>MU376173.1:0-271886 GCA_022495205.1 Hypoxylon sp. FL1150
ATTTATAATTAATATTATAATAATAAAATAAAAATAAAATAAAAATTTTTTATAAAAAAAAAATAAATTATTAATATTATTAATTTTATATTTACATAATAATAATTAATTGTAATTTAATGCTACTAAGTTTATAATTATTACGTTAAATATTTATTAATAATAAATAATAATAACTCTTATAATTAAAAAGTTAAAAAAATTATTATATTTTTTAAAATTTAATTAATAATATGTATTTTTAACGAATTTTTTATAAACGAGCTCCGGATTAAATTAATTAATTAGTTAAGTTTCTAAATAATAAATCGTAATAATTACTTAAATAAATAATAAGAAAAAAAAATAAAATAATTATATAAAAATTTTTAAATAAAAAAATATATTTTAATTTTTTAAAAATTATATGTTAAATTATTTATATGTTTAAATTAATATTAATAATTTATTTATTAATATAAATTTTTTTATTATTTTATTTAATTATTTTATTTAATTTTTAATTAAAATATTATATATTATTAAAAATAAATTAAATAAAATTATTAAATTTATTATGAATAATTAATTAAATTATTATATAAATAAAAATAAAAAATTTAGATAAATAATTACTAATTAATTAATATTTTTTAATATAAATTTATTATATTAATATAAATATTTTTATATAATTATAAAATTAAATTAAAAATTCATTAAAATTATCATTTTCAATTAAAATAAATATAAATTAAAAATAATAATAAAATGAATATTTAGATTTATTATAAAACTATTTAATTTTAATATATATATAAGTAAATTAATTATTTTTATAGGATTATAAATAATATTTCTTTTGAAAATAAATAAGCATTTCATATAATTAATAAAAAATAATAAAAATAAAAAAAAAAAAAAAAATATTAGAAAAAATAATATAATAATTTATATGAATAAATAAATAAATTTATAACTTATATATAATAAATTTTATTATATTTTAAAAATAAAATTATTTAATAATTATATAAATATATTAAGAAATTTAAATATTTAATTTATAAATTATATAATAATATATTTTTATTTAAATATTATATAGATTTTTTAGGTAATTATTTATTATATAATAATTATTTAAAAATTTATTTAAAATTTTTATATAAAAAATATATTTCCTTTTAAAATTTTTTCTTTTGATTTTTACTTTTTTATTTTTTTTTTAATATTATATTAGAGATTTTTAATATTAAATAATTTATTAATATAATATTATTTTAATAATGTTTTTTTTATATAAAAATTTTTTTTTAAATGAAAATTTATTATTATATGAGAATTTTTTTTTTAATAATTATAAATGATTATAAATTTTATTAATATTTAATATATAAATTAATAATATATTTTAATTAATAATTAATATTTCTTTTAAAATATTAAATTAATATATAATATTATTTTATTTTATTTATTTTTATATAAAAATTAAATATATATAAAATATACCGAATAATTAAATTAAATTTAAAACGCTTTAATTTTATAAAAAATTTAATTCTTTTATTTTATTATTTATTAAAAATTAAAAATTAAAATAATTTTATTATAATTACTTTTAAAAAACCTTATTAATTTTATTTAAGAATTTTATAATTATTATATAAAATTTTATTTATATAAATTAAATTATTATTAATTAATTAAATTATATTAATATTTTTTTAATATTAAATTATAATTAATTTTTTAAATAATTTTATAAATAATATTATTAAAAAATAATTTAAAATTTAAATAATTATAACTAGCTTTTTTTAATTTATATATAAACTTTTAATCATTTTAAAAATACTTATAATAATTATAAATTTTAAAATTATATTAAAAAATATAATATTAAATATAATAATAATAAAAATTTAAATTAAATTATTAAATTAATTTTTCATATAATATTTAAATATTCAAATATTATTTTAACCTTAGCTTTAATAATTTCAAAGCCATTTTTATTATTTAATTTAAAATAATAAAAAAATATTTAAAAAAATTTTATAAATAATTTAATTATTTTTAAATAAATTTATTATACGAAAAAATATTTTTTAAATAAATATTTATTAAATAAATATCTATTAAATAGATATATATTATAATATAATTAGATATCTAGATATTAAATAGATTAATTCTAAGTGGAATAATTAACCAATTAGATGTGCGAATTTAGTTTTGTCAGGTACGCACTAATGTGGCACCCTACGATCCCCCTAGCACTTACAACAGAGTCTGCGCCGCCGGGGATCTTGGTTAGCTCTTCGCTTGGGTTATTAATGAGAATCATTCCTTCTCGAAAGTGAATGTTCTTAGTACCGAGCAGGAGAAAGTGGTCAGCAAACGCCTCTACGGACTCAAACTTGTCGCAGGTGTCGCAGGAGTAGCCCCAGAAGAGATCGTTGCAATTGAGGCAGCGCTTGCCGCCTCTGCAGTACGGACATAGCGGCAGGTTCCGAGCCGTGTCACGCAGAGTCTCGGCTAAGGGGGTTTTGGTCAACTTGACGAAATTGTGACCGCAGCCGAAGAAAAGTCCGACGCCTTCTATCTCCGCGACGCCCTGTTGTACCATGGTGCGCTATACGTCTCTAAGAATGTAGTTACTGTTCTGGGTAACTTCGTATATCAATACAGGATTAAGCAATGCAACTTGGTCTTAGTAAAGAAAAAGAAGATTACTTGGATAAAGTCAAGTAGACACAGATACCAGTATTTTATATTGGTTGGGGAACAAGGAGCTAGTTGCTTTAGTGGAAATTACGGCTCTTTCATCAGATCGCTCTGCATCAAAGAAACAATGAACAAGACTAAAGAGGTGTGTGTAACAGGTATGTGTAAAAAGGCTTTCCTGTTCACTATGAGCATTGTTAGGTTGGTTCAAATACCTGTTTACCCCGTTATGCTATTAACTATATTAAAACTCGATCAATTGTGAAACCTAAGTAACTGGTGGTGGATTTGTCACGCCTATCTCCACAAGATACTCCCTTCCGGTAACATCTTTGTCGGCTCCTCGAGCAATCCGACTTAGGAAATCAGCTTCGGGTCTGAGGTCAATATCCAGCAGGAAGTCATACACATCATAGTAATACGCATTATCTTCCGCTATTGCCAAGTCCGCACCGATCTTCATAAGCAGGCCGAAGTCGGCGATGGCAGCAAACTCGCATAGCCGGAGCGCGATGCACGTATAGCATATCACCGCCGCGGCATCGATCGTGGCTGCTTGCTGTCGGAACTCGATGGTCCTCTTCGCCCTGTCGCCTAAGTTAAAGTAGCCGTCGAAGTTGTAAGCTGGTCTGTACATACCCGGCGGTAGCGTGGTCACGGACAGAAGCTGCGCGAGTATGTCTCGAGTCGGCGATGCGATCAGCTCGTCGACCGCATCTTGCATACTAACCCTGGGACGCAGGTCGGCAGGGTCGTGGGTGATTCCATACTCGTCTCGGTCTCTGAGCATGGAGAACTGCACTGCTGCTGAAAGCTGCCTAACCTCACTTGGGTAGACAGGGCTGTTTGGTCGAGGTGGAAACTCATCTGCCCGCGCTGCTCTTTCTACCGCCCAGTCGCGTCGTTCACCGTATGTACCCGGGGGATTGGACCAACGAGACCACCACGGCTGACGAGGTGGAGTGTCGTCCGTCTCGTTGGGATCCGGGGGTCGATATTGGGTGTGGCGAGCTTTCATTCCGAAGGACACCCTCGAGAAAGCCCTATTTGAGGGAGCCCACATGTTTCCCCAACGACGATGTTTAGGGTGGGATTGAGCTAGGACCGGATCCGCGAGGTAGAGCAAGCTGGCTATGCGACGAAGGGAATATCGCTCAAACGACGCCTTACCGTTGCCAACGTGGATATGGAAACCCGCCTTCTCTGGCGTGTCTATCCAAAAGTTGTTCCTCAAGAATTCGACCACCTGGAGGACTTCGTAGAAGCCGTCTCCATCGGCGTTAAGGATAGGGGATATTAACTCAACGCCCTGCCATCCGTGCTGTCTACGACGCATTTCAGATTCTTGTTGTGTAGTCGGATCCGCTAGTGTGCCGTCGAGTTCAAACTCCCATTCTTCGTAGTCGTCGAGGTCTGCCATCCTGCCTCGCCTGATATTTCCGAGGAGTGGCGCGATCGCATTGGCGAGCCCGTCGAAGACGAGATCGCTGTGGTCTCCGTCGGCGGCTTTTAGGTCGTCCTCATTAATTCGTAACGGCCCGCCGGGGTGAGTAGCGAACCTCTCTGGCCTGTTCATTGATCCTGGATGAATCTCCCAGGCGACGTAGAACTCCAGTTCGACCCCGAAGGTCAATATACCCCCCGCCGCATTATAATAAGGCGGCATCGTGATAACTTCTCCTTGCTTTCTTTGTGGCTCGTATGTGTTGAATTAGCAATCAATGGCTTTCAATAGTGAATGAAGATAGGGGGATTTGTATCGTATGATCCTACCTAATGTAAGTGGTAAGACTTATTCAAACTCCTCCAAGTATTTCGGCCATCATTTTATACATCTACGCAGACAGTAATAACATTGCCATTGCAACTCATACCGATGGTTTCAAAACAAGCACGAACAGTCTATGATATCGAAACACTGCAACGTCGATTGCTGATTTAAGTCAAATACGATAATATACCTACTGCAAGTTTTACGGTTTACCAACGGCCTATTCGGGTATATTGTCACAGGACTAACCAAGCGATAGGGAGAACAACGACGTAGCTCCACATGGAGTTATGAATCTAATAAGTACGTATGATACTGTACATAATAGAATGCCCAGTAAAGAGGCCCCTTGCTATGCCTATCCTGCTACTATCGACTACGTGGACGACTGATATCACCAATATACTACATAAGGGCCAAGGAGATACACTGTGAGGTGAGTGCCTATCTGGTTCGTGAGACGAGAGGCAGAGGCTTGAAATACATAAAAAAATGGTTACAGTGTTTAGATAGACGTGTAGCCACCAGGGTGGCAAGAGGGGTAATTGCAGCCCATATCAAGCGGCGAAGATGTTGATGATGGGGGTTCTTCGAGTACTGTGTTAGTCAGTTGCCTTATCTAAGTCAACTGCCCGAAATTGTTTGGTGTTTCTAAGCACTTACAAGCAAAGACCGTAAGCATCTTTAGCATTGAAATTTGGTAGTCAAATGGCGAGGGGAAATGATATAATAACATACATCCGAGCCCCTTCATTTCAATCCATCATTCTAAGCACCTTATTATCCGCCCATCGCTCCAGCCCCTAGGGCTTATATTCGGTCTTTTTACCCTTTCTTACGGAACTTAGTTGCGTGTTTAAGTATTGAGTCCACCACTTTACAAAGAAAGAGTTAGCAATGTTTACTAGCAATAAGCTCGGCCTTTTACACGAGATCCTTGTTTTAGTAGATGGTCTCCTAATATGTTGATGCATCCGATATCTATTAGCTATCAATAGTATGATATGGTGCCATAGAAAGGGTGAAGCACAACGGATGTAAGAGGTAAGACCACGCTTAAAAGGCAGTTAATTCAGATTTAGTGGTGACGCGAACATGCGTCTGTCGTGTTTGGTATAATCTTCGCATACCCAATTGTGTAGAGGCCCCGGGAATTCCTTGGTGGGGATTCCTTCCAGCAAGCCTTTAAACAAGAAAATATATCTCTTACTCTGATGGCGCGAGTCTTCTAGACCAGGCTCAGCGAGTTATATAGTTCAGCAAACGAGTTTAAGGGCCGAAAACTTGTGATTCCCCCCGAATTCGTTACGGCAAGTTTTTATTACTAAACTAAAGTAAACTCATCACCAAACATATAAGGCAAGAATTCCCCCCTTAGAATAAAATAAACATCGATATTCAGAATTCTCAAGCCCCTAAATAGCATTCGACTATCATCCAAGACACCTGGGCAAGTACCTCGATACCTTCTACCTCTTTATCTTACTATATCTAAGACAGGATGAATATGTACTTATGCAAGCAGCTTGCTGACCACTACTGGGATAGATACCTGAGATATGGCGCTTGTACCGGACCTTACGCGCTTAGCTGATGGGCAACCCCCCACCCCCACCGTGACACAGCACCGTGACTACCCCTCGGACCCCTCAGCTTCTGCCCCGCACCGCTCTTCTTTAGTACCACAGACTACGCAAACTGTTACCAGCACCGTCGCCCAAGATCAATCAGGTACATCTACAACGGTACGATTGGGTACATCTACAACGAGAAACGGAAGGCCCGTTGTACGTTCCAGGTACTAGGTCGATACAGGTCTATAGGCCTGGTGCTAATGCTCAGTCTCCTAACCTACGGGTGTCCCGCACGGCGTAGATTCATCTGCAGGTCTTCCGTCTGCAGATCCTCCATCTTCACAGCCAACCGGAACCCCAGCATTAGCTGAACTCAGTACTCACCACATCTCTTCCCAGGCCCTTTCCTCCTCTAAGTCATCACAAGTACCACTGCCCATTCCCTCCGTGTCCTTTTTACATTCACATATTCTAGAAGCGCCCGAGCGGCGTTCGCGCCCTTCTTCCAGGACCTCGAACTCGCTTACGGCACCAGAACCTTCCGATACGACGGTGGTAAATTCTCGTGATTCTCGCACCTCGACTTGGCCGCCCCGGATCCCAGCTTCTCTACCTTGGGTTATAAGCAGTGACTTGCTGCGCCAAGCTTTGGCATTAACTCAGTTTTTATTTTTGAGGCCCCACGTATCAATCGATTCACCAAGACGATCGTCCATCTTTACTCTTCTTGTGAATGACAACGGACCTCGATACTCACTCAAATCCATCATGGCGCCGCCTAGCAAGAGGAAGGTTACTCAGCTGGAGCTTCAGAGCTCAGAGCATATGCATGCGGAAGACTCACCTATGACATCAACGCCCATACAGACTTTCACGCAGACTGATGTTCTTCTCACACCATCCACTCGCTCAGCCCCTTATACTGGGCCCCAGACACGATCAATGGCCCGGTCTGGTTTCGTGGGCCCATCAGAAGTTCATTCCTCTAAAAACAGCTCGCGCACGCTTGCGGCGAGGCTTCAGACATCCGTAAAGCGGCCTGTTCAACCGCTTAAGCTTTCCAAGCTTGAGGACGCTAAAAACATAGACTATGTTGGTGGTGGTGACGATGGCTATGGCAGTAAGAACACCGTTGGCGACCATGATGAAGACCATGATGAAGACAGTGGTGATACTATGGTAACATACAAGCCCTTGCCCTCGCCGCAGGCATTGAATTCGCTTGGAAAACACCTGATAACAGGCCAGCTTAGAATGCTATCCGGTCAAAAGGGTATCGGCGAAGAGCAAGATTTATCTTTTGACGATGGAGTGACGACCCCGGCTCGAAAGAAAGCGCGAAAGGACACCCCTTCGAAGCCCTTGCGCCGTTCTCCCCGATTCTTGAAGCCGCTTACGGAGTTCCACAAGTATCCTTATCTACCGGACGAACTCAAGATCATGATTTGGGAAGAAGCTGTCGAGCCGCGCCTCCTATATATCTGCAACCGATCCTCGATCTCCCACGCCGGCCGCCCGTTTGGCGTGCAGAACAAACTGCCCCCTTGGTTTCTTACTTGCCGTATATCAGTAGAAGTAGCGCTGAAACGATATCAGAAGCGATTCGAACTTACCCCTCTGCCGTGGGGAACTCTGATTCGCAATACCAAGCAGTACGTGAACCTCGACCTCGACATCGTCATCTTCGAACCTTGCCACAATGGCTGCCGCGGCTATCACTGCGCTCGCCACCAGTATAGCGACGAGGATCGCGCCGCGGTGCGTTTCCTAACTGTTCAGACGGAATCGCCCAACTTGGTCGCCGGGGCTGTGCCTTGTTGGCAGAGCATATCTCGATCATGGCCCAGTGTCGAGACCCTTTATCTAACGCGAGTCGCCGTCAAGGGTATCAACAGGCGCGACAAAGCAATGCTCCGCATCTCTCCCAACGACCGCGAAATTGGGCTCCAGAAGCTTTTCGAAGAGTGGAAGAAGGGCATGGGCAAGGGTCTGACTTTAGAGAAATTGGAGTTCGTCGTGGTAGTCGACAAGGAGACCTCGAGTGCAGAATCGTACAAGTCGGTCGAAGACAGAAAGACGGGGCTCCTCGAGGATATTATCCTCGATTAAGCCCTTCCAACGACGTCGCGAAGAACCGCCGCAGTTACTGCGACGAAACCAGGTCTGGAGGCAGCGGCGCATCCGCCCCTGTGTATGCGCCGCGTCTTTTTCTTCTCTATTGATACCCCACATAGTTCATCGTCATTAATTTTGTCCACTTACTTCACCGCCATCGGACATCCGCGAACCCTTCGATGACCTAAGACCAAATCGGGTCACGACTACCGATACAAGCCTTTTCAGTGGTACTTATACACTTGGGTCGTCGGACCGAAACATCACCAACATTTTCTTGCATGTCATAGTGGGAGATAGCACTATGATCTACGAGGGTGATGAAAATTTGTCTCTTACTACGAAGTAGGGTGATTTTATCCTACGATTGCTTTTCTTCCACCACTTTTTTTCCCCCTTTTCTTTCCGGCACCTTCCACTCCTAATAATTCCAGAGCACATGGCTGTTTATTTTCAGCCTATTCACGCAAAACCCCCACCAACGTAACTACAATATCGCCACGATCGCACAGACTTCTCGAGATGTGGTTGAAGGACTCTATGGCAAGATGCATTGACACTGCTGCAAAGCCGGCTAGGTGGCAGCGGTGAATGGAAAACGATTCGCTCGTCAGCTTTACGGATTTTTACGAGGAGCCACGATAACAGACTTGCGATGCCCTTCGACCCCGTTGACAGTCGACATTCTCATGCAAAATGCGCCAATGATCTCAGATTCCACGTGGATATCGTCCATGGTACCTTATTACCAAGGACAGCTAATGGTAAGTCTCTTCCTCTTCATCTCACGAGAATTATCATGGGTTGCAGTTTTAAATTTACCGTCCCGATTCGAAGCAGGCTTCGCTAATATATCCCCAATAGCAAACGTGAACTGCATGGGAGCCTTACACCCGTCTATATCTACTACTTCTCTCCGAAAGCAGCTGTACGAATCTTGTTACTATAACCGAGGCCATTCGGTATCTTGGTCATTCCACCGCCGCTGTGTATTGCATCCCTCTACCTCCTGATGGTCTACGTTTTGGTCTGAGTCTTATGATAATCCGATAAATATATGCACGCGGGAACGTAGCGCGAAAGCATCCGAGGACAGGATCATGGTTCTATGATGGCCGCCAAATAGCCGGCCTTGATAACATTTGGGCCAAATAGCTGAAAGTTCGATCCAATCTGTGAACGGATAGATACCTATGGCCTTTCTTTTCCGCTCGCCGTTCAAGGGAAAGATGCGGAGTGACGATGCAAAGAAAAGCAAATAATGAATATACTCAATTGATACCAAATGCTACCACGCCTGAATTGTTTCGGCTCTTCACCTTGTTGATTAATGGCAGCCTTATGGCCGCCATACTTTGAATGTGTTCGGACCCTTGGACTATCGGGTAGCCGTCGCGTATTAACCTTATAATGCCATGACAATAAACCAATCACTGGTGATCTTTGACGCCACAAGAGCTTCCGTAGCGGCTCGAACTCGAGGTTTCAAGAAAAGTCCAGAGTTTAATCACGGAAGTATTAACCAATCCTTGTCCATGCAACAAAAGCTGAAAATGCGCGGGATTTAAGAGTAGGTTGCTAGTAGAAAGACGGAACGCAACTCGAAACCCTTAGAACAATGAAATTGAGTCTCCGAGAAAGAGGATAGATTATTTCAGACGCTTCGAATCGCTGCCGTTGTATGCTAAGATACAAGCACACTTCCAGGTAGATTCAGGAGTGACCCCTATGATGACTAAGCAGGTTGGAGAGAGGGATGACTTGTTACGAAGAAATTCATATAACTGCTGCTATTCACAAGTAACGTTTCGGGTTAGATACTGGGCTAACGAACAGAGCTCCAGGGATATTATTTCCGAATTACAATGAATTTTTACGATATACACTAAGGTGTCATTATCTACTTCCTTCCGCTGAGTAAGCCATAGTGCTTAGGATATGTTAGGCCTTAAGTACAAAATCGACATACTAAATGCATTCGTTTCCCTGCCCTTTATATCCAAACTATTCCCAGATTGCCGCTCGTCGTGGATGTAAGTTGCGCACATATATCGTTTGCTCGTGTTTTATCAGCCCCGAGACTTGGGTTACACGGGGATGGAACGTAGTCTATGCTCCTGTCCGTACGTGGCCGTTGAGAAAGTCGCTTTGTAGGATGGTTCCTGATGAATGTCACATTACATTAACTGAAGAAGATATGAATGCTGTTCTACCTGACTGAACGTATATTGACACCGTTGCTCCCAAGTCCGCTTGTGGCCCCAACAGCCGTGCCCGACGGGACTGTCAGGCTTTGGCCTTCCTGGCCCCCAGCCCTCCTCTAGGTCCTCTAGAAGGCATCGTGGCCTAGGATGGTAGCCTTGCAGCCACCAGGACGTGGATCAGCTGTCAGGATATGGATTGGCTCCCTTGGGACTCTTCTAACAGACTCCTTTATCTGTTATCTTGTATATACAGACAACCTCGTAGCTGTTAGATTCGTAGCTCTTCGTGCAACAACATAGTTGTTACCCTTATCGCTTGGTCGGCCTTGTGACAGGGACAGCATGGTCCTTCCAATAAGAAAGAGAAAAGAAAAAAAAAAAGAATAATGAAGACTCGTAAGAAAACCGTAGCTAAAAACGCCCACCGCAAGCTGGCTGCCCGAACGAAGCCGACGCAATTAGGCACCGACGCGTGCGGTCGGCCCTCATTCCCGCTACCGCCGTCGTAGCACCGGCGCATCCCCCGGGCGTCGACGGCGAAAGTAGATAAGGAGACCGGAAAGCGCGAGGCCGAGTTTCGATTGTACGAGATTGAGGCCCGGGAAGACGGCGGGGCGTATGGCCTGCCTTTTATGGTGGGTGTAGGCCACAGGTGTAGTGGTGGTGGTGGGGGATAGTGAGGGATTCGGGGGGAAGGGGGGCTGACGAGGGGTGGCCGAGGACCGGGAGCTGGGCCGTGCAAAAATCCTAGGATGGATACGCCGAGGAGAAAGTTGGCCAGTAGCATGGATATCATGCGTAGCGCGAATCTACTGGTGTTCCATGCGGGTTGGTTCGGGGACTGTTTCGACTTCTGCCATCTTCTTCATGTTTGGCGGGTGTCGGTTTGGACAGGTTAGTTGCTAGCAGTTGGAATGATAAGAAAAAAAGATCGGAGTTAACTTGTCTTTAGCTAACTTTAATTACATTCAGCACTAGCGATGGGAGCTGGGTTGCCTCGAGTGCTGGTTGACATCGGAGGTAGCCAAGTCGACATTCAGACTGTTGACGAGGTAAACCTTGATGTAGGTCAGTAGGTAAAGTTGTTACTTCAACCCAATGCTTTTTGAGGCTCTTGATGTGAAAACATTATTATCTACCTAGATATTTAATCCTTACTGCAACTCTAATTGTGTTTGTGCCAATACAAACGTCTATGCGTTGTGATCTGCAGTTTGCAAACCCGGAAGGATCAATGACTTTAGCAAGAGTGCCTCTCCAGATTCCCTATCTCTTCGTTACTTCGCAGATCGCCCTTCCTTTGATTAGTATAGACTCTTATCACCACAAAGATTTTCTCGGGAGAGAGGGGAGGGTTAAAATCATTGATTCTCTTGTACCTTAAACTACTACCAGATCTCTCTTTTCAAGAAATGTGATGAGTTGAGAGTTTCCTGTAGTTATCACGATTCCCTCTCTTACATTACGATGGTCCACTTCCATGCCAAAAATCAAAGAGGGTTGTGTTTCGCGCCTATGATCCAAATTTACATTTATACCAACATAATATTCGTAGTCTCTTCCATCAATTCCGTTAGAAGATCACTGTGGAGCACCAATAGGGGGTTACAGGCTTAACCATTCGGCAGTCTTAGTTTAGCCTGGGTAGCGGTATTGGGTGCTAGTCAAGCCGAGTAAGTGGAAACTAAACGAGAAATAAAAATCGTATGCGGACTGATGCTCGAATATTCGATGAGGGATGAGCCACTTGATACAAATCTGTGATTGTCTCTTGGACTATCGTGTCCCGGTGCAGAAACCGGCATTCCTGTTTTTTCGGCCACGGGGCCGACCGGGGCAGGGTGGCACAGCGCCGCCATCGGAAGTTGCATTGTTTCTTGCTGCTCACATCGACTACAAAATCTCCCTACAAGATATGAATTCATCACCCGCTCAAAGTCCAATAAGAAATTCCTCAAAATTGACCAGCTCACATAAAAAGAGAACAAGAAGCTAGATACCAATCATCAACGCAAGAAAGTCCTAAGTGGTGAATTCTAGTGGACAGAGTTCCCTAAGCGTCGCGCTATCGGCGGACTGTTCATTGATAGGATAGCTCGGAAGAATTTCGGTATCGACTTCTACGACGGTAACGACTAGGCCTCTATGGCGCAGTGGTAACGCGTTGCACTTGTAATGCAAAGATCCCTCGTTCGATCCGGGGTGGAGGCATAAACCACTTGCCAGTGACAACACTGGCATGTCTTTTTCAAGAATGCTTTTGGTTTTTACTCTTTGAAGTCATTGTAAGATGAACAGTATAGGAGTAAAGAAGGACATCTGGCAACATACCTAAAAGACTGCTGGTGGCTCCGCTAAAGAAAAGAATTCAAGATTTTCTGACTCTTCTCGTATTGCGATTCCTCGCAGATGAGCAATGTTCCTATAAGAGCTAAATAGAAATGTTTCTCTGAACGAGTTTCTGAGGTTACTTGAGCCTGGCCAATTAAAAATCCAGGAATGTTGGTGAATTGTGTAGCAGCACCCCTTTTATAGAGTGGATTAGCGAGGAGTTGAGGAAGCTTAACTGAGAAGGAAGTAAACACGATTAAATCAAAGCTGCAGAGTAGACACCGCTGATTAGGTATTCATCGTCGTAATTAATATATCTATCTATCTATCTAGATAGTTGAATGCATGTTTGCCATGCGCTAGATGTAGCCCTTTCTCCAAGGACTACATCAAGACGGATGAATGAATGATCCCCTGAACAGACAAGCTTTTCACTACCTCTACTGATATGCAGATCGTGTAGTTCGCAAGCTTGTGTGCCTCGGAAACGAGCGAGGCCTCCGATTCGTTTCAAATTCATATCGAAGACAGAATCTTTACCTCCTAATCTGGGTTGGTGGTATTGCAATTCTGCGACAACGGTGACAACTTCGCAATTCCTTAAAAACACGAGCAGGCATTCGGTGTCGTTAAGTACCTTGACTGGGTCGGTCGTAGCGATTCCACATCCACACGAATGGTTTCGTGTGATACAGGGCTGAGGACTGTATCCTAAAAGTCTTCACATTCACTTAAATATGCGACGGCCGCCCGCTCGCACCGCAAATCTCTCGGCTCCATTTTGTACCTGCTGGTTCCACACCATGAGGCTTCCTAGCGCTCCGCCGTGCTCAGAAGAGGCCTTCTGCCGTCTATACGCTTCTCGGAGATGTTCGGCGCGCAGGGGTGCTTGTCGACGGTGCGCCGATAACTCGCTGACAGGTTGGAGATTGTCGTCGGGCAGGTCGGTTTGCTTTTCTCCCAGTTCTACCCATTCCTGTTGAATGTCGCGAGCGGCTTCGACGATGTCTCCGACGAACATCTTGCACACCACTTGCATCATCTGGTGCACGTTGGGCGGACAGGATTGCGATGTGACGATATTTATATGCTGTTTCCATAGTTAGCAATGACACCGTGACGACCAGGGTAGTATCAATCGGAAGTACACACTCGTTTCACGTCGGCGGGTTTGAGGGTTGACCGACGCCAAACCTCGTAGCGGTGGAACTGTTGCTGGTCCATCTTCGACTTGACCATCGCGACGAGCTCCTTTTCTTCCTCGATCTGCTCCTTCGTGCGGGCGGCAGACACGCTAGCCATATTCTCCGGCATCTCGAACTCTCCTTCCTTCCCGCCGTCCTGGTCTACATCTTTGCCTCCACCGTGGGTACCGCTCACGCCGCTCACCACGGTCTGCGCGCGGCCCCCGACGACACTCGGCGACCCGTCTCGCAGGGCCTCGGCGGCGGCGACGCTCGCGCGCTCCGCCTTGGACTTCCTGCCTCGCTTCTTCTTCGCGGGCGCGCCGCTGACCTGGCTGCCGCTGACTAGGCTCATGTTGTCGATGCTGGGCGAACGCTGGAACGAGGGGGAGAAGGCCTGGGCCTGGGACTCGTCGGGCGGGAAGGAGGTCTGGCGGAGAGGGTGCGCGGAGCCGGTGGACGCGACGGACATGGTAGACGCCTTGCGTCGCTTGATAGAGGGCGGCTGCGCGGACAGGTCTGCTGCGACGGAGCCGCGCTTCTTAGACGAGGGCAGTTGCGCGCTAGACGGATACGGTGGAGACCCGGCGGGCGAGAAGGCGTGGTGTGGAGGGGACGCCATCTTTTGGTCGAGGAGGAGTGGGCTAAGGGTTTGGCGAGAGCCCACTTGAGGATCGTAAATGCTGCGACGGTCTCGAGCTAATGAGTCAGGATGGAGTCGACGTGTCGTAGGCACCTTGAGCGATAACGTAGAGGCGGTCGCGAATTAACAATTAATGCGGCAATAATATCGTAACCCTGCTGAGAAGCGAAGATGAAGAGGAACGGCGGTCGCGATGGAAAAGTAAGGCCAAGCTAAACACGAACGGCCAAGGAGCCGATGGCGATCTAACATTCGTCGCGGCGCAAAGTGCAATTACGCAACAGCACGAGCCACAGTGAGCTGGATGGTATTCAGCCACACAGCCACAGAGCACACCGCCCTACTATGTAAGGATGACTCAGATTAAGTCAGATCCAATGCTTCGGGTACGGATTACCTAAAAGTTTCAGGTGGGACCTGAGCGAATACCCCGCGGACTTTCAAAAGATCCTATCAGTCCGATAACGGACAATTGAATAACTTACTTGGGATACAGGCAAATTGCATTAATTTATTTCGCAACCCGACATGCTTATTGCATGACTAGCTGCATGCTGAAAATATTACTCAGAGCTACCTACATTAAAAACCACGCTTCAGCTCCGCACATGTGCTTGAGCTGATCCAACTGATTGGGAACCCGAGTTCGGTTTCCCCGGGTCCGCATTCCGTACGAACGTACATATTAGAGGTCAGGACTTCAAGAAGCCAGCCATCAAGCCAACCCACCGAACCACCACCGCCGGTATCCGACCCAGATCCCAGATGCGCCACCCCTTACTTGCCCCGACCGATCGACCGAACAAAAAGCAAAATGGTGCACTTCACCGGCCCGAGACGGGACGAGCGCGATTCGACAATCCCGGATCCCTCCGGCAGCTCTGTCACGGGAGTTTCCGACATTGACGATTCCGTCAACGGCAGCGAAAAGCAAGCACGGGACGACAGCAGAGGGGACAGCAGATTGTCAAGAAAGAAGAAGAGAAGAAGAAGAACCAAGGATGGCGGCATATCTGAGATGAACGGAACTTCTCCAAGAAGTTCGAAGAAGAGGCATAGCATAAGCAAGGCGGCGCGAGATCCCAGAGACGAGCCGTCGAAACGGGAACGGAAAAGGGAAGCTAAGACATCGGGCGCGGATACGAGATCGCCCAGTCCGGTTCTTGACTTTGACGGTCTGAGCCGACCAAGTACGTGAAGTTCTGGCTAGATTGAACACTCTCACTAACATGGCCTAGGTCGCGGAACTCGTGAGCGACTAGAGGAGAGCACCGAACAGGCGGCCGAACGACTCGAGAAGATGCGCGGAGCTGTCCGAACGATTCTGGAATGCGTCGGCGAAGACCCGGATAGAGAAGGCGTTCTTGACACACCTACGAGATATGCGAAGGCGCTGCTCTTCTTCACGAAGGGCTACCAGCAGAATGTTAGAGACATCGTCAATGACGCCATTTTCCACGAGAACCATAACGAGATGGTCATCGTAAAAGACATCGAGATATTTAGCATGTGCGAACATCACTTGGTGCCCTTTACTGGGAAGGTCGGTTCATTCTTAGACTTGGATTTAGCTACTGCTCTAACTCGTTCCCTAGATGCACATTGGATACATCCCGAATAATAACGTTATCGGAATTTCCAAGCTTCCGCGCATTGCGGAACTATTTGCGCGCCGCCTACAAGTACAGGAACGACTCACGAGAGAAGTTGCGAATGCGATCATGGAGGTCCTAAAGCCTCAAGGAGTAGCAGTTGTCATGGAATCGAGTCATCTTTGCATGGTTATGAGAGGTGTCCAGAAGACGACGGCGACCACGATTACGAGCTGCGTTCTCGGTTGTTTCGAACGAAAGGAGAAGACGCGGAATGAGTTCTTTAGTCTAATTGGGCTGAACAGATCAGTCGGGTAGAATGGAATAAGACAGTACGGCAACGTATGGGGAATGCATATCAGGCGTTTGAATTTAGAGCGTGGGATCTCAACATCAAGCTCGTCGCTAAGATCGGGTCAGGATTGGTGCATTTAACATGGAGGCCTTAGAAGGCTCAACGCCTCTAAACCAGAGGTCGTTTTAGGAGTTAGGGGTTGAAAAACTTATCTAAATCTTCAACATTTGCTTCATCGGAGGCATCGCCGGCTTACTGGTGTTCATATACCAGCAGCTAGGTTATCGATACTGGGCATACAGTTTAACATTTTGTATGCGAATTCCTTCTACCTACCTAAGGTAAACCAGAGCATAGCGCGATCATACACAACTACAACACACCCGTCCGACATACCTTGGGTACCTTATAGCACACTTCTGAGGTACCTATTTCAAACTCCTAACATGTATGTCTTGATTCTTCCATAACATAAACGAGTTTTATGAGTGGTAACTCAAGTTGAGAGATAATAGAGGTTGTATAATGGACTTGAGAACAACAGAGGGCGAGTGCCAGGTATTTCGGAAACCTGCAGATACGCTCACTTAACTACGGTCTTCAGCTGACAAATTTGAAGGTGAACGCCAGCTTCTATAGCGAATTCTCGTGCCAGATTTGTTGTACACCTGTTTTAAGGGTTGGCAGGACAAGCCTAAACCCAATTTATAAGCGCTAGGTTAGAATCTTCGCCAATGAGTCAAGATCTGATCTAAGAAGCTTGGCGGACGCCGATTTGATTGAAAAGAGCCTCCGAAATAGTTGCATTGGGAGATGCAACGCCTAAGCGCGGGTTGATTGTCGTATACATAGAGCGGGTGATGACAAATGAGATTTCGGACTTCGCGCTGCATGAAGATACCGACGTACCTTGCAAGGGCGGGGCTGCATTGCGAATATTACAAATATATAGCCTCATGGATGTTGTATATTAAGCTAGGCCGTTGGCTTATCAAGAACTCTAGCCTTGTCTCTCTCATCCTAACTTCTAATCCGACGACACATATCAACCTACACTTCAACGGTACTTGGCCACTATTCAACATGAGCGCCATCAAGACAGTCGCAGTCGCAGGGGTAAGACCAATACCTCACACAGCTACGAAGCAGTAACTAACAACCTAATCCAGGCCACAGGAAACATCGGCAAACCAATCCTGAACCAGCTCATTGAAGATGGCTTCAAAGTAACAGCACTCACCCGCAAAGGCACCAGCCACACCTTTCCACCCTCGGTCACCGTCGCCGAGGTCGACTATGAATCCCCCGAGTCACTAGTCAAGGCCCTCCAGGGCCAAGACGCCGTAGTATCAGCCGTCGGCTTCAACGGCCTGCCGCTACAGCTCCCGCTCATCGACGCAGCCGTCAAGGCGGGCGTCAAGCGGTTCCTGCCGTCCGAATACGGCGGCGACGCCGAGAACGCCAAGGCCGCCGCGCTCCCCATCTTCGCGCCCAAGAAGCAGGTCCTGGACGCGCTGACCGCCGCCGCCGCCGTCAAGGGGGGCTCCCTCACGTACACGCTGGTGTCGACGGGGCCCTTCCTGGACATGGCGCTCGGGTTCGGGCTGTTCGTCAACCTGAGGGAGAAGAGCGCGACGCTGTGGAACGGCGGCGACAGGGCGTTCAGCACGACGACGACCACGGCGACGGCGACGGCCGTGGCGCAGGTCCTGAAGCACCCCCAGGAGACGCGGAACCGCACCGTGCGCGTGCGCAGCGCGTCGACGACGCAGAATAAGCTGCTGGCGATCGCGAAGGAGGTGCTGGGCGGCGAGGGGTGGACGACGAAAGTCGCGTCGACGGAGGACGCGCTAAAGAGGGCGCATGCCAGCCTGGAGACGGGCAAGGTCGATAGGGTGGCGTTTATTACGGAGACGATCTGGGGAGAGGGGTACGGGTGTGACTTCGAGAAGGTGGATAATGAGCTGCTTGGTGTAAGGGAGTTGAGCGAGGCGGAGATTCAGGGCTTGATTGAGGGCTTGACAAAGACGAAGTAAACTGCTCTGCTACACGAGACCACAACCCGAGGGGCGGCAGAATAGCCCATGGTTTATTGGGATATGTGTTTCTATATCGATGTATTGCCCTGTCCCACCGCTTTGTAAACAAGTAACATGAAAACATTAAGTATTCTTGCAAATGGTTGATTCCTAGAAATGTGATTTCTCATCTCTACTCGTTCCCTGAGCATATTGAATAAACCATGTTTGTTGATTGACTTTCATTGTCTATTGACCACCTTCTGGAATAACCAAGTAATTTTTGGTTTTCTGAGATTTGGGTGATAATATCCAAAGGTAAACCTTGGGCGTACAGTTGAGGACGCCCTATATGAATCTATTGGGGGGGGGGGGGGGGTAAGAGGAAGGAATCAAAGTGATCAAAGAGATAAGATCAAGTACATACCTAGGTACCTAGGTAGGTTAGGTACACACTCGAAAATCTTCAATAAGCGCTGGAGTAGACCGTGGAAACAACATAACGTGAGAAACCCTTCATCGTCAGTACATCTATTCACTAACTACATACATTTAGGGCTTCTCTAAGCCTAGCTTCGTCCCTTGGCACACACAAAACTCTAAACGGTTTCGGTGTCATAATTAGATCCGTCGGGTTAGCCATATCGACGCGAGGATCGCATCCGATTTTCTCAGGGGCTTCCAACCGGAAGCTGCTTAGCAATCTCATGAAAATGGTGTAGAGCTCGCGCGTGGCGAGGATGTGAGCCGCGCACATCCGGTAGCCCATACCGAACGTAAAGAGCGGGTTATCTGGTTTCTCTAGCCATCTCTCGGGAATGAATTCGTCCGGGTTTGCCCACAATCCCGGATCTATGAACATAAATTCAGTCAGGACTCGATTCTCATGAAAGAAGGGAAGGAGGAAGATGTCTCACCATAGTTGCAGGCCCATGCATTCAGATATACCGTGCTCTTCACGGGTATGGTGACGCCGTTATACTCGATATCCTTCATAGACTCCCTCGGTAGCGCCAACGGGATAACCGTAAAGTATCTCAACGCCTCCTTCGCTATCGCAAGGACGTACGCGCACTTCTGATCATCAGCGGCGTCGCAGAGGGGCTCGTCGGTCCCCTGAAACCGCCGGATCTCCTCGAACGCCCTGTCCTGGATCGCCGGGTGCTGCGCGAGATACCCGATCGACCACAGCACCGTCGTCGTCACCGTCTCGAAGCCGCCCGCCAGCATGGACAGGCTGATGGCCCGCAGCTCGCGGTCGTCGAGCTCGACCTCCTTGAACTTGATCACGCTGGCCTGGACGCACGGCCGGTTCGTGCCGTTCGCTATCTTCGCCGCCAGGTCCGCGTCCAGCTTGTCGATGTACCGGTCGCGGCGCCGCCGCATGTCGCGCGCCTTGGCCGAGGTGCCGCTGAAGGGATTGAGACGCAGCAGCGGGATGTGGTCCTGCGGGTTTCCGACGGTGGATCGGGCTCGGTTGAGCTCCGCTTCGACCAGGACGATCTCTTTGAAGAGGTCGTCGTCGATGGAGGCGATACGCACGCCCCAGTTGATCGTCATTACTAAGGACATGGATAGTCGTTGGATCATGGGGAGCGGGTTGATGGCGGCGTTGCCGGCTTTTCCGAAGCTAAAGAGGTCCTGTATGAATGTCTTGGTTTCGAGATCCAAGTACGGGATGTACGTCTGTATAGCTGGTCTGTTAAGGGCCACTGCTGCGCCTTTCTTCTTTTTCTTTAGGCTCTCGTCGTATGGCGACGTCCCAATCGTAAATCCAGAACTCGACCCACCAGCTGCTAACTAGCATGATCAAACCGCGTTAACAAAGCCCTCCACTTATGAGGGTATCTGACAAGATTCACCTTGTGGAATGTGTAAGTCATTGGACGAGAGCTCAACGCCTGCGAGTTGGATATGAACAGGGTCTTTGCCGCGGCTGCACTGTTTACCACGACCACGCAGGTGTTCCCTAGTTGGACCTACTCGAAGCTGTACGTTGAGTTTCCGAACGATCCTCAGAGTAAAGGGGGCTGTTTAGCTGACCTGATAGACATCGCCATATCTCTTGGCGTACTCTTGGAATTTCAATGCGGCGTTGAGGCGGATGTCGTGTAAGTTACCTACAACCGGCCAGCCCGCCGGGCCATTCAGACCCGGGACTCGTGCGCGGCTGCGGATGATTTCGTTGCCGACGATGTAAAGAGCGAGAGCGATGAGACTACCAATGATCAGCGATTGTATGAAATGCTCAGTGAGCTGCTGTCGGAACTCGAAAATAATCGACTCCATCAGTGCGATCAGCGGTTGAATAATCGATATTGATACTACGCTATAACTTTCTATAATTCAGATTCTAGAATAGACTATTATAGGAGGCAGGTATACATGAAAATAGACCTCGTAGCCGCAGGGTATGAAAAAGCGAAACCCCTCTTTTATGCTACGTGCTACGGTGTTATTGCAACGATGGACCGTCGTATTTCTTCACGTCGGTAATTGGTGCCCACCCACCGGCACATGGACGTTTAGTCAGAAACGGGCCGGATATAACTCCTCAACTGTGCCTTAGCCGGAACTTCCATTTGGGGTGTTTCGTGGGGTCGTCAATCAAGTCCTGCATGTTTTTGATAAAGGGGCGGTCCGGTCCTATGAACAACAGACCGTGGTCGACGCACAACTTCGCATACTTCGTCGCATTGGCGATGTCGCCGGCGCCGAGATACTCAATCGCCGCGCGGTAGTATGCCTCGTTGATGCGTCCCAGGAGACCCTCTTGTTTGTATAGCGATACCAAGAGGTCCGCCTTTTCTGGTGTCGCTTTCGATCCTGCCGAATGGTCGTCTAAATCCTTCCAAAGCTTCTGTATCTGCGTGACCCTGTTGTCCGACTCGGCTATGGTGGACGCGTTCGCACTGCAACGCTCGCACGTGCATTGAAATCCCCATTCTTTTAGAAGCTTCTGCTGTCTTGTTGCATGAGTTTGAAGGGGACTAGTGAGTCGATTAGTATCCCATCTGGTTTCGAAATTGGCATTGGGGTCTTACTCGTAGTAGGCTATGGACAGCTCCTCTCCGACCTCGACGTCGCGGACAGCAAGAACCTTCTGAAAGAAATCCGTATGGTCGAAGTGATAGGCGCATGTGGGCCTACAGGCATGATTGATTCTTGACACTAGTCATGTCAGACGACGTTAGCTGAAGCGCTACCTCAACAAGTTGACGAACCTTCGGTAAAGAGTGAGTAAAAGGGGTCGGTTCCATCATGACGGCCCGTGAGAAAAGAATTCGTCTGTAATATCTTGTAGATCAAGTCATCAGCGTCGGATGCACTGCTATGCGATGATAGCTTGAGCAAGCCATCTTTGTGCCGCTGAGGTAGGTCGTTGATTGCGCGTCTGAGTAGCTCTGATATGGCCTTCCTCCCCAAGACATCGATGGCTCTTTCGTTCACCATTAAACCAGGTGTACGTGCCATTATGAGCTCTCCTGCTCGGATTCTTCGTGTAGCCACCAAGCCAATACCCTTACCCTTCACTTCCTCTTCTCGGTACGGAGGCTCGGGCATTATTCCATTATCATCATCATCCGAGAAGAATGCTGGCCTTCCCGCAATTGCCGCCATGCTCTTCCCCGTGGTGACGACGGATATACCTTCGCCATGGTTGAAAGCCGGATTGCTGAAGACACAGAACTTCTGAGCCCTAAATTCGCGACAGAAACCACTTGATCTCCACGAACTTAGTGGCGATGAAGCTTCCTGCGATAAGTTGTCGCGAGTAGCACGTGGTGCCTCGGAAAGGTCGCAGCTTTCAATAGGGGGTATAAGGGGTAAATTTTGGGCTGTGCATGTCGGAGACTCTTGAGGTAGTTGCGCTTGGTAAGCAAGAGCCAGAGTATATTGGAAAACTAGTAGAAATCGAACCATCGTTCAGTCGTGGAATATCTACCTCATGGAAGCGCATCTTTCGAATATTGAAAGAAAAGAAAGGTGTCGAAATGATTCCGATGATCTGGTCTGGTCGGTTTCATCTCATCTCTTGGCGGAGCCAAGCTTCCGAGCCTAAAGGCGATGCCGTGTCAGGAGTATAGGGAAACCTGGTCGATCGTCCACAATAACCAGGTTTACCGGGGCTCGCTTAACCGGAGAAAAAGAAGCGGTAGCTCATGGCCCTCATACCCCTTTATCCATCGAATTAATTCGAGAAAATACAGAAGCGCATTCGTCATGCAACCTGCCTATTGATGATGTTAGTAATTGAGCGTGTAACACCTGCTTAGTAGCAGCTGAGTCATCAAAACGCTAGGTTAGATAGTTGTAGAATTCATGTTTATACAATTAGAAGAGAAAGAGGATGTATCGTGTTGTTAAAAGGCAGCATGAATAACCTTAGAACTTGACAAAGAGAAGGTTATTTTAGCAAAGGCCGAGTCAACTCAAAGAGAACTAGAACATGTAAAATCTCGTATGTATTAGGATTTATTTAGGGGTTAATGCTATAATCATTTTCCAATTTCGTTCTCAGCCATGTAAAGCTTAAATGGAAGAGGTTTATTTCGGTCTCTCCGCTTCACAACGCAAACATCTACATTCAAAATCCCAACCGGATAGGATTCCCTGTCTTTGCCCCCTGTTCAGTTGCAATAGTAGACTATGGCATCGGTCATCATAGCTGATGAAAATCTGTTCGCCTTTGCTGATATCCATCCCCGCCTTGACTTCCATTACCCCATCTTCTCTTATGTTCCATCTCGCCGAGGGGTTACAAGAATGATTAAGACTGTAACGAAAGGGTTAGTAATCAAATACTTCACGAAGAGATGAAAAAGGTACAGAAACACTGTGCAAGGGCTCCAGGAAGGATGAGTATCACGACGTTACATACCGAGAATATGTTGGATAGAATGCGGATGCTGTCTGTTCGTTGCGTTCTGCGCAGTTATTTCTGTAAATTGAGTACGCTGCCGGCCTGTTAGCTTTCCCTCTCGTGTCTTTACTTGCGGAGACTCACCTCGAATGATCCGGTCAACTAGCGGGAGCCAATAGTCGTCCTGGGAATACCCCCTCAGCGCGTTTCCTTTCTTCTTCGACCAAGAATGAAATCTGGAACCAAACTTGTTCACATAGTGATCGTGATTCCGCTGAGAGAAAGCGCCGTTATCGAGATATGCGGTGATATTTGGCGGTGCCTCCATATAGGCATTGCAGAAAGCATTGATGTCTTCGTCGTCGTCGAACGAGAAGAGCGCGGTATCTAAAAAGATGACTGTTTCAGCTTCGATATCCTTGGTCGCAAATAGACCTTGACCCATACCTTCGGCGTTACGGATCTCTGCTTGGCCGATCCTCAATACTTCATAAGGGTAGGTGATGGGGTAGATTCGAGAAGCCATGGTTGCCGGAAAGAGTTAAATGTTTCTGCGATTATTTCTAAAATTGGTAGAAAGATGTTACGCGACGGAATGTATAGCCAAGTCTAAGAATACGTTATTACTAACCTCAAGAAAATAAACTAAGCCGCAAATATTGAGGTTTATAAGGTACTACCATAACGACGAATCTTTCTTACGACTATGCTGTTTCATCAACGGTAATAACATATTCTGTTTCTTATAACTAGATTGTGTTTTGGGATACCCAGAATTATATTGAGACTAGTATCGGAAATTAAGAAAGTCCAAAAGATACCCCTGTTAGATAGTGTCACAAGGCCGACCAAGCGATAAGGGTAACAACTATGTTGTTGCACGAAGAGCTACGAATCTAACAGCTACGAGGTTGTCTGTATATACAGGATAACAGACAAAGGAGTCTGTTAGAAGAGTCCCAGGGGAGCTAATCCGTATCCTGATAGCTGATCCACGTCCTGGTGGCTGCAAGGCTACCATCCTAGGCCACGATGCCTCCTAGAGGACCTAGAGGAAGGCTGGGGGGCCAGGAAGGCCAAAGCCTGACAGATAGCCTCCTACTTGTTGGAGAAATAGACTTGGGCGCTGAACTAGATGAGCTGTGAGCTTTGGTTCATTAGAATATCTCAATCACGAGCTCATGTCCGGACCATATTCAAGCTCAAGGGTTTATATATCATTTACATTCCTCGTGATATAAACTTGTTGAATGTAAGTAGATTCGATACGAATGATACCCCTGCGCATTGTGTTGTGTTTGGGAATTGGTACAGGATGATCAGATAACGTAAAGCTAATTTTAAGACTGGAAGGCAAACCAATTTCGCCTGAGCCCAACTTAATAGAGAGTTAAGGATGGTGTTAACACTCTGAATGTCCAAAACGAAAGAAGCTGGGAGATATGCAATGATTTTTAAGAGTTAAGATTGCTTCCAGAGGTCCTGATTACATACCTAATACAGAAGATCATTATTAATCTTAGGATAGGCCTCTTTTCTAGGGCGCCAAAGGCCATAGCACCAGAGTCCAGGTTGATGTCGCTAGCCGTAAAAGATCTCATGATAACAAAAAGAGTGTCAAGTGTCACATCTTATAGCCTTTGATCTTGAAGAGCTACGGTTGATTGGTCACCAAGTTGTTGTAATCGTATTGCCTTAGGTAAGCCATGCTGACTAAGTGCTGCTTTTGCTGACATAAACCCCCGCTACTAGGGTATTCCTCCGAACATTCATCGAGAGGGACGTTTAATTCTTTCGCTTTACAACGTAGCCCGCTCTAACTTATGAACCTTCCTAGCTAGGAAAGTTCCCAGTCATTAATAATCACTATTCTTGTCGCTTCTCAGTGATGTACTGTCCTGCTGCGACAGGGAAATGGATCGCAATTAACATTGACAATAGCACGTGAAGCTCCCACCGAACTCCGATCAGCCAATTACAGGCGCTCCTGTAGACACATTGCGGGGATTTTCATCTGACTCGTGGAAGTGGAAGGTTAACTCCAGAAGGCAGATGCAAGACATAAACCAAGACACTTGGTCAGGTGGGTGTCTTCGGGCCGTCACTCTTCGACTTCACAGCGCATGCTTTGATAATACCTTGGACGCGAATCGGATGTGTGATTATACACTGATCGTGCGTTGTAACCCTGCGTCCTGCACCTAGTCAGTACTCGCGATAATTACTCGCGATAATGGACCAAGTACATATTGGACCCATCCCCTCTACCAGCGAACCTCCATCTCACCCAACTCTCGGTTTTGAGAGGTAAGTATATACTTAGGGAAAGTCATTCGTAATCTTGGATCGCGATGTTTCTTGTGGTATCAACAGTGTTATTTATATGCGTCGCATCGATGCTGGACGCGAAACCTCTAGCTAAGAAGTCCGTTAATAGCACGAATCCTTTTGGTCCCCTCACATTTCAGAGCGATGGCACATTCCAGATATCAATATTCGAAGACCTACATTTTGGCGAAAGTATGAATTTAGGTTGAACGAGGCCCAAATAAGACTCAACTACTAACTTACACGGCCTAGATGCATGGGATCAGTGGGGTCCCCAACAAGATCTCAACTCCGTCAGGGTCATCAACGAGATCCTCGACGCAGAGTCCCCGGGACTCGTCGTCCTAAACGGCGACCTGATCACCGGCGAAAACGGGTTCTTGGAGAATAGCACGGTGTACGTCGACCAGATTGTCGGCCCCCTTGTTGATCGGGGACTTACCTGGGCATCGACGTACGGCAACCACGACTACGACTACAACATCTCGGGCTGTACTATCCTTGCCCGGGAGCAGCAGTGGTCCAATAGCCGGACGACGCAGATGGTTTCCGGCGACGACGTCGGCGTGTCTAACTACTACCTCCCGGTTTACGACAGCGACTGCGCCGACGAAGCCTGCGCGCCCGAGCTGATTCTCTGGTTCTTTGATAGTAAAGGCGGGTTCCGGTACCAGCAGAAAGACGATGCTGGAAATCGGGTGGGTCAGCCCAACTGGGTCGACTTTGCGGTGGTGAATTGGTTTCTGCAGACGAACGCGGAACTTGTCAACACGTACAGCAAGACGATCCCTTCGTTGGCATTCGTCCACATCCCGACGTTCGCGTCCTACGTCTTGCAGGAAGACGGCGTCGACCCTAATACCGAACCTGGAATCAACGACGACGTGCCCTTGGCTCCTCAGGCCCAGGGCTGGTGTGCTGATGGCCGGAACGACGGTAGCTGCGATTACGGCGGTCAGGATACCTCTTTCATGCAAGCCATCTCAGAGGTTCCTGGACTGATAGCGGTATTTTCTGGACACGATCATGGCAACACTTGGTGTTATAAGTGGGATCGCTTGCTGCCGAATATGACCGTCGCCCCTCAGAACGATGTCAACCTCTGCTTCGGCCAGCATTCTGGATACGGGGGCTATGGAAACTGGGAGCGCGGCGCGCGTCAGGTCCTCGCGACGAAGTCGAAGTTGGAGAACTTCGAGGTGGATACTTGGATCCGCCTAGAGTCTGGGAGCGTGGTCGGCAGTGTTTCGCTGAATGGGACGTATGGAACAGATCGGTATCCGGCGACTAACGATACCGAGACGCACTGTCCTACGTGTGACTATTCGGTAATTAGCTAGCAAGGCATTGTCTTTATATCCTTCGGCAGGGTAGTTAGGGGCTATGAGTGAATATACATGAGAAATGAGAATTCACTGGCTTAGAATAATGAATAATGGCTAAGGGTGCGTTTCTCCCGAGTTCATGCTGGGGACAAGCTAGACTAAGGGAAACGCGGAGAGGCTTCATCTCAGGTAAATTTATATGAGGGATTCGCCTATACGTTAGTTAAGCACAAAAGTTACAGTAGAGAATGAATCAAATCAGATAATTACTTTGTTCTCAAAAGGGATCGACTCGGTCTTACCATAACGCTGACTAAGCAGAAATAAATCCAACTCGACAATGAAGCAAGGGTAAAGGAATAGTACCCAGGCGGCAACTTGTGTACTAGGTACTGTTTCGACACGTAAGCTAAAGAGGATAAATTGTAACGTAATTGAGTCTAGTATCGAGCAGCTACATATCCTAGACTAACTCTTACTTCTGTATTGGACAAAGAGACGGTCACTGACAATGACCAAAACTATCAAGAGAGATATACGTAACTGGTTCTCATACTCCTCTCCAAAGTTCCTCCAAACATATACGCATCGTCAAGATGCGCGCATCCAGGTCTAAGTGAGTCTTCTAGAATGATAGCTCCTGTTCGAACTTTATTCTTCCGCTATACAGCGACTGCAGGCGCAGGTGAAACCCCAGTTTCGTTGTGTTAATTTCTGCCTGGATTCTAGTGGTAAAGGGCTTTGACGGTTGGATAAGTGGTCGGTGTAACTGATGAATAGCTGCTCTCCCGCCTTGACATCTCTCATTGCGTAGATTCTAATTAGATAGTCCGGCTCACCCTCGAAGCTCCATCCAATATTAGGGTCACAGGAATGGTTGAATCTGTAATAATTGTTAGTAAGCAGGTGATTTCCTATCCCAAACTCCCTGGGGCTCAGGACAGGTATGTGCTACTTACCGAGAATATGTAGGATAAAATGCCTCTTCGGGAGTATCGGAGACCTCACAGGCGTTGTTTTTAAAGGTGCAGTAAGCTGGTCACCTAGCGTTAGCCACGCAATTATCACAGGGGAATAAGATACGTACCTCGAACAATCTTTTCCGCCAAGGGAAGCCAATAATCGCGCTGACACACGGGTCGGCGGAACTTCCGTTCCAACCACTTGTCCGCCTGCGCCATCAACATCGGTCTCAGGTCCTCGAAGTTCGTAGGATGGGGGGCCGCGTCGTCGATAAGCGAAGCGATACTGGACGGAGCGCTATAATAGGCATCCGCAAATAATTCAAAACTTCCGCTCCACTTCTCGCGGTTCAGGGGGAGACATAGGAGCCAGGTGTCTAGAAGGATGATGGTGCCGGCCGCTATGTCCCGCGTGGCGAAGAATCCGGACCCCATGTTCGCCGTCCGGCGAATCTCGACCCCGTCTATTTCGAGTCCGGCATGGGGATAGGTGATTGGGGTGGGTGTGGAAGACATGTCTTGCCTGAAAGAACGGAAGTGTTATCGGGAGATTATTTTGGGGGACCGGTTTCGAGATTCTGTGTTGGCGGCATGCATGGCGGTGGTGTTGGTTGATGCAGACCGTGTTATATGGACGGAGCCTCCGTGTTTTTTTCAATGGCATTACTCAGATAAATTCTAGAAAGGGGTGATTGTTCTCATTGACGGCTATCTAGAAAAACAATCCTCTCCTTTGTGTGGGCCGACATTGTTGTTGAGACAAAGGGCTTTTAGGCAGTTACTTGGAGAGGTACGTTAGGCTAGTAACATGTCAAAAATATACCATCAGGACCTAATGGATCCTAATATGTAATCGCCTCATAAATATTACTTAATACATGAATGAACATAGATATTTATATCTGGTAAAGACCCGTGAATATCTTCTGTCACGTGGTCCTTTATCCTATTTTACCCTCCCCATCATTCTACCGTCAACTAAGCCGCTAGAGCCTTACCAGACGGTGCCCTTGGTATGCGCCCCACATGTCTGTTCCAGCTTCACGATGTTGATATTCTTCCTAGCAATCAGGCAGACGATGCAAAGGGGAACGAACGCGGACCCGCGATAACCATCATCCACTGCACGTCCACATCCGCGGCAATGGTCGCCTCTCCCATCGGGCTGCCTAGGGCTGCCCAGGGGATACGACTTCTGGATGACGATGGCCCTGACATTTCTGCGTAAGAAACTCGACGAGCTTCGCTGGCAGCATGTCGTTCCACGCGCGCAGCCGACGGCTACGATAAATCCCCGCAGCTATATCTCCTATGTTAGCCCAGATATGCAATCAAGCGTAGTTTCTAAAGTGGTTCCTCAAGATTAAAATAACACCATAGCACGAGCTTGCATTAAGAATTATCTGATATCAAAGAGACTTGGAGGGGAAATTGTGAGATTCAGAAACCTAATTATCAAGAAGCATATAAGTTTGCCAAAAAGATCACTTTGAGTGAAATCTTTTGCACGCAGCAAGGTCATAAAATTGCCTAGAAGTAGGCGACGTCTTTCGAAAATAATAGCAATAGACCTTATCATTCTTGATGGTAAGCTATAAGATAGCTCAGATAAGTAGAAGTTATAGTTTGAGGGACGAAAAATAAGGGTTTTAGGTAGGAAAACGCCCGCATAACATTTTCTTAATCAGGCTTCTATCTCTAATTAAGTCACATTCTCGTAGCTGTAGCCGTAGTTATTTCTTAACGTATCTTGGCGTTGATATCCGCTCCATTCTCCACCAGCATTCTAACAATGTGACCATTACCAATGGCTGCGGCATAGTGCAGCGGTGTTCTTCCAAATCTGTCCTCAGCATTGACCTTACATCCGGCTGCTAGAAGTTTGCTTATAATAAGTCGACAGCAAATTGACAATACCCAACTGATCGTTTTGAACGGCAACGTGAAGAACGATGCGACCGACACTATCTTGTTCAAGGGCGTTGGCCTCTAGCTGTAGCAGAACCGTCACGGCCTCCCGATTTCCGACCTCAGCGGCGATGTGAAGAGCGGTTTGGCCATTCCTGTCGGTGTTGCCGTTTGACTCATCTCCGAAAGAACTCATCTGTAAGCGCGGTCCATCATACGGCTATGTACTGAAACAAACCTTCCATTTGGTGTAGGTTTGAAAGAAGCTACGATTTTTCTATTTCCAGGCCAATATAACTACCACAGCCTTTCCAGATAGGTCTGGAATGCCTATCCTATCACCAAGCTGGCCGGTAAGTGATTTTACATATTCGGTATCTTACATAAAGCAACACGACTTAACCCAGCCAGGTTCAACCTTCTGTACCCGGAGAAGGTAGCCTTGGTACAAGTGCGCTTGAACAACGAATTCAAGCGACATCTGGGAGTTCTCAACGGCGTGCTCGAGGGCAAAAGGTGGCTAACCGGCGAGTGGGTGACGTACGACGACCTCTCGTTCGTTCTCTGGAACGAGACCCTACACCAGTGTATCCCGATGTCGGCGGAGGACAGGCTCAAAAAGTTCCCGAATGTGCGAGCCTGGCACGAGCGGATGACTCCAAGGCAATTCTGAAAGATGATCGCAAAGGCGAGGAAGAAGCGAGACTTGACCTGACCTGGTACGCGGAGGGGTGCGCCGACGTACCAGGAATACCTGGACGAAGTCAAGAACTGTGGAAGTACCAGGGCTGGCACCTGAGCCTTATTTCGTGGCTGTCGCACTTACATTTTCTGGGAAGATAAGGATGACCTTATTCGGCTGACCTGGTTGTGGCCGCTTGAAGACTGGAGATTTCGATGACATATTTCAATCTATGCGAGAAAAAAGATGATTTATATATTATGTCAAGCTCCCACGTATACATAATAAAAGTGATTATTGATACTCTCCGCCGCGTTTTCCCATAAAGGGATAAACATATGTGATGAAAATTCGTCGGCGTGGGCGACAGTGCTATTAACCTTAATAATTCGTCGTCGTCGTCCAACAACAATAACAATCGCTAACGACGAATCTCCTATTCTGACAGAAGCACCACCTGCCCTAGCCAAATATCTCTATGAATAAGAGAGAAAGAGAAATTGGCCGCAGATTGCATGGTGAGTACCGTAATCTGTCTAATAATTCCGCATGGCGCCCTTGACATTTAGAAAATAGAATGGGAAGAGACGGATCAATCTAATCATATCAGCAACTCAGATTCAAAAGAGGAAGTTGACGTTCCAGACGCTGCGCCACGGGGTAACCTCGTGGGATGTGGGATGGAACTTACGAAGCTTGCGAAACGCGACATCCTCAAAAATCAGTAATCCAGGAGGCTTGTCTCGTCCTGGGGCCCTTACACTATAGTATATACCTATGCGGTGGCCCGTTAATACAGTTCCGCCAAAATCAAAAATTAAATATCAGTTAGTCCTAAAGGGGAGAATTGTCATATAAGCCATGTCTATTTATCCTTATAGGCGTAAGTAACACCTGATAAGCGCATTGATCAAGAGCTTTTATATGCAAAATATAGTTAATGCTTCTATCAGCTCTATAGAATTGCTGTCCATTGTAATAATTTACTATCTAATTGAGTAAATCAATTACTTTTCAAAGTAACAGTCGAAATTCCGGGCTTATTAAATTGAGTAAAAAAAGGCAAAAATATAATGCCTAATTATAATATCCTATTATGCTAAATTTCAATTAAAATTGTTATTTGGAATGTTAGGTTTCAATTGAAATTGTTGTTCTTGAAGGGTATCACATGACCACATCTACTTATTCATCATCTCACGTAATATTTTCTAGCATAATTTCATTCCAAGCCCTATCTTCAAATTGAATTTCAATTAGGACCAGAGTAGATAGAATGATGCAATTAGGACTCAAATTTTCGCCCTTTTATGCTCTATTTAATAAGACCAGTTTTGGCCTTCTAACCATTGGAAAGGGTTGAGTTATCTAATTAAACTGCTAGAATTGTCCTAATTGCATATAAGGTTATCCCAGCTCCCTATTTTAGGACTAGCCGATTTTCAATTTTTGATTTTGGCGGAATTGTATGAACGGGCCACTCCAACCTACCTAGATACCTAAATCTGTTTCGCGGGGGGAGAACATGCGATACGACTTTCCGTGTTCGAGTATTTCGTTTCGACTTGCTACGAGACCAGGGGGAGTAGGCGCGCCAAATATAGGCACATGCGGGAATCCTTCAGGGCGGCTCAAGTGTATGAAGGTGACTGAAACGAAATATTATACAGGATTGAATCATTTCAACCAAGTAAACACTCGTATCGTGAAACATGTCACCGCGATTGACACGACTGCACGTAGAAGGGATGGATTATTTATAATCGAGTTTACCCCCGGTTATTAACTACGGTACCTTAAGTACCTAGTCTTTCGTATATGATACTGACCAGGCTGCGGTTTAATGCGAGCGTAGATACCTAACTTCCGAAATTCATCTCATCTTTAATCATTACCTAATCATTAGTGGCATAATATTAAATCAAAGGCTCAATGCGTCTATCTCACCATCGGCTCCGGAGCGCCGCCTTGCTCGTCGCCCCATTCGCGCAGTTCGTGGTATTAGGACAGCCAACACGAACCACCACTTCACCTTCTCCTACCATAACCGGAGACCCCTTCCGAGGATTCGCCATCGCAGAAACCAAGAGTAAGTCTCCCCTCGAATACGGCAGAATAAGTTCACACGACTCACGGATAACATCAGCCACACCCATCTACTGTCCCAGCGGAGAATTGTTCACCACGTCCGCCGGGTTCGCAGCATGCCGCGCTTCCACCACCACGCAATTCGCGTTTGCTACGGCGTGTAAGGACAATGCGATAGCATTCGAGGACGGCGCGACGTCGAACTGGTAAGAGATCCTCAAATTTTGGTATGGTACGCCTTTACTGATGACGATTTCGTGGAAGCGGACCGTTGAAATGTCAATCACGAAGGATATTCCCAACATTCCCCGCGAATGGCTCGGCTCTCGTAGAACCGGTCTGCGCCGGGGTTGGGGAGGTAGAGACGTTGTTTCGCGCCGTGGCCAATGACTTCGCAACTGGTCTTACCCCTTACCACCGGCGGCAACGCGGCAGCAACCGTGGCAGCAGCAGTCACAGCCACCGACTCCGGTATTATCCCGGCGGCCACGGGACCAGCGACATCTGTCAGGGGTAGCGACGCGTCCAACGCGTCCTCGTCGCCGGAATTTATCCTCGCTATCGTGGGCGCCATACTCGGGACCATGATCTTCGTCTCGTTGATACTTCTCGCATTCATGTGGGGGCGGAAGCACGGAAAGACGATGAATAACGACGCGGAGAGCAAAGACCAGCAGCAGCCGCGGAAACCGTCGTCGAGCACATCGGAGTCGCGGCGGGGCTCTACCGACGTAGAGATGAAGGCGGCATATGCAAACCCCTACAACCCGGGGGTACCGCCGAGGCCGCCGCCACCACCATTACGACCACAAAGATCGATTCAGCATATCGGGATGCCTCCTATTCCGCGTAGTCGGTTTGCAGACCGCACGGACTTGAGGTCGCTGGGTATACCGAGGCCGTTGACCCCGTCGAGTAGACGTACATAGGTCAAGCGATAGCAAGGTTCTTGTCAAATATTTCAGATCTGCAACCTCTCTCGATAGTCTAATAACCTCTATAATCTTACATATTTCATCTATATACGTGTACTTCTTGCCATAGGCAACATAACTTGCCCATAGTAGAGGCGTCGCGCGTCTTGTGGGCCGTAGGAAACCCAGGTAGTACGTCCAGCGACGTTCACTCGTATACTTGGTAGCATTCTTCTACAACATTGACAGGCTAGCTGAACACCCAATTGAACCATTTGGCAAAGGAGTTCCTACGGCTGTTAAAGCTGATGTCTCAATCGTCGTGCTGGGAAGAACTTACCTGGGGGGTTCTGGGACGTATTTGCTGGTGTAATCCTCGATCGCAGCAACGTCTTTGAGTAGGTCGATGTCTTGGGGCTTGTGGAATTTGGTCCTGTGAATCAGCTTCCAGCCAACGAAGAGGATAGGGCAGACCCCGATCATCGTGTAGCTAGGATAATCGTTAGCCGTATGATCTGCCGGCTGTCTACCTACCTAAGATATCCAACTTACGAGAATAGAAACGTCGGGACGTTCCACTGGCCCGGCAAGAAAACCGTGTAGCCGCCTACGAACGTCATTATAAAAGTAGCGGTTAGCGCATAGTACGCCGCGTACGGCTGAAAGAGACCCTTGTACGGCAGGCTATCGCGGCTGATGCCCTGCGCCTTCAGCGCGCGATGGAAGCAGATATACGTAACGCACATGACGCTGAAGTTGATGAGCTGCGACGCGGTCACGAGGCTGACGAACCAGCTCAGCACGACGGCGGCGTTAGAGCTGACCTGGAGGAAGGACAGCAGCGCGATCAGCAGCACGAAGAGGACGCAGTAGATGGGCACGCCCGCCTGCGTGCACCGCGTCAGGAACTTGGGCGCCTTGCCCTCGAGGGCCAGGCCGTACAGCGACCGCGACGCGCAGTACACGTAGCTGTTGCCGGCGGAGAAGGCGGCGGTCAGGATCATGGCGTTGATGATGTGCGGCAGGACCGGGATGGCGAGTCGATTCATCGCGACGACGTAGGGCGAGGCAGCGGCGCCGGGCTCCGAGTCGGCGAAGGCCCGGGTCATCTCGGCGTCGTTGTAGGGGACCAGGATCCCCACGCAGAGGGAGCCGAGCATGAAGAACGTCGTCAGGCGGTAGAAGACGGCCTTGAAGGCTTTAGGCATAACCACGCGGGGGTTCTCGGCCTCGCCAGCCGCCATCGAGACGTAGTCCGGGCCGGCGATCGTGAAAGAGGCTTGGATCAGACACTGCATGAAGCCCTGGAAGCGGCCGAGTGCGCCGCTGCTATAGTACGTGGCGAATGAGCCCGGCTCGTACCAGTAACGAAATCCAAAAGTGTCATGCTTGGGATTTCCTCCAACCATGACGATAAACGTGAAAACGATCAGCCCGACGATAAGAAGGACCTTACCAAGAGCCGCCCAGAATTCGGTCTCGCCGTACCACTTGACGGCCAAGACATTGATTAGCGCGTAGAGCACAAGAACAATTGCAATGATGGCACCGGCCGGTACGATGTCACTCCAGTAGTGGATGATTACGTTGCACGCTGTGACCTCGAATGGTACAAGCGCGGCTTCGAACACGAAGAAGTTCCAACCCGCGGCAAAGCCGAGAGCCTCATCCACGTAGCGACCAGCAAAACGGATGAAAGGCGAGGATATGGGCAGATATGTCACCATCTCGGCCATACTCATCGTCACGGCGAGAATGACGCTGCACCAGAGCGAGAAGGCGATGAACAGGCTCCCCGGCCCTCCCTCGAGCAGAGATTTCCCTATCGAGACGAACAGAGCCGTGCCGATCGTGCCCCCGATCCCGATGAGCTGGATATGCCTCGGTTTCAGCATGCGATGCGTGCCGTCTCCTTCATCAATTGTTGTGAAGGACTCGGCTTGGCTATCCCGCCGACCGAGCGCAGTTTTCTCCTCCTCGTTCCTTCTCCCGTAAGCAGGTGGCGCACTGGGGATGTGCTCTACACCGGAAGAAGCCATGATTAGGTAAATTTTCCTAGGGTAGGTGTCGACGTCTCTCAGGTACCGGAAAGCCAATCGTGACGAGGGAAGTCGAGGCTGCTGAAGATTCCTTTGAGTAGAAGGGAAAAGAACTCGGCAAGGAATTCCATATGGGAAAGCCTCTTTCTCCGCCGCTTCTGCGCGATTCTAAAATTCAAGAAAAAAAGATAGATAATCCGCCCTCCTAAGCAGAGCGGGCTGGGCTGGGTTGTGTGCGACGTGAGACGGGCAAAAGAGGTCAGCGACCAGTCAGCCAGTCAGAAACGGGATGAGATGAGAGATAATGAATGTAACGCCGAGACGCCAACAGGCGGAAAAAAAACATGGGATCCTCGTTGCGCGGCCATGGACGAGCAGGAAAAGATAACATGCGCCAAGCCAATTCCGGCGCCTTGGTAGCTAGGCTCTACCCAGAATACCGTAACCAATTGCGACCTAGGGCGTAAACAGGGGTTGGAGCCGATTTTGGAGCTACCCGATGGAGCTTCTATCTACCCGACCTCGGGAGTTGGCATGTGGCCGTGTGGGGAGTCTGTGGCTTTTTCTGGTGGGCCAGTGGCCATCTGTCGCATGAGAAAAGGTTGTCTTGATGATATGATGATATGATACACCCCTGCTGCATCAAAGTATGCCCTGAGCTTGGAACTTTCCGGCGAAGGGGTATCGTCTCCTTTTTTTTCCTGTCTCCCAGATGCTCTCGCTGCGGTCTTGGCATCCGTTCCGTGGAACGGTGAGCTGACAACTGCATGGGCTCGGTGAAGCCGCGGCTCACACGCCTGCACGCCCATCAGCGTCAGCCAGCATCTAAGCATGGCCGAATCTAGCTCCCGAGCAGAGCTGGGCTAACTCCGAAACCCCACATGGACTTCCATCGCTTGCGAAAATACCACCTAGTTCATGTTGTTAGTCCCAGTGGACGTCGCAAATATTCACCAACATGTAATGCCAGGGCCAGGGGAGGAGAACCAAGTAAGTACCTTAGGTTAGGTAGGTGTGGAAAACCGATAGCAAAGATGGACCAGTTCCCGTGTCTGCTGTCCTTGAGTCGGTCGGGATTTCGGGGCGTGGGAATGGTGTACCTATCAGGTCAAGGCAAACATAACGAGTTGGCCCCCATTTCCACTCCTAGGGTGTTACAATTATCAAAAAGATTCGTATTAATCATTCCAGAAAGACGCGAATGAGCCATAAAACTTCCGAAGTGGTAAGAATCAATTACCACGTTATTCCAACGGGTGGCTGTGGGCTGTCTTTATAATTCAAAGAGGACGTTGCTCATTCTGACGGAATTCGTCTAACCTAACCTAGGACGAACAACGAAACGATGCAAGGGATCGAACCTCGTGCTTGCGCATGCAAATAAGAATAAGAATACCGATACGGAATAGAGCCGCAACCATCCATCTCCCCTTAAACAAGCGAATAGGGTCATTTTCCGAAGAGAGAGATCTTGTTGGTCGCCAAGGAGGCGTGTGCGCTGTGGTCAGTGCTGCCGACGGGTCTGTTAGCACACTTTATGCCAGTAATTCGAAAGCGGGCCCTGTGAGTGTAATTGCACCTCCCGAACAGCTAACCTACGGGTTGATGGGATTGTAACTCTCAGCGCTGTTGCGGCGGTCGTCGCGTACTTTAACATGTTTTATGACAGGTAGGTACCGAAGACGGAATGATTGAGATATTCAACATGGGCAATGTCTGCTGCACAAATACTTTCGGGTGAGAAACCAATTTGAAAGGTCATCGTCGACAACCCCTCATATGACACGACACCCCCCCAAACTTACATGAGTAAAAATGTGATAACTGATATGCCCCTTTTTTAGATGCAATCTTTTTAGAGAGAAGGTTCTCAGTCGATGGAGTGTGTTCCACGTGCTATTACTACAGGTGACCATCAGATCTTTCCAACTTCTAACATTCACCTCCAAGTTCCATGCATCGCCGCGGGCACGACTTCAAAAATTGATATACTACAACACCTTCGCAGCGGCTGAGTCAGTCTCCAGATGCGCCATGCCTTCCCCGCGCAACCGCGGGAATCGGTAGAAATCGGTATAAACGTGTCGCGCATGCGTCTCCTAGCCTCCGGCTTAGCAGCATGCGCAGAGGTAGTTGGGTAATATCAGGCTAGTCTTAGCCCGTTGATTTCGCTTCCGGCTTCCAGGAACGCGGAGCGGATCTCGTCGGCTAGAGGCTGATGATTCGCGCCTGTTGCGGGAGAATATCCCGCTAAGAGCCGTTTTTTTAACAGTGTCACCAGCTGCGCTATGGTAAAGCTTCACGCTACTCGAGGGGCAGAGTGTGCTTAGAAGTGCGTCATGACAAGCGGGTTATTGTTGGCTTGGACTTAGAGCTCGTTATCAGACAGACCGCTAGACCCCGCGTCCGCGCGAAGATGTAAGATGGGCGAGGAGAGGTCGTTGGTCATTGAATGCAACGCGCGTTTTGTAATTACCTTAGGTGTATAATTATGTTTACTCTAGCCACCTAAATTTTATCAAAAGCAATCAGTTCTCTTACATTAACATCTCCCTTGTCGTGGGGCCTTTATAACTAATTAATTTGGCAAGAATTTCCAGGCTGAGATGAGGTCTTTAGCAGCTCGAAAGTTACCAGCACCCGTCGAATAGCGGCAACTCGAGCAGGATTTGACATGAGGGGCTAATATGGTTGGTGGGCAACAGCGAAAGTGGTAGAGCATAGCCAATTCCTACGAAATGATAAGTTTCTAGGCATGATACCGAGTAGGTAAACCTAAGGCTGCCCCTTACTGAAAACAAGAAGGAGAACACGGCGATCCTAACGTGGACTTCCGAGCCCTAGGTACATATGAAACCAGATCAATCTCCTTCGAGATTGATCATTCATCTGTCGTGGATAAGAACACCGGCTCTAGTCGATCAGCTAAGACCTCGGCAACGGCGGCGTTAACCGCGGTCGCAAAGTCAACCGAGTAGGATAACATCCCTAACTCCTGGCTTGTGAACCAACTTGCGCGGTCCATCTATAAACACCGCGAGTTAGCTTATGCCTACCTTCACTCCCAAGAGACCACTTACATTTCCAGAACCAAGTACGGTGTACTGACCGTCGACGATTGTGAGCTTGATATGCGTCTTTTGAGGCTCTTGTGTCTTGCTCTCAGGCGGGGGATCGGGCCGTGGACGGAAATACCAAATTTTCAACGATCCCAGCGGACGCTGTTGTGCTTCGACATCTACCGCAGAATCGTGGCGGCCGGGGATATGCCGCGGCCGAGCATGCCCAGCTTGTAGCTTTCGATACTTGCGGACCAGCAATTTGAGACACCGCGCGGTCGTAGTGCCCGACGTAATGAGCTGCTCCAGACGCATGAGCCCCTTGCTAGTTACTATGGCCACGTCGACGCCGCGCTTTACGACCTCGAGAATGCCATCGATTACATCCGGTGACGTGATGTTAGGAGTTTGGAAGTATATGTAATTCTCCGCCATGTCCAGGAGACGTAATATGGCGCAGTTAAGGGGTGTCGGTGGCGCCGTGGCAGGACTACTACATGGCATAACGGTGAAATCAGGATTGCGGTGATGAGAAGATGGTAGGAGGATTGTCGGGGTCACGACTTCAGGTAAGCTCAGGAAGCGATCAACAAAGCTGGGAACCGGGTTTACTGTGATTCTCGGTGATCCTGAAGCCGTAGCGGATCCGAGGTCCGGTCCGTCTCGAGGTATAATTTGGTTCTCAAGCTCCGGATCCCAGACGTTCTTGTGGAACTTGATCAAACCGGCAACGCCGTCTCCGGTGATTTCGACGCAGCATTCTAGCCACGCCTCCCAGCTCACATTGCAGCTGGGAAGCCAAGCTCTCTGCCGATCGACGACCACGTATTTGGAGTGCAGTACGCTGAAAGGTAAGAAAAAAATTGACTTGATACGTAGGTCGATGAGACCGGCCTCCAGGACTTTTTGGCTCGGCATTCCTAACCGTGACGTCCATTGCGACGGCGGATATACGTATCCATCTTTCGACCAGGTGTGAAAGATCTTCTGAAAGAAGGATCTGGATGAGAAGCAGATACGGACTCTCAGGAGGGGTGGGGCCTGTGTGACCGAGCCGGGCTCGCGGGCCTTGAGAACGAGCGCGCGCCGTTGCGCGGCCATTGTTTCGAGCGCCTCCTTCAACGCGATTCTCGTCGACGACCCGGACCAGAAGCAAGTGACGATGATGATTTCGTGCTCTGCTTGCAATATACCGGGAAGCAACGAGTGGGTATAGATGGATGCGCTGGTACCGAGTTCAAAAGAGTGAATGCGCGACGTGGTGATTAAGACCTTGGGATCAGAACTGGGATACTCGGGAAATTCATCTCGTGCGGTGGACTTTCTCTTGAGGATGGATGATTTCCACGATTCTTGGAAGTGATCGAATTGAGGCATGTCGGCCGATGTAGAGACTTGCAGTGAGGCCTTGTCCAAGGCTAGAAATTACCTACATATCCGATACCATTCGCGACAGATGATAGCAAGTTGAAAGTAGTGCAGCAACCGTAGGGTGGGGGAGTAATAGTGATTGTTCTCCTAGGATTTCTAGGTGTCAGAAGGGCGTCAGATTAAATGGGCCAGGTCACAAGTAACATTTAAGCTTAAACCGCCACAACTTTACCAGTTCGAAATAGAAGGCATACGGAATACGATCAATTGAAATACTAGAAAACTGCGATAAATATGGCAGTTTCATAATAATTGCTACTTAATTTGATTCTTGTTAAGCTAGGCCCGTAATCTTGATGGGCCATCGCCTAACACTCCTTTCCTTAGCCAAACAATAACAACCTCCATAACTTACACCCATCTCTATCAGATCAATCCCAGAAAACTAAAATAATGGATACCTAAACCAAGCTTTAGGTTAAGTACTTCCAATTTAATCTGACGCCTCTCCTACGGTGCTACATTAGTGCGTACCCGACAAAACAAAATCGCGGAGCAAAATTAGGCCGATTTTTGCAAGACCGCTGTAATTATAGCGCGCGGGGCGCTGAAAAGCGCTGTAGCTATAGCGGCTTTTAGTGGGCTTACTTATTAAATCTTATAATGGGTAAAAAAAAATCTTCGAAGCATCTTAAATTTATAGTGGATTAATCTATTAAATACGTTATAATTATAGTGATAAATTATAATATATATAGGGCTTATTTTTTTGATAATTAACCCCATTTTATTACTTTATTTTGATTTTTAATTTTTAATTTATATAATTATATATTATATACTTTGAATTTATATTTCTCTTATTTATTATAATTATTATATATATAAATTAAGCTATTATTAACGTTATTATTATAATAGTTATAGTTATGATAGTGGTAATAATGGTGGTAGTGGTGATAGCTTCAAAATTAAGGTCAAAGCCAGCTAGAAACAGCTGGTAACCACCTGCGATTTCGTTTTGTCAGGTACGCACTTATGTAGCACCCTACTCTCCCTCCCTGTCAGCCTGCAACTAACTGGCAGCGGCGCCCTATTAATTTCCCATCTCCATCTTTCTTAGCACAACGGGGCGAGCTTTCTCACATTTGGCCAACTTTGCTGGATATTGATTCATCTCAGACCTTTCATATGGTATCTTGCATTTATATACACAGTCCCCTTCCCCCTTTCATCATACAGCTTACAGCACTTCGGGCGCGGCCTCCGGGGACAGCGACACCGGGTAGTAGAACAGCTCGTTGGGGTCGAGCTCCGCCTTGAGCTTCTGCAGCCGCGCCAGGTTCTTCCCCCAGTACATCTCCTGCGCCTTGGCGCGGTCCAGCTGGGTGTCCGGGTAGTTGAAGTACATGCCCCAGTCGTCCGCCGCCAGCGCCGACGTCGTCGCGTCCGCCCAGCCGTCGACGAACTCGAAGCCGGCCTCGGGCGTGTCGGTGGTCGAGATGTAGAACTGCACGATGTACAGCTTGTCGCGGTGCGCGTACGACGTCAGCTCCGAGTCGGCCTTCCACACTGCCGAGTTCACGCCGCCTTGGAAGTCCACCTGGAGGTACCAGTGTGCCGTCTCCTGCTTGGCGACGTTGAACCAGTAGTCTGCGAACCCCTTTGCTGCCGTTCCGTTCAGGCCGGAAAGCTCCAGGCTCTTGCCGTAGAACTGCTCTTGCTGTGATGGGGTTAGATGCATTTTTGTTAAGCACGAGAATACTAACTTACCACCTGGGTGTAGGGATACGTCTGGTTGAGCTTCACGGTCGCGAAGTGTTCCAGGCCTTTGATCCACGTGACCGTCTGCGAAGTAGCCAACGTGCCTCCGATCTTGGCGAGAAGGGGCGTGACTGCGGCTTCGAGGTCAGTCTTATTACCCTGGTAGATACCCTCCAGCTGAGTGAATTGGCGCGTGGCATAAAGACGCATGTTCAGCTCGGCCGGCATGGTGTTGCGCACATAATCCTCCAGTCCCTCCAACGCGGCGACGGTAGTGTTCTGCTTCAGTGGCAAGCTAGCCACGAACCAGGTGACATTGGCCGGGGGCTCGAAGGTGTTGAGCTCGTAGCTTGTAACGATTCCGAAGTTTGACCCTGCGCCCAGCATACCCCAGTAGACCTCCTTGTTCTCCTCGGCCGATGCGTGAAGGAGGGATCCATTCGCCAATAACACGTCCATTCCCTTCACCCAGTCCAATGCGAGACCGCGCGAGTGAGAGCTCATGCCGAAGCCGCCGTGCAGGACGTGGCCAGAGATACCAACACTAAATTATCAGCCCTCACTTCTGCCACTTTCCAAGTTTGAGATGGCTTACCCAGGACAGGTTCCATGAGAAATAGCACGATTTCCCTGGGCAAAGAGTTCTGCTGCTAAGTGACCCAGTCTCGCGCCTGACTGCACGGTTGCGACATTTGTCTCCGTGTCTAGGACGACCGAGTTCATGCGGTCCAGCTCGATGATAAGATGGCCGTCCTCACCACCTAGACCCAGGGATGCATAGCTGTGCCCTCCGCATTTCGCAGTAACCTTATACCCGAGCTTTGCGCCGCATGCTACGGCACTCTGGATCTGTTCCACCGTGGTCGGCACCGCAATAACCGCCGGCGTAAATTGCAACCTCCTGTTAAAGGGCGCAACATCACGGTTGTAGTCGTCGGAGTCGATCGCGTCCACCGCCGTCGAGCTACCCGACAGACAGTCCTCTAGAGCAGCGTGTTTGTTGAACGCAAACCCCCGAGCTAAGCTGGCCAAGAGCCCGAGGCATAAGGTGACCGTCGAATGCATTACGAGGATGACCCGAGGGAAAGACGGTAAAGACTGATTACCACTAAGAAGTCCGAAGGGGAATTTTGGATCTCCCGATTCTTCAGAGGTAATTATACCCTCAACTCGGCCAGGTCCGTCTAGGGAAGCTTAAGATACTCGAACGACCAGTCGAACGACGGGACTTTAGCACAGACCGATATTCATATTTAACTTATAGCGGAGGTATAGCAGATGTAAGACGTATCGTAAAGTGGTTCGATACTTAATATCGACGATCCTTGGCCCCTGACCTCGGGAGTTGGGACAATCCCTACCATGATTGCTGCCGGAGATTGACCGGCCATGTATCGGGTCCATCTCGTCATTCTAGCAGAGCTACGGAGACGTGGGAATTATGGCCCGTGCGAGGCGTATATCATTGACAGTTTGGCCGATCTTTTCGGCTTGTTGCGACGATCGTTGTTAAGGCTGCGATGTAATATACAGCCTATATAAAACATCCTTTCTCATTGAAGTGTATATGGCGCTTAATCAAACCAATCGATCGAGGCCTGGCGCGGGAGCTCGCGCCTCTCGAAGGTCTCGGGTACCGGGCAAACCCTCGCTTACTGCGGACCATCGACGCATCGCCATGCGCTTGCCGGCTCCTACGGGACTGTCCGACTTCAAATAGCCGCGGGATAACCCCTATGGGCTGGAACTAACAGATCCAAGTACCGGGCAAGTGATTGAAGATCGGGACGTCGGGTTGGGAGGCTCTCATCTGCGGTCCACTACGTGGGCGGGCGTACCAAAGTGCTGACACAGCCATATGATGATACGGAGCGACATGCGCCATATTAGCAGTCTCAGGATGGCAGTAGAGCGGCTCCGCGGTGGCAATTGCCGGTCCTCTTGCTGGGGTATTGCAACCTTACAGCAAGATGATCCGCGCTCCAGTGTGCGGCATATCCTAGTCCTTCGGGAAATTTACCAGGTCACGAGTCTATCACGTCCAAGTTGGAGTCCATAATCTCCGGCCAAGAGGCGCCATATCCTAAGCGCCAGTTGCATATTGCGAGCGCTGCAGGCGAGTAGAAAGGGCTGTAATTAGGGACACCTTGATCACCATGTGCTGTCCGTCCATCAGGCCATAGGACCGTGCCTCCGGGATCGTCGCGGGGATGTGGGGGAGCCTCTCCTCGTCTGGGGTATCGTCACATCCATATTAAGATAGAAAGCTATCGGGCCAACGAGGTGTCGTCGCTAATATCCCCAATTAAGCGCATGTTGACCACTCACAACGAGGTACCGGACCAATTAGCCTCAAAGGCCCCTGCCGAGCTCAATTCCTCCCGTCCGGAACGTTGCACAATCGGGAAGATCTTCCGAGATGTTGCCATTTGCGCTCGCGGAGCCAAGAGGTCGCCCGGGTTTGCCTTAGCACCAATATGTTCGCGACAGCTTTTCTTTTTCGCGGGCTTTCCCAATGAACGACTGCTGGCTGGTCCTTGAAGCTATGAAACGGGGACTTTTCGCTCGTTTGCCAGTTGGCTGGTTATGTCCTAGCTCATTCATCCTCGCGATGCAACCTTGATCGCCACAAAGGGGTGGATATCTTCGCATGATCGCTGGGCATCACGTTCTTTGACCCGTATCTCTTTTTTTACCTTCGCTCAAGCCTGCTTCTCGCTTATTATCAATTTTTTCTGGTATTATCTCCCTTCCGCGCAAGGTACAAGCCTTTTTCGCGATGGCATCCCTTAAGACGTTGATTCTGGGCGCTCTTGGCTTCGCGCCCGAGGTGCTTGGAGCGAATCTCCTCGCGGCCCACTACACGGGCAAGATCTTCTCGCTGTCCTATACGCCGGGCGCGAGGAACGCCACTGCCAACTTGGCAACCAAGTCCGAGGCGTCGGGATGCGGGACGCTGCCCGCGTGGCTGCACGTCGACGCGGGCGTGCCGATCGTGTACTGCGTAGATGAGGACTGGAACGGAAGCGGCATGCTCTCGTCTTACTCGATAGGTCCCGATGGCAGCTTGAAGCAGACCGGGCAGACTGTCACCTCGGGTGCTAGCGTTCACGGCACGCCGTATGGCGGCGGCGACGTGGATGGCTATAACTTCATCGCCACAGTCCAATAGTACGGAATTGCCTCAAATCACTCTAGTGGTACGGCTTTGCTAACTCGTTTCTAGCGACCCTTCTACTCTGACTACATACGAGCTTCCCCTCACCAACACCTCGGCCGTCCTGCAGCAGCTCAAGTTCAACCTTACGGAGCCCAAGGCCAACCCCCGACAAAACGCGCCCCACCCGCACGCCGCGCAGCTCGACCCGACCGGCAAGTTCATCATCGTGCCGGACCTAGGCGCCGACCTAGTGCGCGTCTTCACCATCGACAAGGCCACGGGCCAGCTAACGGCGTGCGAGCCCGGCGTCGCCGACGACGGCGACGGCCCGCGACACGGCGCGTGGTGGGCGCCGACGGCGGGGTCCACCGCGGGCCAGAAGCTGTACACGGTCAACGAGCTAGGCAACTCGGTGTCGGCGTGGGACGTCTCGTACCCGGAAGACGAAGGCGGCTGCCTGGCGCTGGCCAAGACGCAGACGCTATCTACGTACGCCGAGGGCGGCGGGGCGGCGCCCGACGGGTCCAAGGCGGCCGAGGTGCACGTCGCGGGCAACTACCTGTACGCGGCGAACCGCGCGGACGAGACGTTCGGCGCGGGCAACGACTCCATGGCCGCGTACGCCATCGACCCGGCGACCGGGGACATCAGCTGGGCCGAGGCGACGCCCGCGCACGCGTGGTTCCCGCGGTCCTTCTCGATCAACGGGGCGGGCGACCTGGTGGCGATCGGCGGCCAGACGAGCAGCAACGTGGCGATTGTGGCGCGCGACGTCGAGACGGGAAAGCTCGGCGGGCTGATTGCGAATTTGCAGGTTGCGACGCCCGGGACGCCGCAGCAGGAGGATGGGCTTAGTACTGTTGTGTGGGTTGAGTAAAGCCGGGGACTTACACCGTCGACTTGGCGGTATATAGGCTTTCGAGGAAATCAAGAGAAAGGAAAGAAAAGAAAAGAAAAAAGATTGTACATATCGAAATTCAAAGGTACCGTAAACATCGTTTTACGCTGCATCGCGGTTCCCTCTACCCACTACCTCTAGCCGTAGCGTAGCTCCCATATGCCGCCTACGTGCGGATTCCAATGAGTCGTCCTGCTAAAGTATTCGCGACAGGTGGATATATAAAACCGTCTCGCGGAAAAGCGCAATATTGGGGTTTGCTTACACCCGGGTACACGTCGAGAAGTTCCGTGGTTCCCCAATGCCAGTATTGATAAAATGAATATCTTAGGTAGCAACTGATACCCATAAGTCGGCGCCGATTGGTAGGGGCAAAACATAGGGGCGGTGATTGGAAAATCGGTGGACTTCCACGTCTCTCCTGGCAGAAAGACGGAAAGACACGCCTCGAGGGGCGCTGTTAGGATGACACAAGCCATATGAAAAGCTATAACACTTTTGGCTCAATCAGAATCCAAGACGCAAGTCTAAGTTAGAGCGAGTTAGTGATGCTAATTTTCAAATAAAGGTTGTGAAAAGAGCGAGCACAGACCCGAGTGCGGACACGACCTATAAAGCGTAATACGGGTTTCCCTCCGTAAGGTCCGACATAGTTACGACAAGAACTCTAATACCTACATCATGTTGATTTTTGAGTTGCGTGTAATAATCGGACTGGCAGCACTTCCCCACGGGGTCGAAGGAAAAAAGGTGCTCTCCGCAAAAGGTTGATAATGGTATGATACCTTATGTAGGTACTCGCATGTTCTTACCTTAGGTAGGTAAGCAGCTAAAAGGGAATCAGTAATAATGTAACGCAGCTAATCCGAGCGTAATATCATATATTCGGACGTTAGACAGGAGGCCGAATAGGATGTCATCGTCCTTGTTAATATTTTACATCAAGACCGCGAACCAAGTAACCTAGTGACTCGTCCCGGAACCCCCCAACCTACCTAGGTAGAAAAATGCTTACCTAGCCCATCCCTTGACTTCGCGCTATTAGAAAAAGCACCCAATTAACTCCGCGCGTCTATGCCTACTGCCCATTGAAACCGTCGCTTCAGACGGTCCCGCTGATACTGAGTTCCCGAATCTCTTGCAAGACCTGCTCGACTCTAGAGTCCAACTGTCCTTGGGCGTACTGCTCCCTAGTGTCCGCATCCAGGTATTGTTGGACCTGAGCCATTCTGCTGTAGGCCTCGGCGCAGAACCGGAGTTGGATCTTGACGAGGGCTTCGAAGCTGGGGTCGAGGTACGGTACTCGCAGGTCAATCAGTTGGGGTAGTTCCGTGGACAATTGCTCATTGAGCTGTTCGTAGGCGGCCTTGGCAATTTCCATCTCCTTTTCCGTGCGTGGTAGTTTCGTGACATCCTTGTCGGGCTTCTCGGCAAGCTTCTTGACTTTCGCTCGTAGTGCGTCGTAATCTAGAAGTTTGTGGCCGCGCTTCTTGATGCCTGATTGATTGGTCAGTAATGGTTACGAATAGGCGGCAAAGGGGGAGTCGTACATTCGTTGACGTCTGGGAAGTATGCGCAGAATCTGGTGATGGGTTCAAGCACAGTTGTTCTAGCCATTGTCAGCACACCCAATCCACAGAATGACGTTCGTGTAGATCCCCTACCTATACGGACCGTCCAGCGCTTTTATTGTTTCCGAATCTAGGTCCTCTACAGCCTGCTTATAGCTTCTACTGACACCGTCCTTGGCTCCCGAATCGCCGTAGAAGGCATCTATGGTCTCGGCTATGCGCATTTGCGAGGCGGTCATTGCTGGACAATCTTAGTTTACCGTTTCCATTACCAGGGTTCCAAAGTCTATTCCAGTATTTACCCACCTCGTATGGAATCTAAGTATCCTCTCGCCTCCTTCTGCAGCCGCAGCGAAGCAGCTTCCATCGTCCGGAATCGACGCTCCTCGACTTCGTAATCGCGGTCATTCGTCTTCTCGACGTGGCCCGTCTTCATCATCACCTGCGTCGTCGCGCGGTTGACATTTTTCTTGAAGCCTGAGAACCGTTGTCGGTCAAGGTTAGCGAAAGGCTCGATTCCTACGGGGTCAATCGTGAAGCATTGGCGCCATACCTGCCCACGACATTTTCGCAGCCTTGCTTCGCTTATTCTTCTACGTAATACGATCTAGGTAGGTAGACGGAATCGGGATGCAGGTGTAGATAGCTATCGCGAAAGTTGAGGATATCCAGACTCGTGTTTTGCACAGAGCTGTGAGAAATCGGCGGAGAAGGTTGGCTGATTCGATGACTGCGTGTTTTGCAGGTTTGGGTTGGAGGGCGACTATTGGTCAGGCAGCCCAGGTCACCGTGGCTGAGCATTGGAACATGGATTGGTAGCTTACGTCACTGCGCCACTAACGGCATAGTAGCACAGTAGCACAGCCCTTTTCCACCCCTCCCCCCACTATCAAGCCATAGTCTCATAACTGGGCATCACCGTATGTAGGGCTGTAAGGTTAAACTTGTGGCTGAAGCTTGTCCCAGATTTTCCTCATAGTTCGACGGTTAACATACCATCTCACCATGGCCTAGCAACTCCCAGATCCCACCATCCAATGTTCAATCCCCGCTTCTTGATTGTCAGTCTAGGCAATCAAGCGCCATACTATGAGACCCTTCACTCAGCTGGTCATTTTGCCCTTACTTCGTTACAAAAGGTCGTGGGACCACCCCAACCGTCCTTCACGTCCGAGCGATATGGCAGAAAAGCTTGTCTGGCCTCAACAGGCCCTACCTACATCATGGTTCAGAGTCCCACGTCAATGAATGTCTCTGGTCCCTGGGCTGCCAAGACGTGGAGGGAGGTGCTAGAAAACTACCAACTGAAACCCTCAGAACTGAGTCTGGTCCTGGTTCACGACGACCTCGAGGAAGATCTTGGTCGCGTCAGGATACGGAAATGGAAAGCGAGCCATCGAGGACATAACGGTATCAAGAGCGTCAATGCCAACCTCAGGCCGGCCGATTTTCCCGGTGCGCGCTGGTCACGCATCTCAATTGGAATCGGCCGGCCCGAAGCTAGGGATCATATGTCGGTTTCTGACTACGTGCTAAAGAAGATGACGCGATACCAGAGGGATACCATTGACACCCAGGTTGGCCCAAGGGTACTAGGCTGTCTGCGTGAATTACAGGAGGAATGGGAAGAATATGACAAAGCCAATTCGAGACCTTAACTCCATCTGGGTACGTATGGCTAGCTGACAATTCCTATAACCTTCCAAACTTGTCAAAGCTTCAAGGGCTATGAATAACTAAAACACTAATAACGTACACTAATTGCAGCCCACAACGTCAATTCAATCCGTAGACGCTCTCGGGACTTCTACGGACTCGTTTTGGATTTTCCCACTAAATATGGCCGACACTCGTTCGGGTTGCCAGCGCGGTCCGTCCCCAAAACAGATGAATGAACTTCCTAGGTCCTGGATGAGTGATCGGACGAGTGCGGTCAACGGGCATTCCTCCTGAACGGTATCCATGAGTTCCAGTACAAGTTCGAAGTGCTTAAACGACTCTTGGCTCATGCGGTTGCGAAGATAACGCTCGACGTCCGGTGGAGTTAGCCAGCCCGTCGTCGCGTCCTCTCCTCTCGATTCGTAGTCCTCCGTGACGAGGTTCTGCAGATTCTTCGCCGAGTCGACCTCGCCCGCTGGGTTATTCCCTTCGATGTACCCGCGGTCGCGGAACTCGGCGCGCGCTTCCGCCAGCGCCCTGATGTACCGCACGTTGTGCAGGGGCGGCGAATGCTGGACCATGCTCCAAATCTTCTCGGTCGCCTCTCGCGCCGCGCGTGGGTTCCTGGACGTGTTCGACTCAATTGACCGGCATAGACTGAGTAGGTAGTCGCCGCAGGCCCAGAATATGCGGCTTGCAAATTTATCTTTTGCCTTGCCAAGATAGGGAACCAGATCCTGGGGCGGGTCATTTAGCCGTATGTATCGGCTGGTATCAAACCAGAGTCCATAGTCCAATCGTGGGCTTGTGTGCCCTAGAATCATCCTGTGCTCCTGCAGAGCTGCCATTTGATTGTCCAGTTTCCAATTTGCCCGGCCATTAGCAGAATCGTGTGAATTTTGAAGGGGGCTGTCGCTGCCTATCTTAGTTGGCAAAGCTTCGTTCGTGAAATTAGTATTCCTGCTGACCGGCAGCGGTGATGTCGGATTCGCGACCGTCAGCTCTTTATCTTCCTCCCCGTTGCCATACCCCCGTGTGTCCAACCCGGCCACGGCGGCGGCCTCTGTGATTACGTGGAGCAGCTCGGGGCGATCGTCAGAACACGCCACCCGAACGATCTCTCCGATCGCAGCCTTTAGTCGCTGCGTCTCATTACGCTTGTCCTGCGGCGCCTGGCCCTGCCGCTTCCGAAACGCGCGCTGCGCCAGTCTACCGCGTTCGCGACGCCGCTATTTTGTTTGGTTAACAATGACAATTCATAGACTAGTTTCTCCTCTGTTTCCTTACCCGTAACTGTTCTTCCGCTTCTTCTAGTTGCTTCAATCTTTCCGAGTTCATCGTGATATTATATTAATACATGCTCCCGCTGAATTAGAAGATCAAGTGACTACGCGACAATCTCTAGATGGATGGGACGAATTTGTCAGCGCGGGCGTGGTGAACGATGGATTCCCCAGCTCGGCGCTAATGTTAAAAGGGCAAGATATCGGACGAATAATCTCTCCGAGCGCGTAACATCACCGCGCCGACTTTCGCGGGCAACTAGATAGAATAAGACTGATTTTCTCCCCTCGATGTCATTACCGTTATTTTTGCTAGATAGATGAATGCGAAAGCGTATTACACTGAAATTGCTCTCCTTCGGGGTACTTTCTTCAATGAGAAAGCGCCTTTAATAAACTCTCAATTCCGACATATTCCAGCAATTCGTAGCTTCTTGGTGTCCTAAAAAAGCGTCACAGACAGTCTAGATACGTGAGGTAGCTAAGTTAAGTAAGTCTATGGAGTAGAGCCACCCTGCCGTCGTCATAAGGCCAACCAAGCGATAAGGGTAACAACTATGTTGTTGCACGAAGAGCTACGAATCTGACAGCTACGAGGTCGTCTGTTAGGAGAGTCCCAAGGGAGCCAATCCATGTCCTGATAGCTGCAAGGCTATCATCCCAGGCCGCGATGCCTTCCAGAGGAGGCTGGGGGCTAGCAGGGCCAAAGCCTGACAGCCGTCCCTTTACCGTTATACGTACACGTCCTGAGCACCCCAAGGAAGTTCTCCCTCCTAATCCCCAAAATGAGGAATTGGGTCAGTACGAGATCTTGAAATTCACATATCAACTTTACCATTTTGCAATATTTACTATGTCGCCCAGTGTGTAAAATGAAAAAAAAAAAAAAAAAAAAAAAAAAAAAAAAAAAAAGAAACCCGTTTGTGGTGTGTTTGTCGGGTGCCATACGGATCATATAGCGCGAACAGGAACACGACCGTCCAGAAATATTCAATTGTACTCCGTTGGGTCGAAAACCAGGCTAGAGGATTGAGGGTTTTCCCATCGGAGAATCCAACCTTGCTATGCTGTCCCTTGTCGCCACTGGCCAATCCAGTGGATGGACGATGATGAAAGGCAGTCAAATCCCTACTGTGGTGAGCTTCTTAAAGTAAGTTAGAACTGTGTCATTGGATTTTACAGTTCCAACTAACATCCCCAACGTGTTCGTAGGTGTGTATTCAGAAAGGAAAGCACGACTAACTATTGAAACAAAATCTATTACATGCCTAATGAGATATGAAATTAATTCGCTATTTGCGGTGATGGCATATAATGACTTCGGGAAGGCTTTATCAATTAGTGGGAGACTCGGTGTCCTTTGCAATATCACGGTACGGGTTGTTGGGTGGTTGATGTGGCTTACTCCCAGATATCCATCATCAATCCCCATGTTAGGTTATGGTTTCCGTTTCAGCTATGACATAAAGCAGAGGCCAGCTCTGAAGTACCTAGCTAGACTTGGTATGTATTGAACTTAGAATTGCTTGCCCAAAGATCCTTTTATATAGCAGGAGTTCCCAGTCCCTCGCTTCTCTCTGCCATTGTATCACTCTCCATTACCGACTTCTCCTCCAGTACGCAACTAGACTATCCAATCGGTATCTTACTATCTCTACTTCTACTTTTGGAAGATATATTCCTTCCCTGTCTTTATATTTCTCTTATCTCATTGAAGTCGTACCATTATTGTGCAATACAAACGCCCCTGCCTCACAATGCCTGGCTACCCCGGTTTACCCACCACTTATTTCACTGCTTCCCCTACTGCTTCCCCCTTTGGATCGCAGCAAGGCGGCAACACACACCATCCTCTACGTAAGTTATCTTTCATATTATCCATTTCAGTCATCCTTGCGATACATTTCAGGCGATAACACCCACTCCATCTTCGTCCCCGATGCCCTTGCCGTATATTCCTCCCTCCTTTTGCATGCACCTACTTCTGATCTTGGAGAGACTATTGTTGGCATCACCTACCCTCACGCTCAAATCAAGTGGAGCTCTTTCATACATGGTTCTTGCAACCTTGCACCCCAGACATGATCTGCCAGCCCTCGCGTTGAATCGGAAGCAACGACTATCTTGTCGCGGCTGTCATCGACGTCATATGGCTACATGATCAAAGCTCAACCCTCTCCTACATATATATCATCTTCTTTAGTCCCCCGACACATACACGAATATGCTCCCCCCCCCCCTATTTTGGCAATCCTTCCTTTCTTCCCTCTATGTGAGTATTTTGGCAAACTCACCCCCCCCCCAACCCTCTTCACCAATTATATTATCAACAAGAGACATCGACCATCGTTTTGCAACCTCCTAACTCCCCTTTCTTCCACATCAATTATCGATGATTCGCCGCTAACCAATTACTCACGCTAGCAACCTTCGGACCGTCACCGGACGATATTGATCGCGTCGACGCTAAGAGCCGTCGTTTCAATCGAACGGTATGGGGCTACGTAAAGGCCGACGACCGGAATGGGCAACTCATGAATTATGCGGAGATGCTCGATATAGTAGAGCGAGGCTCCCGGCAGGACACCACGGGTGACCAACGACGGAACGCCATAATGAGGTCGTCGAAAATGAGTAAGTGGATTCCTTTGTTATTTCCCCCCTTTTCAGCCCGGTTCGGGAGTGAGAAGTCGATATCAAAAAGGGATTTTCGGGGTTATCAACCCCGGAGACATGTCTTCTCCGAAGAGAAACCAAAGTATCCTATTTTCCAAAGAACTACATGGCTAACCCCCGATGCCTTGCAGGACTGAGGGATAACGGCCGGATGCTTCACGGACTGAAGCATATCTGGCTGAGCGAAGACGGGAGACCGGTGAACCCCCGCCATATGGACGCGTTTATGGACTTCTTCGCGGCCGAGATGGGCTGGACGGGAATGCATGGGGACACGTTCGAGAAGATTCCCAGCATCGCGTGGGCGCTGGATTGGCATTGGCCCGACTTCCTCAGCTGGCTGGCCCCGAAGATCGAGGCGCACTGCAAGGACCTGGCCCAGTGCTGCGAAAGCATCCGCGTCAACGGGATAGTGAAAGACTACATCCGTAAGTGGAGACGCCACGAACTCCAACAACGGCTGGCGGCCCGCTCTAGAAGACCGTGGTCGGCTCAGGTGCCCGGGAACGACCACACACAACGGAAATCGTACCAGAATATGGTCACCAACGCCGACGATTTGACCGCCGATAGCGACGCGTCAACTACTAATACCCTAGTATCGGAAACTGTCGTCGGATCGGACGACGAAGCGGCCCAGGACCAGAGCGCGAACACGGAAACTATTCCAGCTGAATGGGATGACTCCATGTTCGACCAGTATGTGGACCATTACGAACCCCCGTCCACTCACTAAAAGCGGTTGCCCTCGTGGTGGCGACTGCCCAAATAGGAAGGACCTCATTACGTTCGACGACACTGATTGGCTCGACTTGCCCCCGCTTGGGCTTAAGCAAGATCTCGGAGTTTGCATATGGACATGGGATCGGGTTTGTTTTAAAACATCCCTAGTTGGCGAATAGAGAAACGTTTTGATAGAGGGAGCATCATCGCTGGGTAATGTTTTGCTGGGTAGTGTTTTGCTGGGTAGTGTTTCGCTGGGTATCGATTGGCTGGGTATCGATTGAGGTTTGGATCATGTTTTGGCGCAGGAAGTTATGAGGTTGAAACGAGCAAGTTTCTTTCCCTTTGGCTCTAGATCAATCAAAATTTGAAACTTGATGTTGAATTCGTAAGTCTGGGATATCTACATTAACGAGATTTTTTCTTTTTCAACCCCGAACGCCATCTAGCCCTGCCATTTTTCATCCACACCCCAGCTTGACGTATAAGATAGATCCCCAGGCTGGGGAATAACACAACGCATTGGTATATACCCGGATACACACCCGACCTTGCAACCCAGCGACCGCATCTACGCTTCTAAATCTCTCCCACCATGATAATCGATAGTGAATTCCCTCCTCTGCTGAATCATCTGGCTGTTCCGCAAGATGCCGTTCTCGCTGTCGGCGTCCCCTCCAAACGTCCCGATCGTCGTCGTCTTGGTGCTCGTGACGTCGGGCCTGGGAACGGTCTCCAGGTCGAAGTCCGCGTCCGTGTTCGTGGTGTCCGTCTTTCTTTCCTTTCTCCACCTGCCGATCGTGACGATCCCGCTGGACCCCTCGCTCGGCTTGTCGCTCTGCTTGTAGTACCACCGGTCGGCGGCGCTACTGCTGCCGCCGAGCATTTTGGTCCACAGCGGTCGGATCACGGGGATAGACGCGCACATGATGGTGATGGTCATTTCGCTGTTGGTCCAGATGATGGAGTCGGCGGTCGCGTCTGCAAGGGGGAGTTCCTGTTAGACGCGGTACATCATGCAAAGATTGTATAATCCCGACTTACATAGATAATCCGCCGCCTCCGAGAGTACCTTGAGGCCCGACGTTCTGACTATACCGCAGATGCCAGCCCTGCTGGACGTCAGCTTCCGTATGCACGCCATTGGGGATTATTTCACTTACACGACTCCCAGGCTGAGCGATAGGCAGATTGTGATTTTCTCCTTCTTGGGCATGTTTAGTTTCCAGAGGACCACCCAAGGAAACGCCGCCAGGAAGAAATCCATCGCTGCTGACCAGGCTACGTATTCCAGCTCGCACGTTAGTTTTGGAGTTTTGGAGAAACAACGGTCTCATTAGACGAAAATACTCACAACACATGACGAACGCGATATCCGTCAGGTTGATCGGACACGTCTTGTTCTCAATGCGCGCGTCCCAGATCGCTTCGACCGGCGCGCACTGCGCGAAGCAGGATATGGCTAGGAGCAGAGACCAGGCCATCATGGTGACGATCCAGAACCAGAGGACTGCTTTGTGCCTGGGAGGCTCTTAGTATTCACAGTTTCCCAGTTGGGTGTAGATTGTTGTTTCGACTCGTACCAGCGTGCAACGATGATGCGCATCAGGAAAGCGGCGACGGCTACCTTGCTGAGGCCCATAGCGATAGAGATGAAGAATTGGCCGATGAGCTCGACCTCCATGGCCTTCCGGAGATCGTCGGCGTTGATGTCTGTATTGTGCTGTCCGAATCCGTATGCGGAGGAGACGATCATCAGGACTGTAAACAAGAATTGAAGGACCTGGTATAATCACTAGGCATTAGCTGTATGACGCGAGATGTCTTGGTGCTTGTGTTTTCTTACCCAAGTTATCATAAGAAGATAATCATCAGCGCCGACGCCACCTTTTAGGAACTTGCGGGTGTAGAGTCTCATGGCAATGAAACCACCCGCGAGGACGACCTCCACCATGAGGATTGCGATGGTTAACGGACCTTTACCACCGAGCGGCATCTTGATTCTGATACGTGACTATTGGGAAGGGCTCGTCCAATTCACTTTATTTCTAGTTTTCAAATAAACTCATGAGCCTATAATAATACGTCAAGTAGACATTTAAAACGCAAAAACTAAGGAATCAATATCCCCATCATGTTATTTGTACCTAAACGAAGTCTTCAATCTGATGCATAAATGTAGGGAAGACCTTAAACCTGGTATCTGGATCCGTGGCCAGCATCGGGCGGAGGAATCGATCCTAGTCGTCGAATACGAACATGTGATGTATCATTGTCGACGGCGAACTGACGGCTGTCGTTATCAGCCTTGGGTGAACTCTCAGGAAGAGATTTCGAAACGTTTAACCGGGGCCATGATACGAGGCTTGCATCTCCTGCAGTCCACCTGTACCTACCTCTTACCTAGCAAACATGTATCGCATATCGAGATTACGGGACGGGGCAAGTCCCCGGCGCGAAGCTAAAGCAGCCCTTCGCCTGCATGCTCGCGGACCAGAGAACGTGGCCAGGAAAGAAAAGCAAAAGGTTCAATCTCGTTTGGATGAACGAACATCTGAAGATTAAAACAAAGCCGAAAGGCCGAACATGTCGTGGAACCCGCGGGCGGGACGTCGCTGCATTTTCGCTGCCAATGAGCCCTAACTGCAAGGAGATATGAGTACCGGTGCTAATATTTGTTTGCTACCAACGTTCGGCGACGCAGCAGCCACGTTCTCGTTCCTCCAATGATAGGCCTCTGAGTGTCTCGGTGGTGTCACCTTGGGTCTCGGGTAGGTTAACCGGCTCAACCCGGGCCGTTAGTCTCGTGGGAACCACGCCACTGCATGTTCAAGACCTGTCTATGGGTCACGATTTTTGTTCCCGCCAGGAAGAGTTCTTCCCCGGCATAAAGGTGGCGTGAGCTAGCCGTTGCGATTAATCTGCCTTCTTCAGTGGCCTAAATAGGGGTAATGATGGAGCAGGGTCGTAGACATGCAACCAGGTCACCGTCGAATGCTAGTTTCATATCATTTCTCCTTTGTGTAACTTTAAAAACCGCGGGAAGCATTGACCGGTCTTGTGCTACAAAACCTAGGCCGCTTCTCCAGTTTACCTCCCTTGAGCCGAGCCGTTATGACCTATCGAAATCCACAACTGTGACCCCCGTATATATGTGTAACTTTAAGATCAAAGAGCTTAACTTACGATGTCACGAAAAACCGTGAAAATTTGCTAGACGTGGACCTAATTCTGATATACATCTTTATTTGCAAAGAACAGTCAGATTTCATACACCCAGATACCTGGGTCTCTTCGATACTTTACCTAGGTACTTTAGGTAGGTAAGCACATGCATGCAACCATGGCATGGGGTGAAATTCTATTGCTAAGCGAATTGCCATTGTACAGTACAAGGTCCCGTATAGGTATGATTTCAGTACGAATATCTAATGCTAAAGGCGCTGAGGTCAGATTCCAATCCTCCTAAAAACTCGGTTGTTACGTCAGACTATCTACCCGTACCAATTTCCGTTTCTTTCGTACGTGCTACCCTTTTCCCAGGGCTAGTCCCCGCATGTACTTCGGCTGCAATTGCGTCTTTCAGGTCAACAGCCACCTTATCTCCGAACTTTGCGTTGATTTCCTCCAGCGTAATGTTCTTAGTCTGTGCATTGTGTCAGTGGTTGGTAACAGTTTTGATACGATGAGTAATGTTACCTCGGGAAAATACACTGCCAGGATAGCAGTCGACACCACTGTTACGCAGACAAGGACGAGGTAATATCTCCAGCCGATATTCTTCAGCGCTAGGTTAATAGGGGCGCTGTATGCAAGGGCGTTGCCGAAGAACGATGCGTATGCGATGGTGGAACCTTCACTGCGCAGGTGGGTGGGCCAGATCTCCGAGCCGTAGACGTAAGATGTGCATTCAACCGTAGACGTGAACGCGAAGCCGAAAATGAAGTAGAGCGCGACGAGGGCGTTTATGCCGGGCTGAAATGTGCTGTTGAGGTAATACTTGACAAGTGCCGTCATCGTGGCAAGGATCGTGGCGTTGGTGATGCCTCCAATCACTAGGTTAAGGGTGTGGTGTTAGTGGGTAGTAAGGGAGAATGGGAAAAAAGTAATGATCTTACCGAGAAGCTTGACTCTTCCTATCTTGTCGAGAAAAGTCACGTTTACTATGCATCCCGCAATTGCCGCGATTGTCCAAGCACAGCCCAGACCTAGTTGGAGAGTAGTCCCAAAGCCGAGCCCGCCCATTAAAACAGGTATCAAGTTAGCAATGGCGGTGATACCCGTACCTTGTCCCATCACCCATAGAAGGATCGAACAGAATGCCCTCTTGCGAAGATGGGGTGTCTTGAAAATGTAGATGTATCCCTTGGGCAGATGCTTCTCAGCTTCTACTTGTGCTTTAATCTGCGTGGCCTCCGCGCGCGCAAGTGTACCGTCGGGATCTGATTTCGTTCTATGCAGCCGCTCAAGCTCGGCCCTCGCCTGCTCTTCTCTGCCTTTCTCCATGAGCCATCTCGGCGATTCTGGCAGAAATATAAGGGAACATGCGAACCCGGCCGCCACGACGGTCAAGACAATGAAGGTGAGTCGCCACTGAACTGGATTGTTGACGAAGCTGAAGATCAGAGCGCACAAGGAACAGGCGATGTAGGCCGAGACGATGCCGACTCCCTGAAGCCCGACAAGCAGGCCGCGAGTGCGAGGTGGAGCGACCTCGCTCATGTAGACTGGACTATTGGCAATGACCATCCCGGCCCCGATTCCGCATAGGATGCGTGCGACGAGGAGCATGACGATATGGTACGATGCAGATTGCAGCACGCCGGCTACGATGGAGGTTAGAGCGGCTGCGAGATTCGCCTTTCGTCGACCCCATTTGTTCGATATCGGAGCTTGGACGATAGAGCCGACGAAAGCGCCGCCTAGGAATCCAGCAAGCAACGCGTCCATCAGGGAAGTGGCATTGGGAGTAGTGAGAAATAATGCTATGAAGCTTGTCTGGGCCAGGGTTCCGCTCATGGCATTTGCAGCGAACCCATACAAGAAGCCTCCCAAGGCGGCTGTGACGCACACCTAGGTGAGTATTAAGGTGAGTGAGGATAATCGCACAAGTCGTGGGTTGGTAACACACCTGGATAACCCGCCTGCTTGTTCCGCCGAGGCGACTCTGTACATCACCCCTATCGCTGCTGGCCTCGCTGCTGCCCTTCGTCACACCGGTGGGACTTGGCTCAGTCCGCGGCCCTGTCGACTTTTGAACGAGATCCATAGCAGGAGATAAGAAGAAATAATGGGAAATAAAAAGTCAGAGTACAGAACGCGGAAAAGATAGAGGAAGGCAAGAAATTGGGAACCTCTGTGTCACTTATAGCACTAGAAAGGCAGAAAAGAGTCTTAGTTGTAGCTGCTTAGTTCTTGTACCGTAAACTGCGTGAGATCAATAGACTGACCGAACGAATATCGTAGCCGCATCAGTAGCTTCTCAGTAGCTTCCGGTTGCATTATTCTCTTGGCTGTCTTACCGGAGATGCATCTCCCTTTGGTACTCGATCCCGTCATCGAGAATGCCACGTTAGTCTGCAGTCGGTCCTCGAACACCCCTACGCATGCATTATTGGCTATAGCTCGCGGGCTATGCGAATGTACTTCGCCGCCACACCGGTAACGGTCCAGTACCATGGTAACATTCAATTTGGAGACTGTTTTACTTATATCTTAGGATCGTCTACTTCTACCGGCAGAAAATATTGTTTGATGCAACCCAAGTAGCTTGCGCCTTTTGACTCAGTTAAGTGCCACACCATACTCCTACTCTACATTGGCATACACCAGATATTCACCATGCCAGATATTATAGAGGCTGAGGTCTATCCTATCCTAAAGGGCAAAGTTGCCCTCGTAACCGGCGCGGCCCAGGGCATGGGAAGAGCCACGGCCGAGGTTTTCCTCAAAGCCGGCGCCAAAGTCGTCATCTGCGACCTCAAGGAGAAAGAAGGCGAAGAAGCCATCAAGCAGCTATCTCATATCGGCGAGATCATCTTCGTTAAGGCCGACATTTCCAAGTCGGCGGATGTGCAGAATCTCGTTGAACGAACCGTCGCCCACTTCGGCCGTCTCGACGCCGCAGTCAACAACGCCGCCATGACCCCGGATAACACGCCGCTGGTCGGCTTCGACGAGGACTACTGGACGAAGCTGGTCAACGTCAATCTCACCGGCACGAGCCTCTGCTGCAAGTACGAGATGCAGCAGATGATCAAGCAGGGCGGCAGGGGCACCATCGTCAACATCGCCTCCGTCAACGCTTTCAGGCCGCAGCCCAACATGCCGGCATACACAGCGACGAAACACGCCATAATCGGCCTGACCAAACACGCGGCGACCGAGGGCGGTCCCCACGGCATTAGGATCAACGCCGTCGCCCCTGGCGCAATCTACGTAAGAAATTATTTCATCAGCTACCTAGTCGCCCATGCTTCGACGCGAGCGGGAGAAAAGGCTGACGGGTTGTTTCAATAGTCTGAGATGTCTGCGGCCGCCCTGAAAGTGATGGGCACGACCGAGGAGGAGTTTACCCCTCAGATTAGCACGCTGAACCGGTTCGGCATGCCGCACGAGGTCGCGCAGGGGTCGCTGTGGCTTTCGTCGGACGCCTCGTCGTACGTGACGGGGATCTGCTTACCGATTGACGGAGGCTTTCTCGCGAAATGAAAGGAGGCGGCTTTTTTTTTTTTCGATGGGGCAAGTTCTTATACTAGTAGAGTTGATAGGGTCGAGAACTTGTCTCATTACCTTCAAGTAGGGGCGGGACGGTGAGGTAGCCGAGCGGTAGCTGCAGCAGAGTAACACATGTCGTACCCCAAATGCCTCGTAAAGGGGGGTCGCGGAAACCCCAATCATGCAAGATCCTTGTCCCGTCTTTCGCGAGACGGCCTATCTTCAGTTGATATATCATATTCTACACTCATTAGTGCGCCACCTCCACGGTGCGTATGAAATCTCTTCGGATATGATACGGTGTGCTCCGACCGTGGCGCACCAACACGTTAGGGGGCCGGGCCGTTGGTCGATGCCGTGGGTCAATGTCTCGTCCTCCCCAGATGTCTCGCCCGCAGGATAAGGTGCTACCATGAAAACTTATTTTCAAACTAGCTCCCATGTTGCGACACATTGTATGGTGCGCGTATAAGTTGATATTGAGTGTAATTGGTGAGTCGTTCGCCAGGTATTGTATACTTATGAAGGAGAAAGGTCTGGTAAGTCTCTGCTCCATGTTTCATATTAGACGGTGGTATCTTGACCCCTTTTCCAACACATCGCATACTATAGAAGCCAACATTACTAATTAACTAGTCGCAGCCATGGGGTCAACTCACGATAGCAAACTCCCTACTCCACGTGTTCATGAGAACAAGCTAGCCATCGTGACCGGTTCGGCAAGAAGTAGGTCGATCTCGATCCTTCAATCTTATGAGTACTGGAAGCGATTTAATGGCCTAACGTAATTCAGGTATCGGCGCTGCAATCGTCCGTAATCTCGCGGGAAAGGGGTGCAACATCGTAGTAAACCACGTCTCAGCCGCATCCGACGAGGCAGCCTCGAATCTCTGTCGCGAGCTGGAAACGGACCACGGAGTGCGAACCATCGCGGTCCGCGCCGATATCAGCAGGAAAGACGAGTGCACCAAGCTAGTAGAAGCAGCCAAGGAGAAGTTCGCAGACCCAGCCACAGGCGGGTTTCAAATTGATATTCTCGTCCACAACGCCGCAATTCTATACCTGGGCCCCCTGGAGAGTGTGGTTGAAGACGAGTTTCAGCACATTTATGCAGTAAATGTACTCGGCCCGACGCTGCTGACGGCGGCATGCCTGCCGTATTTGCCTACCGATAGATCGGGCCGGATCGTGATGATGTCGAGCATCAACCCGAAGGTCGGCACACCGGCAACGACTCTGTACTCCGGTACGAAAGGTGCGCTGGAGGCGATGACTCGCGTATGGTGTCGTGAGTTGGCAGAGCGAGCTACGATAAGTGAGTACCGTCGGCATCATATTCTTATACTGTAGAGTTTTTGAGTGTCCCAACACGAACACTTCGTTGAAGCCTCTAGACCCATTTCACTGAGTTGTCAACTGTTAACAAAAAGTTGCTAACGCCACATGCTCAATCCAATCAGACACTATCAACCCAGGCCCCGTCATGACCGACATGTACCTGTCCGCGCCCGAAGACATCAAGCTCCAGCTGGCCCAGTGGAACCCGGTAACGGCGCTGGCAGCGGTGCGGCAAAGCGACACCCCCAAGGTGCGGGAGCTGGGGGAGCGGCTTGGCGGGCGGGCCGCTTACGATTACGAGATTGCCGGGATGGTTGCGACGCTCTGCAGTCCGGAGGCCGGGTGGTGCACGGGGAGCTTGATCAGTGCTAACGGGGGTCTCGCATTCAGTTACTAGGGCCGCGACTACTTGACATTTGTTTGGCATTGCACTTGGCCGTTGTGATTTTCATTCTAGCAAGTGATTGTTTATTCTTATGGCTAAGAATCAGACAGCCCGTATCTTGCATGGCTTGGCGCAGCTTTGCTTTTTTTTTTCACCCCATGTGTGCCAGTCATCAGAGATACCGTCCCGATCAAACGAAATCAGGTCATAGAATAGACAGCGGATATCTCAACTTGATCGACTAAACCTAACAAGATGAAAGTTAGCCATGTTGAAATCAACACTTCTACTTTTCAGAATTTCGTCTAGTGATGAGATGAGTCCATATGACCAGCGACGTTCCGCGCGTGCCAGCAATTGCAAACGGTGATAATGAAACTGCCCCCTGAGCGTCATGCAATGGCCCGTCAATAATGGGGCCACCATGTGAAGATTGGTCGGAGTTGAAATACATAATTTTTCCTTCTCGTTCAATGATTGCAAACACCATTCTTGATTCATTCCACATCATCTTCTTGAACACCGAAGTAAAAATGGTTTCTGAAATGGACATCGCGTCTGACAGTTGGTGGCAGAAGGTGAGGGAAGTCAAGCAGAGATGCCCGGGATATTCCCACAAGTTAGCCAAAGAGGCATATCTTGTAAGTACGACTCGAGCAAGGCCCGTTTGGTCGTGAGGCTAATGTATACAGAAATGCGATAGAGACGTTGAGCGAGCGGTCTCTTACCTGAACTCCCTTGTAGTACTACCTTCTCGAGAGTAAGAAGATTTGTTGCTAAGGAAATATAGAACGAGAACGCAGAACAATCCTCTGCTGCCCCTAGCCATAGCGATACCTCGGCTGGCCAGGAAACACCGCATACCGTGAAGCCGGATAAGGAGAGACAAGACGAGTCTATCCCGTGGTTGAGCCAACTGCCACGCCTGAGTAGACCGATGTCGCCTTTGTCTCCAGGTTTCGATATTCGAGGATTTGATCTCAGGAAGATTCTCGGCGCCATTCAGCATGAATTCTCTTTAAATTCGGTGAATTATTATTTATCTTACTATCATGAACATGACAAACAGCAGTTGGAGGAAGAGATCAATCAGGATATTGAGTGGTTCCCAGCAATCTTCTACGTAGTGGAAGCCAATAATCTCGAATTACTCCGCTGTTGGCTCAAATACGGTGGTGACCCCAATGCCACTTACGGTTCGCTGAAGTTTCCTTTGATTGCGTATGCCATCATCCACGGTGGTAGGCCATCTACGAGGGCGACTGAGATGCTAAGGACGCTCCTTGCCTTTGGCTCTTCCCCAGATCCCATTCCGGCCGCGTATTACAGCACCTATAATAAACCGTCTGCAACGGACGAAGTCATGCTCGACATTCTGGACTCCAATAAGCTCTGGTGCACACCAAGCGTCCGACCACGATTAGCTTCCGCGCTTAATCTCACACAGCGATATCTGCTGTACCAAACAGCCAGGGTCAAACCGAGCTCCGGCCGCGAGCAAGCCCTTGTCCGGAGAAGGGATGCTGAAGCACTTCTCGGAATACACCTCCTAATCATCGGCCAAGAGATGGGTGTGGCCATATTGAAACGCAAGCTCCTCTTGTAAGTCGGGGGAACTTTCTGCCTACTTGACTTCGCTGATATCTGTAGCCACCTGGCTCTTCCAAGTGAAGAGCCAATGGTCCTTTTGTTCGCCGGACCAAGTGGTCATGGCAAGACAGAGCTTGCACAAAAGTTCGGGGAAATGATGACGTTGGAGTTCCATGCAATTGACTGCACTTCGTTCACGCAGGAAAGTGAGCTATTTGGACCTAAGGCTTCCTTTAAAGGCCATGAAGAAGGCTCAGCTCTCAACAACTTCCTCGCAAAGGAGTCGGGAAACAGATCGATAGTTTTTATGGACGAGTTCGAGAAGACCACCGACGAGGTGCGGAACGCTTTGCTCATCCCTTTCGACCAAGGTACATCTCTTCAATTGTGAACTTTGGCTACTGCTGACCTTGGTTTGTAGGTGAATATATAAACCGCCGTATCTCAATGAAAGTCAACTGCTCGGAGACAATCTGGATCCTTGCCACCAATCAGTTCGACCATACGATCCATGAGTTCTGTAAGGCCAATAAGAAGGCCCTTCTCAACAACGATCCAGCATCGCAGCAGTCGCTGACAAAACAGCTGGTTACCCGGCTGCGCAAGGAATGCATGACGCACTTCGGAGCACCGCTGGCAGGCCGAATCACGGAGATAATCCCGTTCTTGACCTTCTCTCCCGACGAAGCGGCCGTGGTAGCTCACAAGGGCTATCTAAAACTGGAGGCGGACGTCGCTCGCCCCGTCAAGCTGCCGGAAACCAAGAAGGGCGACGTCCTCGTCGGCAACGTCCAGCTAGACCTGCGCCACGACTCCGTCGTCTGCTCGACGGTCGCCAACGGTTCTTACGTCCCCGAGCTGGGCGCGCGGAGTATTCTCGGTGGGATCAAGGAAACCATCGTTGGTCCGTTGGTCTACCAGTATCTGCAGGACGGTGACGGGTTTGCCGAGGACCAGAAGAAGACGTTCTTCACCGTTGGTGTTAATGCTGAGAAAAATGTGGAAGTCTGGCTTGCGCCCAAGACTTTTTGAGACATGTAAATGCTCTTAGGAACTTTGAAGGTTTTTTTTCTTTCATTCATTTAAATTATTTATCATTGATTCGTCCCCTAGGAAACGCGGTAGTGTTTCCATTAGCATACCTGCTGTCTCTGCAGCTGCTTCTAGACTACAAGGTACTGAGATAAGGTACCAGTTTCTAACATCTACCTGAGTAAAGCTTCACATGCTGCTTCTTATTCTACCTATCCTAAACGCTCAATTAAGGTCTTTCTCCAAAGAGACCGACTCTCGCTCACGGAAAACCAAGTACGGGCCGTCATGAGTTGAATTGAAGCCATCCAAGGTGCAAAACTCTTCCGGCCTCCCTCTATCCCTACCTTCCCCAACAGAGCCAAGCTAACCGGGAGCGGCCTGGAAGTCAAAGTACCAAAGCGTCTTAGCAAGGACCGCAGATGTCTTTAAATATGCCAGTGGTTTACCTACGCAGTTGCGCGGTCCGATCGAAAAGCTAGCAAATGCCTCGACTGCCTGCTTTCGAGTCGCCTCGTCGCTTGCGACTGTTTTCGGATCTGTGCTATCGGAAGGAAGCCATCTCTCCGGCTTGAAAGTGAAAGGGTCAGGGAACACAGTAGGATGATGACTCACGGCGTAGACGTTGACGCCGAACAAGGTACCCCGGGGACATAAAATGACCGTCAATAGCCAATGGTTCCTTGTCCGTAGCGACTTGCTGTTGCCACAAAGTCGCCGATACGGGCGGAGACATGCGAAGGGCTTCGTCGATGCAGGCGCGGAGATAGCGACAGCTAGATAGCAATGGCCCACTCTTGATGTCTCGGCCACTCGTAAACGTGGACGGGACCTCGTCGGCGAGACGCGCGTAGCAGTCCGGGTTGACGCGACAGATAAGAAGAACGCAGCCGTCATCGCCGTCGCCACCGTATCTCCCCCGGCGACCAGGAACACCATAGCCTCCTTCCAGACCATGCTGTCACGCGTCTTGGCCGCCTCGCCGGGGAGCGCGTGAGCGACGACGGAGAAGAAGTCGGGTTTGGCATGCACGTCGAGGGCGAGGCGGGACCGCACCATCTCCTCGAGCAGGCAGGTGAACTTCACCCTCGTCTCGTAGAAGACGTGGTCGAAGACGCGGTTGGTGTGGACCTTGCGGAAGGCCGGGAAGTGGTGCGAGATCTTGCCGACGTAGAAGCTGAGCGTCATGGCCTGCATGAAGGACCGGTTTGCCTCGCTCGTCTGCGTCTGCAGGCCGCAGCCGAGCGTGAGCTGCGCGATGATGTCGATGGCCAGATATCCTAGCCGCTGCGTCCTGTTGACCGGCTGGTGCGACGACTTGAGCAGCTGCTTGAGATAGACGTCGACCTGGGGTTGGAGAGCCGGCTCAAAGGACCGCACAGATCGCTCCGAAAAGGCATGGCCAACAATCTTCCGCTTAGCGCGATGTAGGTCTCTGTCGAGAGTGTTAAACACGCTATAAGCTTTATTTCTAGTCAGAACCTCGTATGTGAAGGACTTGGTGATGCGATCATCATTCTGATAGATGCCTAGGAGCGATTTATTAGCATATAAAGCCACGGCCCAGACTCACGATGACTTACTTTTGAAAGCTGTGACAGTATTGAAAACCAGTCTATTTGGCGCCGGCCTCGCCACGGATCCTAAAATGTGGTTAGCGCTAAATACGGGAAAAGGGTCAATGATGAGGCCGTACCGTATTTCTCGTGCAATTCCCAAATAACCAGGGGAAGACGTCTCTGGGCAGAAATAACGCCGGCATACACATCGGTAAGTTTAGCTAAAACAGGCCCCGGATAACTACCTACGTAGAGGATGCAAAATAAGGCGATATGAAACGACTCCCAGAACCTACAGTAAATATGATGAGAAGGAAAAAACCAAACCAATTGTTGAGTACAGCTTCTTACTACAAGTACGAATGCGTATGCCGCATATATCGTAGCGGAACCCAGCGTTTCGAGGAGTAGCATTCTGGGGGCAATGATATCGCCGAACGCGGGAGCCGTTCGTGTCGATGAAAGTCCTTAAGAGACATTTAGCCTTCTTATAGTAGCGCCCCTAAGGATTTGTGTAACACGACTTGCATCGGTAAGCAGGTAATTGGAACAAATGAGGAGCTGTCGAGGTACTCTTCATGACCATTGCCGCAGAGGTAGTTCGAAAAGTGTATAGGCCTGTCTGTTCAGTCATCCTCGTCCCTCAACTATAGATCGTCAACTCTCACGATATCGCACCCCACCCTACAAAATTTCAAACTTGCTGGTTAGACGCACCCAACTCGGAGCTAAGCATAGAATTTGTTGCTATATATGGTTGAAAAGGGCAAAGAATTAAGACAATAATGATCATTTATTCTTATATAGTATGTAGCTAAATTGTAAGTCAATTTGAATTAGTAGCTACTCATGTACATACACCTTTGTTTGGCACTTTTGGTAGTTTTTTCGCAGCAAAGCAGCAAATGATTAATTCACGTGATCTTTCAAACGACATCTGGATTCTGGACCATACATTGCTTCGTTAGGTAGATACAAGGTAATCTGATTCCTTGCCCACTTTTCCACCCCGTTATTGCAATCCCACAACCCCCAACTTCTTAACCTCTGCACACCCCTCAGACACCGGCCATAGAGATTACCCAGCTGATCCTATTAGCTTCCGAAACGCAGAGGATGAGGGCCATAGTGGGAGGCCAGGCTGAGGCGGATAGGACCGTCGCATTGCTTCGAAGACATCCCGAATCACGTACGGGTTTCCTAAAGTCTCACAGTTAACGGGCGTGGGGTGATGATAAATGTTGAAATTTGCTATCCGCACCTCTATAGATTGCTATCGGCGCCTTATCTGCACCTCTATACATACTGCCATATCGCCGATCCGGCCACGATAACTCTTACAATTAATTAACTTCACCAAGTCTTCATCAATTTTTTGATGATTTGTGTCATTCAATAATTCAATTGCAAATTGAACGTATTAGATTGCATGAGAATTCGACTAGTACGAGTAAAGTTATTAAAGGGTACTCTAATACGGCTACCACGTGACCCCCATCGCCGGTCACATCGCATCATGAAATCTTGAGATAGTAAGCTAATTGCTTGAATGAGATATTCAAAATGGGCGGCTTTCAGCCTAGAAGAAAGCGCTTTGAATTGCGAATAGAATGAGCCAAGTTGCAGCAATATGGAACGATTATGTCTAAAGTTATTGGGGGAGATATAAAGGGCGCGTAAGAAAGAATATGTTGGTTAGAACAGGCTAGGGATATACGTAATTATATCTGTAATAACTCGAAATAAAATCGGAGAAATGAGGAAAAAAACACTGATAGAGAGCTCTTAGTTAGACGGCTTTGATTAAATAGGATGCATATGTCAAAACCCAAGGGTAACAAAGTTGTGTTGAGAATCGTGGAGGAATTGAGGTTTTTCGCGCAGAGCTCTGGGAAGATGCGGATAAGCTCTCGATAGCAATCTTTAGAGGCGCGGATGGCCAAAAGAACTGTCACGTTTCTTTCCTCTTTACATCTACCAATTTCCTCAACACGACATCTCAATTCCACAGACGATGGAGGTCCCCGAATCACCACTCAACCCTTCACAAGCCTGCATGGCTGTTTCGCCAGAACCCTACAAGCCAAACGATGAATAGAGAACCCTGTATTATTTCGGTATCGCAGGGAGGCCAAAGCTGGTGGCCAGAAAAGGTTCCGATCTCTGGGTCAAAGAAGTAGAAGAATGGGGCTGGGGAGGTGTCCGGCAAATCCCCAAATGCTACGAGACAATTCGCCAAGGCGATCTGATAGAGAAATGGACAAGCGAAGTATCGACTAAGATCGTAGAGGTCTTGAAGCCTCATCTATGGACTTCTTTCTTCCCCATTGGCATCGGTCTCGACAAAAGGTCTAAATCTCCCTTCAACACTGTCCTCCTGATTGCAGTCGAGGAGAACAGTCTCCAGTGGAAACAAAGTCTGGAGATCGCAATGGAATGTCGCGAAATCCTCCGATCATCCGACATTTGCAATGTGGAGGTAGAAATTCGGGAAGGCGGATATGAACGCCAAGCAGCCCGACAATAGCAATGAACAGCTTGAGCGTGTTTGGAGCCATTGGGAGGGAATTTCGTGTGCTTCCGTCTTTGCCGCTGGTGGTCGTCATAAATGATCGACCTAGGCTGGCGAGAACATGGCTCTTCTTTTCAAGCTGAAGCCCTGATTGGCTCTAGTTTTTTCCCTCTCAGGCTAGCACGGGCCACATGCTGCCTCCCGCTTTTATTTTCCTAATCGGCTTACTTTTCTTTTTACATTTCGTAAACTCGATGCATTACCTCCGGCTAGGCTGCCTCGCGCTCACAAATGCTTCGTCTTAAAGCTTTCATTTCCATATCAATCTTGACTTTCTCTACTAACCCTCAGGCAGCCTGCATCACACTCGACCTTTTTATTCCTCGAATCGATTTCTCTTTTCCTCTCTTCCTTTCCAGACCATGGCAACCGTAGACGATGATGTTCGCCCTCATGACATTCAAGCGTTCACTGATCTCGACGGCGCGACGGGAGTTCATAACGAGGGTGAGCCGGATGGCGAATATACTACTGTCGCGTCAGGCACTTACTAATAGCGGGCAACAGTAGCTCTTGCGATTAGGAGGTTGAAAATATCGATGTATTTCTTAGAATCTAATTAGCGGTGTGCGCACCCGGCGAGCTCCTTATAAGCGAGCTCCGGACCGGATCAACTAGCTAGCCGAGCTTCCAAACAGCAGGTCGCGACAACTACTTTTTGGAAGTTCTATCAGACAGGGGAGGCATATTTCGCGCAAATATTCAAGCCTAGGCCCGCTATCAACATTGCAGAGGTAAAAGAAGCGATGCGAAGAATCCCGGACGCGGATATTTACCCAGAGATACCTGAAGGGGTTAGCCTTAAGGAAATGGCAACAACTGAAAAACCGGATGATAAATTATACATCAAGAGGCCTTCCCTTCTTACCTATGAGACTTCCAACCCCCGCGGGTGGATTCGTGACGTTTTCTGTAAGTTGCACTCTTTCTCGCAAAACACCCCTATTAATTTGGCATGATATAGTAGGAGAGGTACAGATCATGGAGCAAGTCTCGAGCATCCAGCACAAGAATATAATTCAGTACTATGGCTGTCTGAAGAGAGATGGACGTCTAGCGGGAATCGTTCTGGAGCGTCACAAGTGCAGCCTCACTGATTTCTTCATGTGGCAAATGGACAAGGATAAGGATAAAAATGGCACTATAGACTCGCAGCGCTTCATGGAGGAGCTTGAGTCAGCAATCTTTCACTTGCACCAGGCTGGATTGGCGCACAATGACCTGAAACCAAGCAACATACTACTGGATAAAGATAATATGCCAGTACTGATTGATTTTGGATCCTGCCGGCCGTTTGGTGCAAGGCTCATGGAAGGGGGGACGCCCGGCTGGTACAACCACGAAAATCCGGTGATGTTTTCTGACAAGGAGCATGATCTTTTCGGCTTGGAGAGGATTCGACAGTGGCTGGCTGATCCTGGCAGAGCATTAGATGGTTAGATAGAAAACGAGGAATAAATAATCGTGCGATGGTTATCTAGGTAAGCAATGTAGAAGGAGTAATAGCTCGAAATGATGATTAAGTAGGTTGCTAGTCGAGACCTACCGTACAGTGTAAATAATGTTTTGGGGTAGGAATATAAGGATTGTCTCATTCTGCCTTATATTTATACGTTAACTCTTCTTGGTCCAAACGGCGGACTTGAGAAGCGATGTCCAATTTGCTGAACTGAAAGGGCCAAGGGACTACTGTCAGGTACAGTACATGGAGACGTAGCGTGGATGTGTATATAAAGCACGGCTTCCCCCTTTCACTCATAGTAGCTAATCAACTACCCAATACACTGAATTCAGCTCATATACCGTATTTTTTAGCACAATTTAGCAGAACCTCCACGTGAGCGTCAAGTTCGGCATCCTATGAGTAGACTCCAACCTGTATCAGCAGTCAGACCAGTAAGTTGAAAGTGTTGGCTATTTCTTTATTCGGGCGGTCCGTTAAAGTTGTGGACATCTATGGTCGACGAGCCCTACCGGACATCGCCATTTGGTACACAATTAGATGCAATGGTGAAGACCGTGGTTGTCTACACTCAAGACCATTGTTACACGACCAGTTTGTGAGTGCTTTATTGGTCTCTCATTAAAAGGTACCACTCCGACTTTGTTGACCTGTAAATAGTATCTCCTCTCCAACATCGGCCAAAGTACTCGAGGAAACCTGCATGTATCATGGCATGACTGCGCAATGCAATCAATGGTCAAGGAAACATGTCATAAGCGCCTCTTGCCTCAATTTCTCCGTCATACATTACAAGGAAGTCAGGAATTGTTCGAAGAAAAATAAGTCCCCTGATGTACGTCTTACCATGTTCAAAAAGTACAACATCTGTCAATTTTCAATGTACCTTCCTGCTGCTACAGTTTCTTTCAGAAGCATAGAAGTAAGCACTAGTTAAGTAATAACTAATAATATTTCACACCAACCATCCCACAAGACAATTTCGCTCAAGGGTTGAAAGATATAGAAACACGAACTGGAAGACGGCAGATTCAGTGCAATCACCTCGTATTGGATACATGACACCGAGGATCTGAGAAACGTATTGTCGAGCCCAGGATGGTCCGAGAATATTACGGGACCAGAGACAGACCTAGGTGACTATGGAGTAGAAGATAGAAACCAAGACAGTCCCCCCCTCCTACCCTCCCATAGTTGACGCTCGCTACGAAACTAATTCGCTCCGAAACTAATTCGCTCTGAAATTCACTCGCTCCGAAACTCACTTGCTCTGAAACTAATCTGCTCCGAAACTCACTTGCTCCGAAACTAATCTGCTCCGAAACTAACCCGCTCCGAAACTAACCTGCTCCAAAACTAACTCGCTCCGAAACTAACTCGCTCCGAAACTAATTCGCCCCGAAACCTACCCGCCCCGAAACTAACTTGCCCCGAAATTAACTCGCTCCGAAACTCACTCGCCCCGAAACTAACTCGCCCCGAAACCCACCCGCCCCGAAACTAACTCGCCCCGAAACTAACCCGCTCCGAAACTAACTCGCTCCGAAACTCACTCGCTACGAAACTAACTCGCCACGAAACTAACTCGCCACTACAGGTTCATGTTCACGATACCGAAACGTCCCCACGTGACAATCTACATCGAGGCGCTGGAGAAATCAATACCGCTTAAGATGGCTGCCAGATATATAATTGATTGATGGTACTTAACGCATGAGTACCATATAGGTCCCCGACTGCGTAGTGGCGCGAGACCTTACAAGCTGTCCGCTACACCAAGTACTTCATACGGCTCAAGAAGCCAATTCCCTGCCTAAAGGTCATGCCGCATTAAAATACCAAGTCCACTCCACCTAGGGCTCGTTATCTTGGAGGTCCAATTCCTACAGTCCAAGTCCTCCGCGTCACTTGCCCTGGGTGTCCTCCGCGTCACTTGCCCTGGGTGTCCCTCGCGTCACTTGCCCTGGGTGTCCCTCGCGTCACTTGCCCTGGGTGTCCTCCGCATCACTTGCCTTGGGTTACTACTGTAAATAGGTATATAAAAAAAAAAACTTTACGTTGCACTCTGGTCACGTTACATAAAGGCTGCGAAGTTCAGATTTGAAAGAATTTACATTGTACATTCGTGATCAACATGTCGTTCAACTATAGCGCAATCATGACGATAGAGTAGTGATTTAATGGACTTGGTGATGACGATGATGCCGACACAGTTAGGCGCCTTCTGCAACACCTATCTATTGATTACCATAGTGGTCGTGGCCATGGTAGGCGACTTACAGGCTGGCCCCCATACCAAAACATCTTTGCCCTAAACACCACGTGACAGAGTAGGGCTCTAGGCGACAGGAGGCATGACGTGTTCCGGTCCAGGCACTTGAGTACGCCGGTAATACTTTGATACCTGACTGGTACAGTACGTGTTTACCTTCTAATGCCTATGCTGGGGGCTCTTTCCCGCTTTAGCGAGCACTGTACAGGCTAGTCAAGCCTTGCCGACGCGTTATCCAACCTTGCCGGCGCGTTGCCGAGCAGCAACAAGCCCTATCGAAACAGAAAGAATCCATTGAACCCTAAACCACGTGAGTCGACGCAAAATTTTCACCTTCTAGCGTCGATAAAAGGACAGGTCCTGCCCACTCGTCAATCTCTCGCAAACCCAACTTGTTAAATCTTTTTCCACCATCCTCATCACCCCAAACCTCTCTCCATCCTCACTGCAAACACCACACCTATCCATCACCACCTCTACATTACCTCCGCAAGCATCATACACTGTTATCTCTTCAGTTGATGGACATGTCTAGGACTTCCTTGGCTTGCGCATTCCATTGGAAGTACTAATTTCGCGATGTTTCTCTTGACACTTTGGCACCTTCTCGACTTCATCTTGACTTTTTCTTGACACCTTCTTGACACTTTCTCGACACCTTGTTGACACCTTGTTGACACCTTCTTAACACTTTCTCGACACTTCCGTGACACCTTCTTGATACCTTCTTGATACCTTCTTGATACCTTCTTCACTCCTTCTTGACTTCTTCTTGACTTCTTCTTAATACTAGATCCGGTCAAGAAGCGTCATTCAAGGTGTTTCTACATGGTTTCCTCCAAGGCTGACAGCAACATATCACACACTTTTGGGCTTGTTTTTCGTCAGCACCAACGGAACATGACCTATGCTCTCTGGCCTGTCACAGTAAGTACTACTTTTGATGAATTTGATCTTGCGCAATGCTAATCAAACCCAGTAGTCGATGATGGGAATGCGGCAATCACAAAGGCTCAAGAAGCTATGGGTGATTGTCGGCGCTGCCGGCTACGAATAGGTTAGGGGAAACCCGTAAGTAAACACTCTCCCATAAACTCGCTTGAACTAACTTTAATGAAGATAGAGGTGACGAAACACTTTCTGCGATATGCCTTCTTCGTTTACCTGGCCTGGGCAATGGCGCAGCTTGCAGCCGCAAGGAGCAACTGTCGAAGATCGACATTGCCGATGTGTTCGGTAACGGGAACCCGTAAGTAAATTTCTCTCTTGCCAACCCACTTATGCTAACTTGTATTTAGGATGAGTCGTGCTTTATGTGGTTAATGAGGCTGGGCTCAGCACGCTCGTGCGCTCCTGTCCTCTTGCGGAGGGCTAGGTCCACACCCACATACCCTTTCCTTCCTTCATCGGCCCACCCCACACGATCACAATACGGGACTACCACATGCATACTCTTCCTCACTCCCCACTACACACATACTCTCCATCACTCCCCACACTACACGCACAAGGCACACTAATCCTTGATGTGTCCTTACCACAACCATTCCTCACAGTGCAGGCGGGATATACTCATTCCTGCCGCATGATCTCCTTGGCTGCACACGATGATACCACGGGGGGCCAACCCCTCTTCACCCACATCACTCCCACTACCACTCCATAGGGCCAGCACTCATCATGCTGCTAACCTTGGTCCGTCGGCCTTTCAGTCGACGGCGCCGGCCACGCTACAAGCTACACGCCATGGCCGGCGGACCAACGGTGTCCTAGCAACAACAACCACTCCCTTCTACAAGGCGAATATGAATACGACGATGGCGCTGGCGGTGTGGTGGGCCTAAGCGAGACCCATCACATCGTGGCCGCGGACCCCGGCGGCGATCGCTTAGCCGTCGGGGCTCCGCTTACGCCCGAGCCAGCACCGACACGGTGCTGCACCGGGTCCCCCTGAGCGCTCTTGAGGAGACTCGGCCTTCCACGACCAAATAAAGGACCGGGCATCTGGGCATGGGGTAGGATACCTACCCCTCCCAGAGCCCGCGACCGCGACTACGACCCCACCACGCCTACCAAGGCGAACCCAGGAGGGGGGGGCCGATCCGGCAAAACACCTGCCCCCCCCGTTCCGACACTCCACTAGGTACAACGGAACGGCGGGGGCGGGGAAGTGCGCCACCCCCAGCAACATGTTGTGCTGGGGTCGGGTCTCCCCCCCCCCCCCCCCCCCTCCTCTCCAGCCAACCCTGGGACTTCACCGTACGTGGTCGACAGAAGATGAGCTGCTGCAGACTCATGGGCGGGCAGCTCGCGGAGCCTCCCATACCAGGCCCGCGCAGCACACACTCGCGGCGTAACGCCCGGAGATCTTCTCCTGCCTCAGGCGGAGAAGATCGGTGTGTGCTGGGCACCCTGTAACAGGGTGCCAGCTGCACCGCGGGTCGCCGCCGTGCTAGAAGAGCGACGGGGTTCTCGCATGAAGGTGGGGGGAGGACAAGACACCAATGATGTCCTCCCTCCTGCCTTATGCGAGGCGCCCATGGGGACTGTCCCACTCAGTCACCCTATGTGATGAGTCCCGGAAATCCCCCTGCACAACCAACCTCCAGGTCGCACTCCACGTGCTGCGCGCGCAGGCGCGGGGTACCTCGGCAACCCATGGCGCCCCGGACCGCAGGTCGTCCATAACGAATACACGCCCCTGCGGTCCGGGGTGGGCTCAACACCGGGCGCCACGAACAACGCTCTACAGTGCGTTTGCGAATGGCCTGTAAGGAACCTACCGAATTTCACTGGCCGGTCCCTCCGTACTTTAAAGTACATGGGGGCGGAGGGACGGGGACGCAGTTCCATTCCCCGTGGTTTGGAACTGGAAGTCCCCGGTATCATCGACCCCAAAGGGGTGACGAGTTACCGGGGACTCCTGGCAACCCGTACACGATATTAGTACGCGGTTGCCAGCGTCCTGGTCGCCAGTACCATCGACCCCATAGGGACAACGAGGTACTGGCGACCACCAGTGGCCCACACAAGGCATCCATAGCACGATGTACAGCCTCCAGAAGGCGGTCGCAGAGGCTGGGCCTGGCCCTGTAGACAAACCCCATCTGAAAGCGCGTGCGCTTTCACTCTATACGGACGAGATGGCCGCGGGAGTCGGCAAAGACAAGAACTCCCAACTTTTAAAGGACCATTTCCGCCTCCCTACAAGGCATTCATAGCACGATGTACAGCCTCCAGAAGGCCATGAATGGCTGGGCCTGGCCCTGTGGACAAATCCCATCTGAAAGCGCGTGCGCTTTCACTCTATACGGACGAGATGGCCGCGGGAGTCGGCAAAGACAAGAACTCCCAACTCTTAAAGGACCATGTCCACCTCCCTACAAGGCATTCACAGCACGATGTACAGCCTCGAGAAACCTCACCAAGAGGCTGGGCCTTGCCCTATAAACAAGCCCCATCTGAAAGCGCACGCGCTTTCGCACTACACGGACGAGATGGCCGCGGGAGTCGGCCAAGACAAAAACTCCCAACTTCTGAAGGACCATTTCCGCTACCGCCACAAGTTGACGTTTTACACATTCAACAAATGTAAGTCGCCCTATTATGCCACTATACAGAACACTCCAGCTAACAGCAGTCAACAATAGCCCATACGAGACATACATGACACGATGTAGGAGCACTTCCGCTACCCCCACAAGTTGACGTTTTACACGTTCGACAATTGTGAGTCGCCACATTATAACTCTATACAAAACACTCCGGCTAACGGACACAGAAACTGGGGGTACGCATCCGAGGTTGACTATCGCAACGGAGGACGAGTCCGCGGCGACCGCAGGGAAAAGCGTACGTTCACCCTATTATTACTCATCCCATTCGAACTTATATATGGTTCTTTCCTTGCACGCTTGCCTCTTCAACTCGCTAATAGCTCTTACAGCGATGAGACTACGACTTCAAGAGGGGCACGGTCGGTTCATCTCATCACCGGCCTCGCCACACGCCACATCTCATGCGGCCTCCTGGATCGAGTAACTTGATCCAGGGGGTGGGCGGAGGATAGTAACTATCCTTCGCCCACGGGCTTGCTGGCCACGGGCGGGCGTCGGGGACCACAGGTCCCCTCCCCCGTGGCCTAGCAGCCCCCGCATGGGGTCTCGGCTTCCAACAAAGGTTCGGGTCCCGCCATACACCTACCTTTCGTCACCCATGCGGCCTTCTGGATCGAGTAACTTGATCCAGGGGGTGGGCCAAGGATAGTAACTATCCTCGGCCCACGGGCTTGCTGGCCACGGGCGGGCGTCGGGGACCACAGGTCCCCTCCCCCGTGGCCTAGCGGCCCTCGCATGGGTTCTCGGCTTCCAAAAAAGGTCCGGGTCCCCTTCATCATCGACAGCTCATCACGTACGTGGGGGGCCGGCCGCCTGTGGGGTTGGATGCATCTCCAGCTCCGGCCCTACGGGCTTCTTGGCAACATGGGGGAGTCTTCACAAACCATGGGTCGGTTCCCCCGTTGCCAACAACAGGTCCTGGGCCTGGGCCGGCCCCTCACTACCCTGCAAACACTCCGGTGTCGCCCTCGCCCTCGCCCTAATTCCCACCGTTGCAGCAGGGGCGGATTGAAGCGACACGGCACAGCCGCGTCAGCGCACCCCATATTGTCTTGGCTCCAGCGCCGGCGCTAGCCCACACGATAGCTTGGCGCCGGCGCTGGAGCCTTATGATAATACATGCCGTCCGACTGCAAATCCCAACTCTCTCTACATGGGCTCCAGCGCCGGCGGTGCCAACCCCATAATTCGGCGCCGGTGCTGGAGCCTTATGATAATACATGCTGTCCGACTGCTAACCCCAACTCGTTGTACATGGGCTCCAGCGCCGGCGGTGCCAACCCCATAATTCGGCGCCGGCGCTGGAGCCTTACGATAACACATGCCGTCCGGCTTCGAACGCACGCACGATCACAATAGTCGGAGTTGGACATACCACTAGCCTTCACATACATGTCGGCGTCGCCGGTCGCCAGTGCCATTCGACCCCTCAGGGACCCCGAGGGTACTGGCGACCGGCGACCGGCGGGCGGGCCGAGATCCTCCAGGCTCCCCCCATGTTCGAGCCCAGAGTGTAAGGGGCCGACGGAACATGCCCCCGTCCTCTCCCTTCCCCTCCCCTCCCCTCCCCCTCCTCTCAACGCTCGACCCCCTAACGGCGGCTCCTGTCTCACCTACTAGCTCATCGAGTTCAGGAGCCGCCGTTGCCCGGCGGCGGCGCCCAGCACCGTGCTCCAGACGAGGAGGAGGAGGGTAGGGGAGGATGAACACATGAAACCCCCTTCACGACACAGTCGAGACGACAACGGATTTCCCGCATTATGACGGACCAGGAAACAAGGAGATATGGAAAAGGGAAACGGGGGTTACAGACAATGGACCGAAGGACAGGTTAAGGACGGAAGGGAAAGGGTGCTGCTGCTGCTATCCGATGCAGCACCCTTACCCTTTTGTCCTTCTCCTTTTCCCTTCTTCTCCTACGTCTCGGTGGCGCTGGCGCCATCCATGACCAAGTCAGGGAACATGTGGCAGTCCCAGGGAAGAGGTGACGCGTACTTCCATTGCATAAGAGGTGGTGTGTAGGAGTTCGGTAGTGTTCGGCGCGGGATGTATGTTTTGGGTGGTTGTTCTGGTATTTTTATTTTTGGAATAGATAGTTCCCAAGTCCAAGTTCCTGGATGCACCCCATACCTTAATCTTTTTTGATGCTTTTTTGTGTTTGTGTTGGTTAATCTAGAGTAGTAGTAGGCTCACGGACGAGAGTGACTCGGTAAAGAGGAACGTGGTAAGTGAGTGTGTAATTTGCTAACATTTCACAGGCGAAAGTATCACAATTACACAAGGAAGGACGACTTACTGCCTAACATCTTCATGACCACCTTCAAATCTTCACGACCTCCATACTATTTTCACGGCTGCCATTATATCTTTACTCTCACCACTACACCATCTCCGCTATTTCCACATCTTCACGGCCATCATTCTACCATGACAACCACTGAAAACACAAAAACGCACACATAAAACAAACAACCAACATACATCCCAGATATTTCCCTCGCACATATACTAACTCGGATCTAACAACTCTACTCATCTCCTATTAATTGACCAACACCAATGTCGCAGGTCGTGTTCTATTGATTTACTAACACCAATATTGTAAGTTGTATTCTTCTGCTCACTACTAACATCAATGTCGCAGGCCAATCCGCAATTGGGTTATAGATGCAAGGGAATCATTCGTGCTTTTCGTGATCACCTATAATTACGTCGCGAACCCGTAGACATCGCATCAGCTGGTATCCGTCAAGGGTCGCACTCAATCTAAGATACCACTGGTAGATAGTTTTAATAAAGACATCATGACGACCCTGTTTTAAGGGGCCAAGCTAATGACGTTGTGTTGTGCCTTCACGGAATCGCAAAGCCGGGGATGTACACTAATTAATAGGTAGCTTGGAAAGCCAGTAACCTAGCATAATCCATAGATGGATAAATTAGTTAAAGAGTAGCACTTCGTGGGAACCGGGGGACTGGATATCATTATTCATTGTTACTACGGAGGCCACCTCAATGGGATACCTACGACATCTCACGTAGCACGTTCACAAGTCCAAATCTCAAAAGCCAGCTTTGTTCAGTTCGTTTTTCTCATTCGGTGTCTAGACGAATTCGTTGGACACAGAGACCAGAGCTGGTTGAATTAATCCTCAACCCCTTATAACCGCCCCTGCCTTCCCTCGAATTGCGCGGTACGACAAAGAGCAAAGATGATGATCGAGTTCCCTAACCCACACGCCGGATCTAGTCGCAAAGTTATGAGAGACGGAATTTGTGTTGGTATTTGTTTTTGGTGGCCGGAAAAATGCATAAGGGACGAAGAAACAATTAGTAGCCGTATGACTCGAGAGCCTTGGCCGTCTTGCTGTCGACCGTGACGCTCTTCTTGGCTTCCGACAGTTGTCGTTGCGCCAGCTTCTTGCGCTCGTAGTAGGCAGCACCCTTCGCCTTGCGTCGCTCCTCCAGTCTGTTGGTAGTAGGTTAGTTAGACCATTCATCTATGACCAAACTCCCTGCCTTCGCAGCGACGTAGATCCGCGAGGGTGTAAGACGTCAGAGCACGATACAAAACCGAGCAACATACCTCTCAACAACATCCTGGTACTTCCAGCCGACCTCGTGGCTCAGACGGCCAACAGTGCAGTACTTGCGGCCGGGTTGTAGTCGGAGAACACGGAGAGCCTGGGGAACCACCATCTTCTTCTGCTTGTCGTACGGGGGAGGGACACCCTCGAAGACCTTAAGTCGCTCCAACGCAGCAGCACCTCGGGCGGTCTTGTGGGGAATCATGCCACGAACAGCCTTGTAGAAGATTCTGGAGGGGGCACGGAAGTGGAAGGGACCTGAACACATTAAAATCAGTCGTGCGTTCTAGTCTTCGCTGGTCATAGGGTTCGAGACGTACCACCTCGGGTAGGGTTGTATCGCGTCATCTTGCGAAGGTAGGCGTGGTACTTGACTGTAATTGTATGTCAGTTTCTTGTTCTTGCCCGTTGTTTTCCTCAACACAATCATATCCAAGCTCCTGACCAAGTCCAACTTGTTCCCACCAAGCCCCAACTCCACTATAATCGAAATGACTCAGACGAGCGGGATAGTACGTACGCTTCGCGCGGAAGAACTCGCCGGAGATGTTGAGGGCCTCACAGCGGACGACGACGATCTTCTGACCACTGAGGAGCTGCTTGGCGACGATGCTGGCGAGTCGACCGAGAAGGTGACCCTTGCCATCGATGACGACCTAGAAGCGAATATTGTATTAGCGATTGTTCGTAATAAGCCCGTGGTAGAAATCCAATTTCAATCCCTGGTTGGCATTGCTGCTCTTCCGCCCGCCAACCCATTTCGAACACATCTAAAACCATATCACATCCAAAAGAAATATCACCGAAACCATGCTCGAAATTGGAAGGGGATCGTGTCGCTACTCACAACAGGCTCGAAGGAAGACATCTTTCCGAATCGTCACCACGGTGGGAATCGCAGGTGAACAGGTAGGAAAAGAAGAAGGAATATGGAAGAGGCTCAAGAGCGCAACAGGGAATGCGTCTGAGTCCTATCAAGTTATTCCTCGCTGTGGGTTAGTAAGGTCGCGTTGTGTTGTTGATGGTCGCAAAGTTGAATGTTCACCAGCAAGTTGAAAATTATCGGACACACAATCCAGTGGGTGTGCACGGTGGGACGAAGCTGGCCTAGCCCTGATTGGGAATGGTGGGGCTTGCTCGGGAAGCGAGAGGGTTAATCGCCTAAGGTGTCTAGGGCTTGCATGACCTAACAAATACTTGGTGGCTTAACTCATGTGCGCTGCGCACCCGGCACCACGTCGAGGTCGCTTTTAATGATCGCCATGATGGGTACGTATCATATCGTACTAGGGGCACCTTAGGTGGGGTCCAGTCTTGTCGTCACTAATAGCCTCACACATCACACATCACACGATAGCTGCACTTCACTTTATAATATCTTTCATATCGTCTAAGTACTGCATAATCCGTCTTCTCAATCAGCAATCCAATCCTTAGCTAGCAGATATTCCCATACCAGGTACCGTATCATCATAATCAGTTTTCAAAGTATGGAGTAAAAATAAGTCAAATTACTATACGATCACCAGCTATGCATCGTGAGCCCAGCCCTAAGATACCAATAGCCTCTACGATTAGAAGTGCATCGAAAAAAATCAATGTAAAAAATTCAACGTTGTAATTGCAATGCTACAAGGTCTCCGTCTCAGTACACCTCACCTAAAAATAGCACAGACAAAGATCATCGGTCTTTCGGCTTCATGTCGGCCGGTAAGAGCTCGTCAATCTCCCTCAGCACATCCTGCACGTAGTTGACCAGCTGCTTTCTCTTCGCTCTAATATCCGGGTCCCCTCCCGTATCTACCTCGTCCGTCTTGAGCAGCACATGCTGCATCACCGTCTCGGTCAGCTTGCGATGTTCGTCCTCCAACTTCTTCTTATCTTTGGGAGGGTTGTCAAGCAGCTGATTGCATAGCGGTAGGAGTTCCTTGTCGAAATGCGACCGGATTGCCTCGATTTTTGCTACAGGTCCAGATGGTACCGCGGGCGAAGGCACTCTCGATGGGTGGATAGAAGGGTCGGGGGTCAGTTTATTTCCTTCTCGTTCTCGCTGTCCCGGCACCTCGAGGTTGGTGGTGCTTTCGCGAGGGCTGACGCGGTCCCTCTTCTTCTTTCCCCTCTTATTCTTATTCTTCTTCGATTTAGACTGATCGCCCGTATCTTCCGTGACGACTACCTCCTCGCTGCTATCGTCATCATCGTCGCTCAGTTTTCCCTCCGGCACCGTGACCAATAACTCGCTGTTATTCTTGACTCCGTAATCGCGGATGGGTATTTCCTGCTCTTTGAGCTGGCGGCCTTTGTATAGCAACTTCATACGGCTACTGCGGCGATCGCTCAGGTCCATGACCAATCCCGCACGAACCCGCACATCTCGCACAAGCAATTTGCCGTCACCAATAGAATACGCGGGGAATTTCACGGGATAGGTGACCCCTTTGTTCTTGATCAGGAGTACGTCATCATCAACACCGGCACTGGGCGGGGGTCTTCGGCTCTGCGGATCGTAGGCTCGCGAGGGAGATTGTAGAGAATTTTCGAGGTCTTCGGATGTAATATAGCTAAAATCGTCGTCGGTGATATGGGGCACGCTGTCAGACTGTGAGGCGTATGGCGATATGCCTTCTCGGCTGGAGGACCAGCCAAATCGAGACATCATACTGAAGGGTAGAACAACAGCGGCGCCGGCTAAGGTGTAGTACAAGACGGTCGGAGAGACTCCCTGCGAGGCAAGGTACTGGTTGGATCCAGCAACGGCGTCGGATAGATGACCAACAGTTGTATGGACGTACGTCTGCAGAGATGGTGGTAATAAGGTTGTGATGTTCTTAATGGCACTAACTGATGCCAAGATTGCCTGATTCGAAGCCACCTTGACGAGAGCTAGGCTGTCCCAGTAAGGACACCCAGCGAAAAACCTTTGTTTTTAAGTTGCGGAGAGGGCGCTGCGCAGGTACCTCCTAGCTCTGGCTGTACTGGCTGTACTGGCTGTAGCGAGTGGTACCAGGACTGGTGGGCAGGCAAATTGTTTGAGGGTATCGGTTAGACCTAATGCAGGTAATCCCGGGGACGGAGCCGTGCATACGTCTCTAGGACTTGTGCACAAGTTGACGGGGGCTTTGAGGTCGCTGCGGACTAATGAACTGCTATGTCGTCTCGACTATTCCCGGTACAGATGCCGTATAGGCGCTGTGATATCGTGGGGCGGTTTCCGGCCTCTAGAGCCTTAAGGGATCTGCAGAATTTGTGCGGAAATCTGGTGTACCTAGTCTCTTTTCTTTTGGACGTATCGTCTCTTGGACGTATCTGGTTCGAATTCGAATAGCTCTTGGCTGTTGTATGCAGTACAATTACAGAGTTGGACTATTCGCGGGAGATGCGTTGTCACTGCAAAGCAGTTCGGTCAATGTAGAAGCCACGATAGGTCGTCACGCTGGTCATGCGATTCGAGTGTTGCTTATGGAACTGATGGGACCGTGGGATCGTCTGCCACAGAGATTCGTTTTAAAGATGTATCCGTCTTATTGGGTCGGCTCCGGGGCCAAGTTCCACAGCTAACGAATCGTATCTATCGATTGTGCAACTTTCCGCCGAGAACCCAAATCGCGGATCTCAAACTGCAACAGTCCACAAACCACCGGACCAGGCCCAGATGCGCGCAAGCGGTGTACGTAATAAGAGAGCGATAATTAGATGACGAGTGTTTGGTTGGTGATCAAGATGGAGGAATGATCTGTATTGCAATTGGACGGTGGATCAAGGTAGAGAATGTGCAGATAACAGTGAGGGAGGGGATTTAGTGGATGAGGTCCGACTTATTCGACTATTTCGTCAACTGCCAATTGGCGAGCCAAGTGTCGGAGCTTCAGTGGTTAGCCGTTGTAGCCGTTGGGCAAGGCTGGCCTAGCGCGGTCTACCTATTGGGAAATGCCTTATGTACCTAGGTACATAGGTAGTGATGTACGATGTACCGTAGCGGACGGAGACAGGGAGGAGTAGAATGGTAGGTTAGGGGGTTAATGTACTCTTTTCAGGGAAGGCGGTGAAGATAATGTTTCCTCAGAACCTTGCCATACTTAACCCCACCATCCCTTACTTGCTCGCCTCATATTTCTCATATCGACCAGTGCCCCGCCACCGGGCTTGCAAATCTTCAACATTGCGTCATTTTCCGATCTCGTCGGATGTCGCATTGAGTCGTAGTACCATGAAGCATAAACTTGTATGGGTTGGTACCTGTATGCGAGGAAGTAATTGAGAAAATAGTTACACGGATGAATCATAAGTCAGTAAGAGGCAAGGCAATTTTTATAGCCCGAGGTTCATTCTATAGAGTCTCATTAATCTTATCGTTTGCCCAGCCCATCATCACAAATCATTAAAGCCGAGTTACAATCACGTCTTCTTCCGTCATCTATCTTCCACCTAAGTTCCGAGCCGGTGGCGTGGAACCCCTACTAGATCCCCTAGAATGCCGTGCCTTAGTCATACCAGGTAGGCACATTACTATGTAGGTACATGTAGTAAAAAGAACGACCCTGACAAATACAACTTTATCCAAACACGTACCTTCTCGAACCGGTAATAGATTAGGTATATATGCCCACCCTCTAGTAGTAGATATCTTCTTAATAGCGGTTCCATTCCTTCAGTCTCCGTCATTCATGTTTCTTATCCGCCGGATATTCTCTACTGCATCTCCACAAGTCATGGCCGACGCAAAGACGAAAGCGCAATCCATCATCGACGAGAATGCTGTCGGTAAGTACCCCTCTCTCTCCCTCTCTATCAACTCAATTGTCTTTTCTTCGGCGCATCCTCCGACGTGCGATACCCAGCCTCAACACTAAACTAACCGATCTCTTTCCCGAGCAGCCGTATTCTCCAAATCCTACTGCTCCTACTGCTCGGCCTCGAAGAAGCTCCTCGACGGCCTAGGCGCCAAGTACAAGCTGGTCGAGCTGGACGAGGTTCCCGACGGCGGCGACCTCCAGGCCGCGCTGCAAGAGATCTCGGGCCAGCGCACCGTGCCCAACATCTTCATCGGCAAGAAGCACATCGGTAGCAACTCGGACCTGCAGGCCAAGTCGGGCGAGCTGAAGGGTCTGCTCGCCGAGGTTGGCGCTTTGTGACTCGGTCGAGAGACGAAGCTGTGAGAGAGACAGAGACAGATTAGATCTGATTAGATCAATGGCCATGATAGATCGCACGTTATAGCGCCCGCTTTCGATGGGGGAGCGTGTTTTTTGGTGCTGGCCATAGAGGGGTTCTTCGATAATGCGCATTGGAGAAACGTCCGCTGCTGCAGATAGACTCGTTCTTGTTAGATGAGCTCAAGGTTGGCAGGCGATGCTACACCGTTATGCGAGAGAATTGATACGATTTTTTTGACAAAAGTTCTTTTTTAAAGCATGAGTGTAGAGATGATTAGTCTCCAATAGTCGCCTCGATATCGCCGAATTAGGAAATGTAGGCCCTATTCGGAGACATTCTGATGCGAAAGTGATATTCCTCATCCCACAGCACTCTGTAGGTTTTCAAGAAACCCCAATCGATCAACTTGCTATATAGTGAAACTGAACTCTCTACTATTAGCATTGTGTATTAGTTGCCGGCCTTTGATACCAGAAAACGCGAGAGGAATGAGGTCATCATAGGCTTCTGTATTGGCCGAGCCCAGATATATAATCCCCTTTAAGTAATTTACGAGGACAGAAGCTTTTCTCATTGGCCGTACAAGGTTATGGAAGGAATAAGCAGCCTCTTCTCAACTCTTAGATCAGTCCTTCACTTGAGACTCTCAAAGGGGCAACCACCGGTAAAGCCACCGGCGGACCTAGAAGACCGCGCTGATGATAAAGTAGCTCTAGAATTTTTAAGCAACAGTTGGGAGGTTATCCAGCTAGATACGCATTCAACTCATCGAAGCAATAATGGATTTGCGCCCTGATTAAGAAGATGCCGATGATAAAACAATGCAATAACCCGACCAACCTAGCTAGGACTACCTAGACTATCATGCATGAAAGAGGCCTCTCCCTGCTTGTCTTGAAGTCATATCATCGTAAAAGATCCCCATGATCGTCCGTCCGCCCAAATCCGCATCATTAACTCCTCCCTCCCTACTGTTCAACCAGTCGCGTTGCCTATTATTCATGAATTTTCGTAATTCATTGACAGTCACCCCTATACCACCAGCAAAGTAAAGTAGGAGCAGTAGTATGGAAGTAGTGGTATCCAAACGTAAGTAGTTCTACTCGACAGAATTGCCGCGTCGATCGTTACGAGACCCCCCCGACCCCCGAAGCGAGAAAAGGGGGTCCGTGTGGCTCCGTTCCCCGAATTTCTCGAATCGAAACCTGTCAAATCTTCAACCCCTCTACCCCACCCGCCACCTCCCGTCCAGTAAATTCACTTGTGAAATCCGAAAAGGTGGTGGTGGTGATGATGATGGTGGTAGCCGTGGTCCTCCTCCGAGATGCGGGACAGGCGAGAGGATTGGTGCGCGTCGCGGCCACGTCCGGACGGCGGGGCTGTGTAGGAAAAAGAAGAAGGGTACGCCACCATTTCGGGGCGCGCGATAGTATCGGGATTTGCGACTGTGCTGGCGCGGCTCACTTGTGTATCGTAGAGCTGCTGCTCGGTGCTAGTATTGCCAGCTTCGACGCCGTGATCGCGCGGACGCGCGTGTTGGAAGGGGCAATACCATATGGCTAGCATGACGGCGATCAGCCCGACCGGCACGAGGATCACACCGATAGTGGCCGCTGTGTGCATTCCGGTCGGTTGTGTCTGTTCGATTGCTCGGGCATTGGGCGCTTCGTCGGAACAGCCTGAAAAACGAGTAGTTGTCCTAGGATTCAAAGGGAATATGTCAAAGGGGGCAACATGGGGCTTTTTAAACATCTCGAGCGAGTCACGGCAGAGGAGATGCGATGGCAAGGTACCGGGTCTACGTACCTAGGATAGTCGGCCTCGCAGTTTCGAGCTTTTCCTGGTTTTCCGCGGCCGTGAGGTCGTAATACGACGTGACGATCTAATTTGCGTCTATACAGCCAAGACGGCTCCTCTCTTACCATTCTCCAGATTCTTCACTCCGGTGCCTTGACTCATCCCACCTCTACGATCGCCGACTCCGGCAGACGAGCAAGCATATTACTTCCCTTCATCATGAAACGGAGCCAAGCATCTCGGATCGAGGAGATAAGATGTCGTTTGTCGTCGCATTCGGATCTTTAGCCTAGTACATACGCGGCCTTGTAGCATACTCAAATCACCCGTGACCCCAAGTCTGCAATGCCGAAGACGACACCTGGTGGCGTGTTGTGGGTGGAGTGATGGTAAGTCAGGAAAAAGGGGGGAGCAAATGGGACGACGTTCATGATGTTGCTCTCTCACTCAATGACACACACACAAGTAGTAGATGGAATGCTGCGTAATATGTAAGATACAATCAATGTACACTTTGTGCTTAACGCTTCGAAGCAAAACATACACTTGGCTCCAACACTATATACTTTCGGCACATGCTGTTACACAACCTGCGTCGCAACGGTACCGACCGGCCTCTCCACGAATTCCATCAGGCCCTCGACGATGTTCTTTCGCGCCGGCTCGGACGCGACCTTGCTGCCGGCAAGGTAGTTGAGCCACAGCAGCCGCGAGACCCGCTCGTCGGAGACACGTCCAAGGGTGCCCATTCCGGTCTTACCGTCGTCGAAGGTGATCGTTAGCCGCCCGGCCGCGTCTCGAATCAGCAGCATCTCCCGCCTTCTGGGCACCTTTCCTCGGTTGAACAGGTTCCGGAACTCTTTCATCGCCTCGCCAAAGGCCTCGTCGCTGTAGTCGCGGCTGTTGCCCTGCGACCGCGCCTGGATCGCTCGCACGAACCCGTCTCGCAGGTGGTGGAAGTCCGTGTCTCTTGTGGGAACCACCCTGAAAAGAGAACGTGGTCGTATCTCCCGTAGGATGTCATTCCACAATTGCTCCCCCCGCGCGGGATCCAGCAGCGCCTTGCGTAGTTCGTCCTTCTCGCTCGGCACGAGCGTCGTCGCGATCGGATTTATCTCCTTGACCAGACGCGATTGTATGGCGGCGATATCCTGGGTCGCAATGTAGTATCCCACCATGTAGACTTGAATACCCAAGAAGCTGACGGTCCTCACGCCCAGACCCACGAGGGTGTACTCCACGCCGTTGACCTTCTCTTGCGCCCCCTCCGCCCCGAGCGAAAGTTCAAGCAATCGCGGAAACGTAGGTACGGTGCTGTTCCCAGTGGGCACGAGTTCCGTTCCGTCTCCGTCGTGGACGACGGTCTTGCGCTTCGAGCCGGCCTCGGTGCTGAAAGGGTCGAGGTTATCCGGCAGCCCGCTGTCTAGCTTCTTGGGCTTGCGAAGCTTCTGGAAGAGCAGATACGAGGTGTAGCAAATGCCGACTACGCCGGATATCGCGCCGCATAGGAGGAAAGTTCGTCTTCGGACGTAGTAGTCGTAGGATTCGGTGCGCATGCGATTGAGGTTCAGGTTTTCGAACGCGCGGTGGGATGGCCGTTGCGGTCGTATGAAGGTTCGGCACTGTGCAGGATTAACGCGCAGTCGCGGGCCACCACGACATGAGCGTGGTATTAGCGGACGTAATAAGACATTGGTCTGAGGTGGGCGTATCGGTTTCATCGTGGGCTTGAGTGTTCAATGGGCATTCAGTATCTCGGTATTTCGGATCAATCCATGCGGGCAGGAAAAGCTTCCAAAGGTACAAGACCTAGGTAGGTAAACGTCATTGGTAAGAATATGCGGGCTAATATAAATCCTCCCCCGCTAGATGCACCCGAGCCGGGCCTCTTTTAGGTGCATACCTAGGTACCTATGGAACCACATCCCCGGCTCATGACTGGGATTTAGAGTAGGGGCCGGAATTTGCGAACGTAACGGTATCCTGTCAGTCACGGCTATGATCCCAGATGTGTTACGAACTTGTTATCAACATTTATCTGAATTAGGGTATTTTTTTTTTTATCCATCTACCCCTATGTCAGAGCAAGGCACAGCTATCCCGACGCCCCTGTCCTTCTACGTATCTCAATTCTAGGCCAGGTATAATCCTCATACAGGTTCTTGACTACCCCCGGTCCTATTAAAAGTGATATCATACTCTATAACCTTGCGAATGCCACCCCTTACATCCTCGCCGTCGCTATTCGACCTAGTCTCCTCCAGCATGTACTCCCGACTCGTGTTGCCCGCCGACGACTTGCGTCCCTGGACGGATGTCACACGGGTGCTCAGCATCTCGCTATCCCCGCGAATCGGCGCCCAGTAGGTCCGGCTCGAGCTGTCCGTGTTGTTATTGTCGTTGTTGTTGTTGTTGTACTGCTGGTTTCGCTTGTACCCGCCCGACGACACCGACGACGATGACGCGAAGATGGATGGGAAAAGCCAGTTGAGCGGCCCTTTGCACATGGGCGCGCACGCGCAGATGATGGCGACGTTCTCCTCGATGATGGTCCACGTCGACGAGGCCACGTCGTAGGTCGGGTCGGAGGACGTGGACGAGAAGTCGAGGGTCTGCATGCGCAGGATGCTCGTGATAGTTACGCTGTTTTTTCATGGTTAGCAGGGGTAGGTACTCGCGACGGATCGTCATCTTCGTCGTTTATGGGACGTGACGGGGTGTTAATGAAAATGAACGGCTCGAGCTTACAAGATACCTAGCGCGAACACAATCACCAGCGCCCACTTCTGCTTGGTGGGCAGGCTGGATCGGAATATGGGCTCGATAGGGAGCGCGAGAATCACGATGTCGGAAGCTATACTGAAGCCTGCATTGGCATACCAGTTCTTTCACGAAGTTAGCGAGTTATTTACGGTCGTGGAAGAAAATATGCCTTAAAAGGGGTAAAAATGCAGGTAATAAAAAGGGGGAAGAATCGCACTTACACCAGTGATTGAGATACAATAGCCATCTATACTCCTATCCCAAGCCCGTGGTATTGGAGTGCATTGCCAGATGCTCGCGGCCGTAGTGGCGACCATGTAAGACAAAATGATACCTAGCAAGATATAGCAACTGATCCTAAACCAGCGTTGAAGAAAGATGCGAAGGTATAGAAGCAGTATCGATGCTTTCGTGAGGTTCAGGGTGAGCTTATAGAATGCCTGCGCGATGTAGTAGAGCTACTTGTATATTAGAATTGCTTTATCCAGGTTCTATCTTGGCATCTGGATTTCATTACCTTGAGCGTCAAGACTTTCTCGGGGACAGAAAGATTGTATAAGTGCTGCCCGAAGCCGTGTTTACAAGCAACTATTAGAAGGCTCGAGACGACCTGGGCGAATGCCTTCAGGAGGAAGACGTCAGCCTTCGAGGGAAACTAGTTCATTCCGATGAGTACCTAGACTTACCCAGGACGTCATAATTGTCCAGTCATCCCATCCTAGGCCCGAGCCGGTTTTCAATCGAGACGAAAGGCGTATGGCCACGAATACGGGCTGAGAGTTGTGTTAGCACTTTCTCCTAAGTAATTCGGAACCCAAACGGATGTGTTTCATACTTACAGTCAAGATAAAAAAGGCTATGCATGGAGCCTGTCAAGTTCTTGAAATTAGACTTCTCCTAGAATTGGCCGAAAAGAACATACCTGTATATCGATGATGTTGTCATCCTCTCCCATCGTGACCGGACTCGCATATAAAAACTGGCGGACGGGACGTGAGCATGGGGAATAGCACAGCGTCAAGATCTAGAAGTGCATTGAAAGCTGGTTATATGCCATGCTCGTGTATACGATATCTCTTCCGGATTTGTCATAGCGCGGCGTACCTTTAGCACGACGTATTCTGTATTCTAACCAAAAGCCGTCCCGCTAAGGGCACCTTATGTAGTCTTACTATGCCCAAATGTAGATAGAGGAGGTCCCAGATTAGGAAAGCAGCACGATTCAATGTGCTTTCCAAGGCAGAGGGTGGCATTACGAATTGCTCGCTTCCTTTTCCATTGGCGGGATGGGCCATCGGGTCCCTGGAATCGTGAACGTAGTAGCCACTCAGCGTTGAGTGACTGAGCTTCCCGACCCGGGAGAGCTAAGACCTGGAGCTGTGCAATGGTAGGTCACCGACACTAGTGTCCACATCACGATGCTTCCATTGCCGCCGTTGATCTCTAAAACCAACCTTAATTACGATACCTACCTAGGTATGCACCCAGATGGGCCCAACATTGATGCCGAAGGGGGGATAAGGTAGTACATTGGGGTGTCCCTTAGTTATCGCGGTATATAGCCCTAATCCTCCAACCAGAGTCGTGTTGACATGACCCTACATCGAATGAGCTGTTGTGGATATGGTTGATAACACCTCGTCACGGCTTCTTCATCTTAATTTCTAGAACTATTAGGGTATGAACGAAACCACAATAGGGTACATCTTATGTAACACTTCCTTTGAGTTTACGCATTTGTTCTGATCAATATATGCAAAGGAGTAAGAAATCACACCTATGGCACATCTACCACGATCTACGACTATCGTCCGCATACCGGTATTTGTTGACGCTGCTTGAGAAGTCACCCGGTTCGCGAAGGGGTCAATTACTACAGGTGGTAATTTGTTCGCCCATATTGGTGGAACCGACGACTTGTCACCCCCCCCCCTTTCCGAGCCGCCGAACTGCGGAGATGGAATATGTACGGGGGGACCCTCTCACCCTTTGGGGATTCGAGGTCGCATCGGAGACGTACCGATACGGGAAGCTGGCCTCTCAAAGAGGGCGACATCCCCGCTGCGACTCCCATGTCAGCCAAGAGCAACGATACATTGATCGCCAGCGTCGGTCACAGTAAGTTTTCAAAGCTAAGTGGCAATATTCATCACTCGGATAGTATCTGTCGTGTCCCAAGCCCTTTTGCGTCAAATTGCTGACGTCCACAAAATCGGAAATTGTGGTTTGCTGACGTATCGTAAAGGAGTCTCCCGCTCCTCCAGAAATTTGTATAAATTCCTCGCATTCCCTCGCGCGTGCCAACGACAGCTCTGCCTACGGAACCGACGTGACGAGAGGTTGAGAGTGTGGAGGTCGAGCGAGTAACAGGCGCACACCTGGCATATATACCTACCAAGAGTGGCAGTGCCGCAAAACACGTCGCAATGCGTTGTTGTACCGATGTTAAGCACATACGCTTGAGAGCTCTTCGCAGGAAACGAGGTGAAAAGACACACACATGGAGAGAGAGTCCGGAACAATAAGAAATGCCAACCGCCGCTGATCAGCCGGGCCTACATGCCGCTGAGGGGTTTGGAGATCTTCCATGTAATCTGTTATTGAGGTACAATGTCCGCCGCTGGAGAATGCGAGGTGTTGAATGTAAACTCTACCAATTTTCTAAAAACAACCGGTTCTTCTTCTTTCACCCGTCGCTGGGCAGCATTGTGAGACACTAAATTCAATGCAAACGGAAGTCAATGAACCACGAGACACAGCACTATCCGCCCAATATTACCTCCTCGGGCCTTTGAGGATTCGCAACCTGGGCTAATGACAGATAGAGTCCGATTACATTATGAGAGCCTTCGCACTCGTAGCGGCGGTCCTCGTCGGGCATTTCACCTCGGCCCCGGGCGTAGCGGCGGGAACAATAGGAGACGTGCCGTCCGACGGAGAACTGAACGGGTCTAATTTCACATACCCGTTCCCGCTGCACAAGTATAAGTTCGAATCGCAGCGCCAAGAAGTCGAAATGGCGTTCATGGACGTCGCGCCGACCGTCGAGCCGAACGGCAAGGTCGCCGTCTGCCTGCACGGGAAGAATTTCTGCGGCCCCACCTGGGAGAGGACGGCGCGGGAGCTGGCCGGAGTCGGATACAGAGTCGTCCTTCCCGACCAGGTGGGCTTCTGCAAGTCCTCTAAGCCGGACTCGTACCAGTACACGCTGCAGCAGTTCTGCTACAACACGAGGAGCCTCCTAGAGGCGTTGGGGATTGAGAATGTTACCGTGGTAGGCCACTCGCTGGGAGGAATGACGTCGATCCGCTTCGGCTTGATGTTTCCGGAGATCGTGGACAGGATAGCAGTGATGAATCCGATCGGGCTGGAAGACTGGAGGGCTCTGGGGGTTCCGTACATGAGTGTCGATGATCTGTACGTCTCCGAAGCGCAGAGCAACTACTCGTCGATCCGAGGGTACGAGCAGCCGACGTACTACGTCGGCGAGTGGGAAGACGCATACGATGTCTGGGTGAACATGCTGGTCAATATCTACCAGGGGAACGAGGCGTCTCGGTTCGCGTTGAACCAGGCGCTGGTCACTGACATGGCCTTGAGCGATCCCGTGGTCTACGAGTTTGGCATGCTGAAACCGCGAACTCTCTTACTGATAGGGGATAAGGATAATACGGCGTTGGGTAAGCAATGGAGCCCGCCCGAGGTCCAGGCTAAGCTTGGTCACTACGATGTACTCGGCAAGCAAGCTGCCGCGGCGATGCCAAACGCCGAGATCATCGAGTTTGCCGACCTGGGGCATGCACCTCAAATCCAAGAGCCTGATACGGTCCACCAGGCATTGCTAGGGTGGTTGGCCAAGTGAACAAAATCTGGATCTAGGGGGAGCTTGTATATACCTAACTCCGGCACACGTAAATATAACCAAGACCTGTGCATAACCGCTGTTGTGACTATTCGGACTCTTTGGTGAGGTACTTTTAGGCATGAAATGATCTAGCTCGGTAGACAACTCTAGCTAGGAGCAGATGTCTGCTGACCTGGAATTTAGCGGAATTGGCAGACAGGATGATCACCTTCAATGTTGGCTTCCTGCGGTAAACTTTCGGTAGAAATGCCATGAGCAGGCCGGTCGGGAGCGGTCACTCATGGGCTTCGTCGAGGATGATGCAGCCGTACCGCTCCAACCAAGGGTTTCATAGATGGTGGCTGAGCAGAAGCCCGTATATCATGGAAGGTAGTCAGGTGGCAGACCAGTGTCGGAGCGGCCGACTTCTTGATCTAGATTAACGTACACTAGGTACGTAGACAGCTTTTTATTATTTCGTTATGAATAATATTTAGAAGAAGTACTTACTCTGTTAGGCGACCGAGACCACGACAAAAGTATTAGCAAGTCCTCACGGCTGAGTAACAGCAATGATCTTGCCTTAGGAAAGATCGTCGTGAAAGACGTATTCGGGGCTCTAAGTCGTCTTGCTAGTTCCAATCTCTTCTTCGCATCGGCGTGGATGAACGCCTGGCGCTTAATGACAGGGAGGGTGCTTTAGAGCTAGAGAGTCTCGAGTAAGTATCCGAAAGATTTGTCGTGTACGAAGTTGGTGTATTAGGTTAGGAAAGAAGATATCTGATAGTCAGGCAGCTATCTGGTTGCCACTACGTGTTTGAGCAGTTACTGGGCCAATGAGGCTCCAGCCCTTGGACTCATACCTTAGGTATGAGGGCCATAGTTCCCCGACTCGCATTCAGGCATCAGAGGATACCTAATATGTCATTGTCGATGATCTACTACAAATTATCTTAATTTATAAGACATAATAGCACAGCATATGATATTTATACCACACCATCCCCGGGTTGTTTGGGCACCTACTGATCTCGCCTGTCCGCCGCTGCAAGTCTGATACCATGCTTTAGGTAGGTAGTTACCTACTATATACGCGTGTCAAAGGCTGAGGAGTTGCGGATTGAGTCCCATTCAAATTAGTAGGTCGGTACCTAGATAGGTACCTAGACATGAAGGTATGATTCATGAATAGCCTTTTAGTCTGAATCTTCCATTTGTGGAAGCGCTTGGCGTTTCCCACATATAGGGCATCTTCTCTTCTATAGAGTTTGCACCGCTTTCGACTTCGCCTGCTTCCACGGCTCGTCCTCCCCCCCTTCATTTCCAGCCATGTTTTGTGCTTAAATTCAATGTTCCCCTTTGAAATATACAACACTCTAATGTGTCGAAAACAGCCGAACGGATGGATCTCTTTACCAAATACAGCCGATATTCCAACGTGCTTATTATAGTGAGCAGCCTGTTTAAATTGCGCCTCTAAAACTTGAGGCTCTATGTCGCGCAGACTACCACTGTCGACCATCCCATTCCCATCATCGTCCTTGACGAAAACTTGACAAAACCATCGTGTTGAACCTTCACCAGGTCTAGCTGCTAGCAGGACTTGCGTGACAGCCGACCTTCTTACTGACCCCTTTAGGTCCTGATAACCCAGGTAAGTTAGATTATAGGCAAGTCTCGTTGAGCCACATCTTTCTGGGAATAATTGGATGATATATTCAGGGTTCCGCTCTCCAGGGGATACAGTCGAGTCAAGCAAGGGCAGCACGCCACATATAGACCTTTTATGTTGCATAATCCAAGAATCCCAAATGTATAATCGTGGTTCAAGAGATTCCAGTCTGGCCCTTATTAGTAGTGACTCCTGAGCGAGGGCAGTAAGAGAGTCATGGTTGACTATAACGGGTCGAGAAGGTAATGACATCCGTGCAAGATAAAGCACACCATCCCTCCTCTCACCGAACACGGGAATGCACGGCATCTCCATATCTGAAGTTGCACCTACTGCGACGTGTAGAGCGAGCATGTATTGTGATGGTGACAATGTGCGAATTACTGGCAGCCGAATAGATAAACCACCGTTGGTCATGGTGTAAGTCGAAACTCCTTTGAAGGCACGATGCTCCACTCGGTTGACTATGTCGTTTCGAACGAAGTTTCCGGAGTGGCGGTAGGTATCTGGAGAGGGTGCAAGCAGACTGGCCCAGACACCTGGCACTGAGGTTGTCCAGGACCAACAGAATATCGTGTGGTCATTGCTAACTTTGATTATTTCTTCCTGGAGGCGAACAAAAGCTTTCTTGCCCTCTCCATAAAGTAGAGGCATGTTAATGTCGAATAAACCGAGCATGCAATATGCTAGGTCTTCAGTCCGCGTAGTAACCCTATTGGAAAGCCACGACATTTTCCTAACAATGCTCGCTGCTCTTGCCGAGTCGGCACCGGTCAGAGTGGCCATATCGATGCTGGTGACCGAAGATATCTCCCTAGCTACCTGACTTTGCTCCCTGTTGCCTATGGGAGACCAATCTGCAGCATGGAAGGTGAGTTTCTTTGGTGCCAGAAGCTCTTGGAGTGTCCAACCACGAGTAAACCAGCGGCTCCTTCGAAAACTGAGCATCAACTCCTTCCAGTGAATGTCTTTGGCCGTTGCAACATCGCTGAGGTACGCATAGCACTCCTCCGACTCAGCATACCACTGAAACATCGAGTTAATAGCCTCCGTCAATTCAGCCGAGCTTGTCTTGTCGATGCAATTCGTATCGACCCAAAGCCACGCTAGTCCATGACTCTTTGCTTTCAGGCACGCGCTCTCTATTTTGGAGTGACCGGCTTTTCGAGTCGCACTTTGAGTGTTCTGCCACTCTTGATATGATACTTCCCCCTGGCCCCACGTATGTGACAGGATAGCATATGGAGGGATATCGTCTCCAAAGAATTCGACAAGTAACAGCGAATCGACATTGATCAGCCGCATTGCTGGTGCAGTTATCAAGAGATTGAGAAGAATAAGAATATTTAGAGGTGACGAGAAGGTGATTTCTCAGGTGCAGAGGCGGCATATCTATTAAGATGCGGGGTGAGCTGTAGGATTAACTTTCAATTGGGGGCAGAAAATCTTGAGGGGACCGCATGTCTTGTGTGGTTTGATAAGGGGGTACCGAATAGAGGGCGTCGAGCCTCGCGTTACGTACCACCTCTCTCACCGCCTGCATGCTCCATAACTCCGAGGCCAGATGGAGCCGAGCGACTAGATCTCTTACTTACCTACTCTATCACATCGATTTCTATTGTTCAACTCCAAAAACGAACTATTTGGGGGTCATCTTAACTTCAACTCCTTATCAGTCTAAGCCCTTCTGTTACTAGGTTCTATCTTCTCATCCCATTGCTCAAGTAACGATAGGCGCATTAACTTGTGAGCTCTTTGTCGTGCGCTTGCTTTGTAGCCGGCCCCGAACTCTGAGCGCCCGTGGGGCCGCCCCGGCCGAGCTGTGGGTGGGGCCGAATATTGGTAATATCCGGCAACTTGTCTCTCCTAACTCATAGTTAGATAACTGTAAGCTACCTAGTTTATGTCCTAACCTTGGAAGGCTTTTTCAGAGAAGCCGCAGCAGAACCTCGTCGACCAATTTCATCTTCGTCGCCGACTAAATCCTTAAAGGATAGTTTCTTATATGTATTATTACAGGTTTCTCCCAGTCTAACAAATCCACTACGCGATCCGTGTTTGGCAACAAACGATACGACCTTTTGAACATCCACGAAGTTATTGTTGGTCATGCAATGACGATACCCCCTCTATGAATGTAAAGCAGTGGAATCATGCATCAGTCACATATTTCAAGAATTGATCTAATGGGCGACTACCACGGTAGCTCAACATTTTACTAGAGGACGTTGAAATTGAGTGTAACTTAAGGCTAGAGTGATGGTCTAATGGGTTGTGCTAGGTCACTTAGTCCTTTAGCTGAGGGATACCAACACTGTGTGATGCGACCATTTTCAGCTCGAGTCTATAGGTATGGTTACACTACGCAGCCTCTAACCCTACAAGATCATCGTCAGAAACTCGAGGGTGTAGATCCTAAAGGTGAGTTGCGGTATGATTAACGATTAGATCAGCACCCTTAACTGAACATAACGCGAAATTGAAAGAGCGGAGAGTTCGTGACAGCGGTCGATGTCGCTGAGATTCCCTTGATAACCTCGGAAATAAGTAATGGAATATCTAAGCCCGATAAAATGTGTGTTGAAGTTTGAACATAGGGCGTGTGGGATTTTTCGTAGATGCACGGATATCTCAAAAGTATACATATGTCAACGGGAGTTACTCCCATAATCCGTCTTACCCCTAAAAGGTGCGGATTCAACTACCTCTACCTCTACCGAGATAGACAGCTCCCCTATCGCCAACCTCTCTCCCTAGGTGCCTGCCTAGGTAGGTTAGGTATCTGCCCAACCAATCAACCAGACGCCGACGCTACCTCGTAAAGCAAAAACTTCAACCAAAAAGAAGGCCGGGTATATAACCAACAAAAAAATATTTACTTTTTGCGAGAAGGTTTCCTCGACGCGTTTCTCTCCGAATATAGTACACTCCGATAGTTACCTATGCAGAGAGGGGAGATGCCATGCCACGAAATTCTTTTTTAAAAAGACCTTCAGACAATTTTTTTTTTTTTTTCAATGCAATACACCCTTCTTCCCCCTGACGAAATTCTTCGGTATGGCCTCGAGCGCCTTCTTCCAACGCACGTGCGCGGCGTCGGCCTGCGCGACGTCGCCCGCCTCGCGGTACCAGTGCTCGAGCCGCTCCAGCTCGCCGAGGAGGTACCCCATGTCGGGGTCCCACTGGCCCTCCATGACGCCGACGATGGTCTCCAGGTAGTGCACCGACAGCTGGTGGTTGGACGCCCTGGCGACGGGGTCGTCGGTGGTCAGGAACTGGTTGCGGTGGTAGTGGGCCAGCGACGTCAGCGCGATGTACACGAAGAAGTCCGTGTTGTACGCGATGCCCTTGGTGTTCTCGAGCACCGTGTTGGCGAGCTCGAAGACGCGGTCCCCCTGCCACATGGTCTGGTTGCCGAGGATCAGGAGCTCCGTGGCCTGGAAGACGGTCAGCTCCTCGACGGCCGTCGGCATCGGGCCCTGGACCAGCCGCGCGAAGTCGCAGCGGCTCTGCAGGCGGCGGTACGGCGCCGCCTTGTACTGGTACGCGCGCGGGATGAACAGGATCGGGTACAGTCTCGGCAGCGTGTCGGCGGGCAGCCCGGAGTGCGTCTCCTCGATCAGCAGCAGCTTCTCCGTGCACTCGAAGATGAACTCCCAGTACTCGTCGTAGTCGTGCGTGCTCATGTACTTCCAGATGCCCTGGAACAGCCGGCCCAGGGGCCCGTCGGCGCGGATGGTCGCCGAGTACGCCGCCAGGTACCGCCAGATCTCCTTGACGACGCCCTTGTTGGACGCGTCCAGCACGGTGATGAGCAGGTGCACGAGCCCGTAGATGGACGGCTTCTGGAACATCAGGTGCAGCGACTGGAACCCCGACTCGCACATGGCGCCACCCCGCTCGTACTGGCCCACGGAGAACAGCCAGTCGGCGTTGGTGATGTCCGTGATGGCGCAGCGCAGCTCGTCGCCGCGGTAGTGGGCCGCGCAGGCGACCAGCGGGGTGTCGGGCGGGGTGTACCAGTTCCACGCCAGGTCCCTCGCGCACTGCAAGATGAGTTCCTGCAGCGACAGGGTGCCCGGGGCGTGCAGCGTCTTGGGAGTCTCGGGCGGCGGCGTAAGACACCGCAGGTTCTCGGGTAGGTTCTCGGCCAGGCCGGGCTCTACCAGGTCGTACTGCGAGATGCCCTTTCGCCTCAGGTAAGCGTCGATGGCGACCTCCTTGCCGTTGCGGTGGAAGGCGGTGCGCTTGCCGACGGCGTTTCGTTGGCGCTGGACCTGAAGCATCGCGATGACGTCCTTCTTGCTGTTGTTCTTGCTGAACCCCCACTTGTCGAAGCGCGATTTGTACATGCGCACCCTGGCAGACGATGTTAGTAAACTTGGGCACTTTTTAATTCGGGGATCGTGATGGTCTGATGGCTCACGTCGCTCTAAAACCCTTCTGTCGCATGATAGACATGACCTCCTTCAGAGGCCGATTCTCTTCCAGATACAGCCGCCGGATTTCGGCTTTGTGAGTCTCCCACACCTGCGCCGAGTGCTGCTGCGACGGATGCGCCTCGCCAGTCTGCGACGAGAAGACCGTCTGTAGGTGGATCGCCGACGGCTTGACGGGATCGGGATCTTGCTTGACGCTGCCTCTGCCGCTGCCTCTGCTGGCGCCGGAATCGCTAGGACTCGGTTGACTGATGCTCGATCGACTGGGACTCGGGTCGCTGGCGGGAGGGGACCGCTCAGGCGAGAGTGTCTGCATGACCGGAGTCGAGACGGATCCCCGATAGGGAATCATCATTTTGGCATTGGGGTCAGGTATGTAGTTGTTGACCGAGAATGTGAAATCGCTATGCATCTTGTCTGTACTCTTGAATGTCAAAATGGTTTAAGGGGTCCAATTCGAAGCTAGAGGTGTCAAGCGTGGGCGGGACGTCGATCTAATTAGTAGCGGGCGCGCAATAAGAAACCACTCGTTCGGTAGATTTGATCCAACAGAGTGTTCCTAAGAGCTAGCGGGAGGATGAGAAATGGAGATGAAGCTACCAAAGCTATTCGAAGTTATAGACAAAGACAGCGATAAGAATACGATGATGTCGACGACACGCCAATAAGTTAGTACGAATGAGTGGTCTAGGATTGGGCCGAACGAGGACAAAGACAGTAAGTGTAAGTGTGGTCGGTAAAAGGAATGGATAGCGCCATCAACGGTAACGAAGGGGCAAGACCGAGACCCCCAAGACCTCGTAATGTACCGAAGGGGACGGGCTAGAGACGACTTGGGGAGGCTAAAGGAGGGGGCAATATTCGGTGGGGGCGACTTTAATATCTACTAAGTAATAGATAGGAAGCCCAGCAATGCGGACATTGGATTAACTAGACACATTGGATGCGAACCGATGCCATGCATTGACGTGGGTAACGTATACCGTAGCAAGTTATCGTCCTGGATTCTCACGGATTCTATGTAGAGAGGGTGAGGGAAGAGCAAGTGATGGGCTTAATAGAGCATGAGTCGGTGGAGTGAGGTTACTTTGCATGCATGCCTTTTTTCGTCTTAACTCGAGATACCTACCTGGTAGGACTTGAAGGGGTGAGCATTGGGCGAAAAGCTTGGTTGATTCGCCTACTATGTAGCCCGCCTTACTTCTAACTTGTACAAGGCAAGTCGCAAAAAAGACAAGGGGGAGAATGCCGCTGGATAGAAAAGAAAAGGAGGAATATGCCAAGTGGAACGGCAACACGGCTTGTTCCAGTCCTCCATATCCATCTGTTACTCCATTATCCCCGCCTGTGATATTGGAACGCACTCACTATCTTTTTCGCCCTGCCGTACCCCTTGCTTAGTTCTTCCCAATGATCGACCTAGGTTAACCTAGTGTCCCCTTACTTTCTACTATGTATGAAGCTTCTCTTAGGCTCTTCTTCCCCACCTTTCGATGAGCGGCGGACCCAAGACGTGACAAATCCCCCCTTAGATCGAACGTCTTCCGTCCACCATCCAGAGAGAGGCATAGCTCTTAAGCCACACCCGTCCGCTTGCGAGAAGCTTAATACTAGCAAAATAGATTGCCGGCCGTATCAGGACCAATAAGGTTGTTCACTACCGACAATCCCCAGGCATGAGAAAAAACCACAAATATCGCAAGAGGCGCCGCCACAAGTCAATGAGCAATCACTTCGCTCCCGGTCCCGTCAGCTAAGGTCGGGGAAGAGAAAGTTAGCCTAGCACATTAGAATACCCATCATATTTCCACCAATTGTTCAGGCGTTTCACCACAACACCGGTTAGAACTATTACTTTCTCTACCCCAGTAACTCATTACCCGGCTGAAGGATTCCTGGTGTGGCTTTGAATTTATTTTTTTACTCTACTAGTCGCTGCCTTGTCGTAGTTGGAAGTTGATAACATGGAATTATACATGAAATCTGGAATATACTAATCTTCTTTCCCCCGGCCTGCCCGGTCTCGTCAGCGTTCCCCTAGAATTACAGGATTTATGTACGACAAGGAGGAAGCCTGAAGCAACTGCAGCAATGCAGCAATGCAGCAAATGTGATATGTGGGCCACGTGGTCTATCAATTACGGAAACCAGGTACGGGCACAGATGCTATTTCGATGCTGCAACACGTTGCATCTGCCCTCACACACCCCTCCTGATCGACCACCGTATGAACTACGGGTATATACGGAGGCAGGGTAGCAAGGTAGTATGGCACGTGGAGCCGTCCGAGTTTTCCGAGTTTCTGCGAGTCCGCATTGTAGGTAATTGCGATGACCATCTTTTTTTTTTTTCTTTTTTTTTTCTTCCCAGTTTTCCCGGCACGTTTTTCCCTGCGCCCTGCGGGTTCGGCATGGAATGCCACGATCTCGCTAGGATTGCCGAGGCGTTTGGAATCGTTCGAAGAAGCCGGCGGATGCGCTTCCTGGCTTCCTAGTTCCTACACAATCTCGTAATACAAATGGCTAAGATATCAAGTGATCGATTGTTCGGCAGGGACATGATAGAGATCTACAATATTAATGGTTGTCTCTTCCGCTCTTACGTGCTGCTACCGCCGCTGCTAGTGTTAGATTTCCCCTTTCCAGAAGCTTTCTTATCGTCCCGCCTCGTCAGGATCTCGTCCACGATACCCATGTCCCTGGCCTCGTGGGCTGTCAGGTACTTGTCGCGCTCCATCATGTCCTCGATATCCTTGAGGTTGTACTTCTCGCCCTGGTCCTGGTCGCCTTCGCGGTCGCGGTCGTGAAACGCGGCGTTCAGGTGTCGGCGGTAGATCTCGTTGACCTGGGCGCGCGTCCGCTGGATCTGGTTGGCGTAGATGAGGATGTCGCTGGCGGGCCCCTGCGTGCCGCCCAAGGGCTGGTGGATCATGACGCTGCTGTGCGGCAGGGCGAACCGCTTGCCGCCCTCGCCCCCCGCCAGCAGCAGCGATCCCATCGACGCCGCCTGCCCCAGGCACACCGTCGACACCGGCGACCGGATGTAGGTCATGGTGTCGTAGATGGACAGGCCCGCCGTGACGGACCCGCCGGGCGAGTCGATGTACATGGTGATGGCTTTTTCCGGGTTGTCGGACTCGAGCCAGAGCAGCTGCGCGACGATCGAGGCGGACACGGTGTCGTCTATCGGACCGTTGAGACATATTATCCGTTCCTGTTTGACGGCACCATTAGCAAAAGACGATGGACAACGGTAAGAAAAGGGTAAAGCTTCGACGTACTTGCAACAGCTTAGAAAATATATCATCTGTGCAATTGAGTCAGTAAGCCCTTCATAATCGTATCTTCTGCGGATCTGAAGACTACGAACATGTTCTCCAACCGCCTGACTACCCCATTCGTTAGCTACCAGGTCCCGTGCGGGAACAATATTAGCCTCTTACAGTGACTTCTGTTATATACGGCAAGGGGACAGCAGCTCTCGGAGGCTGCGTAGAGCCATTCGGCATCGGGAATTGGGAGAAGCGGCGAGCGGCATGTTTCGTCGTGTTCGCAGTAGTCGGTAGCTTTCGCGCCGCTATTCGCAAGAGTGGCCGTTGGCAATTCATGATGCGGAAGGGGATACGGAATCGGAAAAGCGGATTGGTCGGCAGGAGTCAATTCATTTGCTGCCTGGAGATTGGACTTGAATATATATATATATATATATATATATATATATATATATATATATATATATATATATGAAAACCAGTTCGAATTGGTCTATATTGATTCGTTCGATGTTCGGTGTTTGCCTGGGCTGCTTGGTAGAATAGTAGGTATTCAATTGAAGCTCCAAGCTCCAAGCTTTCAAGTCCCTTACTATGTAATATGGCGGATCGCGCCGCTAAGCAGAAGTGTGTCGAAAGTGCCGTTGGAAATTGGAGCCATGGACCCCTCGATTACTCTATCAGGTACCTAGGTTAGGTAGCTCCGGTACGTCACTATGTATTTATCGATATGCCGCCCACTAAATCTAAATCCTAGAGCTAGATTTGAGCTCTATCCCGCTCTATCCCGCTTCCACAATCTACCTACTCTGTTTTCATCATTAGTAGCCACTTGATATCGTCGGTTACGGCTGATGTGGTTATGATACCATGTAAAGCGCTGCGACCCAGCAGCGCCAGGCCTACCCTCAGCCTACACAATCTATCGCCCTCGCCCACACACCTCCTCGGCCGCCGCCGTCTCGCCGCCGCCCGGCGCACTAGTCCCGCGAAGCCGCACATGATCCCTCCTTCGAAGCCCAGCCCCACCGACCATCAGCTGTCGAGCGACCGCGACGATGCCTTCCGGATCAACTCCAAGAACAAGACGGTAGACACCACCGTCGGCGCGCTGCCGCTGTCGCCCGTCATGGACCCCGGCTTCTGGGAGGCCACGCGGCGGCACCAGGTGCCCAAGACAAAGCGGGAGAAGCCGCGGAACTCGGTCGAGCGCCAGCTCTGGGGCAATGCTTTCGGTAAGAGGAAAACAAATATGAGCCTCAGCTAAATCGGTATTTCCCAAATGGCTAATGTGGTGTGTGTGTGCGCGTGTGTGTGTTGTAGCGAAAGCCCTAGCGACGCCCGTCCGCATGTGCGCCTTGACCCGAACCCGCCTCCCGGGCTTCTTCCTCCAGGACTTCGGCCTCATCACGCACCCCGAGACCGGCGCGCCGTGGTTGATCCCCCACAGCCTCATACCCGACGAGCCGATCGAGGTCCCCTTCGAGCCAGACACGGAACGCTCCCTCTCCGTCCCCGAAGCAAGCTCCTCCTCCGGCAAGGGCGGAGACGTAGAAGCCACCACCACCACCACCACCACCGAATCCTCATCCCCGTCCCACGGCCTCCGCGACGACGACGCCCGCCCCCGCGGCCCCGGCGCCTACGTCCTCGCGCGGCGGGACCTGCTCTCGTCCTTCGTCGTCAACCAGTCCGGGTTCGAGAACGCGCACAGGCGGATGACGGCCACGAACTTCAAGCACAAGAACCTGGCGGGCAAGGCGGTGTGGCGGCGGGATATGGACAGTTACATCCTCGACCTGCTGCGGCAGGCCGTCGTCGGCGACCTGCTGTACCTGTCGCGGCTGTGCGTCGAGGGGCAACGGCATTATATGGTCAAGTGCTACGGGTGGGGGGACGTGCGGTTCAAGCACAAGGGCGCGGTGCTGTGGTTCGGGGAGCCTGAGGAGGAGGAGGGACAGGGTTCGTCGGATCGGACTCAGACTCAGATTGGCACTGGCACTGGTGCTGGTACTGGCAATGGTAATAGCAACGAGCCTGGTCCGTTTGCCACGTTCGATACGCAGAGGGAGGATGCTCGTCATGAAGAAGTGGTGACTACGAGGCTGGCCGTACATAATATGCCGATGCTGCTCGGGGCGGAACGGGCTGGTCGGGTGAAGGAGGGGGCGGCCGCTCTGAAACATGGTTCTATCTTCATGCTTGCCGGACGAAGAACGGCGGACCTGCAGATGAAGCTTTGGAAGCTGCAGGGGTATTTATCTGATTATAGAGAGATATGAAATACGAAAAATCAATTTTGGTTGAATCTGATCTAGTGACCCGAGAATATTCGTGCTTCGGATCTACAATAAGAATTTCACGTAGCTTGACGAAAATCGGGATAAAATTTCCCTATAGCCAGACATGCCGAGCGTCTGATCTTACATGAACTGTTCTTGATATCAGAAATGGCCTTAATAAACTTGGAAAGCAACAGATGACCTAGGTACACTATGTCAAAGTAAAATTGGTGTTTTGTGGAAATGGAATAGAATCAAGATATCGTCAATAGCCTCAATCTATACGTGAGTATTTCAAATGGGTGTTGAAAATGCTTGTTAGCGAGCGACAATCAAGTTCAAGATAATACGGGTCACAAAATTTAATTAAATTTCTTAACGTGCTTTCATTTGGGTTAATTGGCCCGCCTCGTCTGCGTCTCGTAATGGCATGAATGTAGAATACATGAACGACCCAGGGTATAACAGTTGAACTAGACGATAGCTAGGCTATGCTAGGTACGACTGTGCCCCAAGGGCCGAAAGGGTATGAGCAAATTATCGTGAAAATATGCCCGCCAAGAGACCATGTCCCTGCAAGTAGAAAACCGAAACCATCCAAACTCCGATGAACTTTTTACGATTCCCCTTTCATTACCATCCGTGAATGCATTTAGTCGACCTCCTCCATGGCGCTGTCGCCGGTCTCGGCGGCGGCGGTGTCCGCAGTAGCGGGGGCTTCCTCAACCTCAGGCTGCTCGTCCAAGTTAAGGCCGAGAGACACAAGCTTGTGGATCCGCTCGGCGAAACCGGCAGGCTCCTCGATGGTGAAGCCCGAGACTAGGAGGGACGTCTCGAAGAGAAGCTGGACAATGCTTTTGACCGTCTTGTCGTTCTCGCCGTCCGCCTCAACCTTCTTCTTCAGCTCTTTGATGATAGGGGACTTGGGAGAGATTTCGAAAGTCTTCTTGGAGGACATGTAGCTGCTCATGGACGTGTCACGAAGAGCCTGAGCCTTCATGATACGCTCCATGTTAGCAGACCAACCGAACTGACCGGTTCGAATGGCGCAAGGAGAGCCGACCAGCTTGTGCGAGACGACGACCTTCTCGACCTTGTCGCCGAGCACGTTCTTCAGCGCCTTGGCAAGGTCCTCGTACTCCTTCTCCTCGGCCTCACGGGCCTTCTTCTCCTCCTCGGTCTCCTCGAGGTCGAAGTCCTTGGTAATATCAACGAGCTTCTTGCCCTCAAACTCCTTCAGCTGGGTCATGGCGTACTCATCAATGGGGTCGACCAGGAACAGAACTTCGAAGTTCTTCTCCTTGAGGGCGTCCAAGAAGGGAGACTTGGAGACGGCCTTGATAGACTCGCCAGTAATGTAGTAGATGTTCTTCTGGTGCTCGGCCATGCGGGTGACATAGTCGGAGAGGGAGGTCATCTCATCGCCGGACTTGGTGGAGTGGAAGCGGAGGAGCTTAGCCAGGGTCTGTCGGTTCTGGGAATCCTCGTGGATACCAAGCTTCAGGTTCTTGGAGAAGGCGCTGTAGAACTTGTCAAACTGCTCCTTGTCCTCGGCGATCTCGGTGAAGAGCTCAAGAGCCTTCTTCACGATGTTCTTCTTGATGACCTTCATGATCTTGTTCTGCTGGAGGGTCTCACGGGACAGGTTCAGAGGCAGATCCTCAGAGTCGACGACACCCTTGATGAAGCTGAGCCACTCGGGAACGAGTTCGGTGGCGTCATCGGTGATGAAGACGCGGCGGACGTAGAGCTTGATGTTGTTCTTCGTCTTCTTGGTCTCGAAGAGGTCGAATGGAGCACGCTTGGGGACGAAGAGGATGGCACGGAACTCCAGCTGACCCTCAACTGAGAAGTGCTTAACACCCAGATGGTCCTCCCAATCGTTGGAGAGGGACTTGTAGAAAGCAGCGTACTCCTCCTGAGAGATGTCCTGGGGGTTGCGGGTCCAAATGGGCTTCTGCTTGTTGAGTTCTTCCTCCTCGATGGAAGTCTCCTTGATCTTCTTGGTCTTGGGCTTCTTCTCTTTATCTTCCTCCTCATCGTCGACCTCCTCGATCTTGGGCTTCTTGTCGTCACCCTCCTCGACTTCCTTGGCCTCCTCGGCCTCCTCGTCGGGAACCTCCTTCTCCGTCTCCTTCACGACGTGGAGGTAGATGGGGTACGAGATGAACTCGGAGTGCTTCTTGATGACCTCCTTGATCTTGCTCTCGTTGAGGTACTCAGTCTGCTCATCCTTCAGGTGAAGGATCAACTTAGAACCTCTGCCAAGCGGCTCGCCCTCGGTGTCAGGCTTGACGCTGAAAGTGCCACCAGCCGATGACTCCCAGATGTACTGCTCGTCATCGTTGTGCTTGGAGATGACGGTGACACGGTCGGCAACGAGGTATGCCGAGTAGAAACCGACACCGAACTGACCGATCATGGAAACGTCGGCACCGGCGGTCAAGGCTTCCATGAACTGCTTGGTGCCTGATCGGGCAATGGTACCGAGGTTGTTGACGAGGTCCTGGAATCCAGATTAGTATGTGAAACACTTGATAGTCTGGGCATAATTTTGGAAGTGTGTAACTTACAGCCTTGGTCATACCGATACCGGTATCGCGGATAGTCAAGGTCTTGTTCTCCTTGTCGGGAATGATGTCGATACGGAGGTCCTTGTTCGTCTCGAGTTTGCTCGGGTCGGACAAAGCCTCGTATCGGATCTTGTCAAGAGCATCTGAAGCGTTGGAGATCAGCTCTCGTAGGAAGATCTCCTTGTTGGAGTAGACAGTGTTGATGATTAGAGACAGGAGCTGAGAGATCTCAGCCTGGAACTCGAAAGTCTCCGACATCTTGGGCGAATTAATGGTGGACCGAATGACTATAGAGTTAGCGAGAATGAACAAGCTGTCTTGCAATGGGTGGCGGTCAAGATAATAAGTAGAGAAGTAGAGTGTGCTGGAGGGGTGTTGATGGCGGGGTGGTTTGCACGCAAACCGTTTGCAGTGTTGAACTACGCAAAGTGGTGGAAAGAGCTCGCAAAGTGGAATCCGATGGATGCTTGCGCTATACTACATCCACGTCCAAGAAGGCATTCCAGATGTTTGAGGAGATTTGGGAATGGCAACTGCTGGTAAACACCGGCGGGCAAGGACGAGGCTGATGGCGGGGAAGTGCAAGTGCAAAGGGCTGCTACAACTTACCAGAGATAGAGGTAGTGATGAAGAGGTTTGGGGTATCAAAGGGATCTCTGGTGCTTCACTGTTCACTGAGGAAAAAGAAGAAAAGGATGAATTGATGCTCGAAGAAAAGAGGATGTTGAGGGAAAGGAGAGGAAAGAAATATGAAGGATAGAAATGTTCTTCACAGCTCTTTCCGTTGCGGCCCCACACTATGGTTTCTATCGAATTCTACGGCAATTCTGGTGCTAACACGCCGGGGGAGCTCCCTGATTGGTCCACCTGCACCTCCATGGCAACCAGAGTGGACCTGTGATTGGACGAATGCATCCAGGGCACTGGCATGCAAGTCCAGACCCCTCGAGCTTTCTCTTTGCGGCGCCTGCAGTTTCTCCAACTTTCTGGAAAGTAAAGAATGAGGCTGTCGATAGCTGCCTACGCCTAGGCACACCGTCTAGTGTCTGATTGCATCTACATCTATATCTATCTATATCTATATCTACCACGTAGGTAGATATGTTCAGTGAGATACCCAAATGGAACCCCGAGTAGGTAAATTATTCTTGCATTTGAGACACAACGAAGGTGGTAATGCCATTGGTCCTTAAGTTAATTGACTTTTCACATCGACGGACAAATATTGGGATGATTCGCCTTATCATCGGACTGAATCCATAGGCCCCCGCCGTACTACAGCAACAACACGTACTTAACCTACCTACCTACCTAGGTAGGTAGCTGCCACTACCCGCGTAGAAAAAGCCTGTGAGACAGAACATCTACGAATCTTATGGAGTCTGTTCTTGTTTGTCTTCCCCGTCTCTATTGAGGGGCTGGAGGGGAGAGGGGCAAATACCTAGGTACATCCAATATTTCCACTTTACCTTATCAGGTAGGTTAGTAAGGCTGAGTTTGACGGCTAACTCCAAACAGCGTGCCCGTCCAAAACATCTGCATTCCCCACTGAGGCTGAAGCTTCGTGTTTGTCTTGGCTTGGCATCAAATGTTTCGTTCAACTCGCTGCCTCATTTGTCTCGTTTTTATATTTTCGAACCTTCTAATAGTCTGTAGTGTGGGCAGAGTGTGAGAAATTGATAGCACTGGCTATATGTCTCGGCTGCATGCATTTTGGAAGTTAGCTCTTGTCGCCGTCCAATCGCGCCAAGATATGAGATGCGTCAAGAATGGAGCTGTCACTTAAATCGTTGGATGAGATTGCATGTTACTTGACCCAGATACAACTCTCTTTCGTTGATATATCCATGTATGCCCATGAAACTTGATCAGGACGGAATCTTCTCGTGTACATCATGTCCGTAGGCTCATTGCTAAGTTCAAATTGAATACTACAAAGTTTTGTAACTACTAAAGATCGTGTGAAAACCACCACGGGGGATATAGCTAGAGGACTAGCTAGGAACTAAGTAACCCAACAGTCATATCATTGCTTTACATAGGTATTCATTCGAAAAGATCATAAGCACGTATTCAATCATACAGCATCGAGTCGTCGCCCACGTCAACGCCGTCTCATCACAACCCCCAATCATCATACGGCTTCATAAGCTCATTATTCTTGACCCCCTCCGGGAAATCCTCCTCGCCCAAATGCGTCGTATGCGCCCAGGGCTTCAGTCCGTTCTCCTCCCTAATCGTGCTCGAGAAGCACCCGCTCCACCCCTTCCTCGGAAACGCCTTATTGACGTCCACCCTCGTCGCCTCGTCGATAATCTGCGGGTTGATCCCCATGTTATCGTACACGGTCGCCAGCTGGATCAGCTGTCCCAGGAACGTGATCTTGCCCACGGTCCCGAGGTCCTGGTGGCGGATGATGGCCTCCGCGACGGCCTCGGCCTGCGCCTGGGAGGCGCCCAGCTCCTTGGTCAGGTTGAGCGCCAGGATGCCCCCGTAGAACTCGAACGACAGCAGCGTCGCCCGCAGGTTGGCGCGCGTGGTGCCGATGTCGTGGAGCAGGCACGTCAGGGCCCACGTGCTCGTCGACAGCTTGCCGAAGTGCGAGGGGAACTGGTCTTTGAGGATGGAGTAGCCTAGGTTAGGTAGGTTACATGAGGTCAGTTACGAAAATTCAAACTTTTTTTTTTATTTTATTTTTATTTTTTTTTTAAAAAAAAAAAAAAAAAAAAAAAAAAAAAAAAAAAAAAAAAACCCTCACGTATAATGTCCTGTCCCCACATAGGTAGCATGTGATGACGTTGTGACGAGGGAGGGAAAAATCAACTTACCCCAGTGATACACTCGCATCGAGTGATTGTACGTTTGCTCGATCAGATGCTCCTTGGCGTACTCTTGGACTTTGGCGACGATGGGGTCGTCGGATGGAAAAGGGATGTCTTCTACGGTCAGCGGCGAAGGCTTGTGAATGTATGGCTGCCCATTAAGAATCGCATTGCCGTCGACCGGCACGGCGTTCCAACCGTGCTTGACGATGTCATCTGCGGACGCTGCTGGTGTAGAAGACATGGCGGTCGGTGTTTGATGTTACCCCAATTCCAATAATGTCAATAGAGGGAGCATCGACTTGGTTTATATACGTTTTATATCCCGATGACGGAGCTTTATTCAAGTTATATAATTCTTACAAATCGTATTACTAAGGGTTGAAAACATCATATTTCATCAATTACATCTTTTATTCGGGATTTGAACAAGCAGATCGGATCTGGTCTGTTTTCAGTGATCATACCGTTCCGCGGGATCGTAGACTTCTCATACACCTTATACTCGAGCTACCAGCATCAATCTCGTCACCAAGTGTAATTATATCCAGTTAGCATGGCGGAACGCGGGGAGTACGAGTATATGGTTGCCGACAATCTTGATTCGACATCTCCGGGGACTCTCAACTTTCTAACTTCTAGCCAGGGTATTGGATGGCAGCTCTCGTGCAAGAGTTGCAATTCTCTATGGAATTTCCCTCTATATTGAGGCCCATATTATCGTCTATAACTCGGACGTCTTCATCTTCACTTCAAGGATTGCCCATAGCTGCCTCGAAGGTTCGTCTTTCACGGAGAGAAAGCCGAATGCCTGTAACAAAAGCACTCAATTCGAGCCAAATATGCTATCTCATCCCCTTCATTAAAATCTGTGCCAATGGTAAGTTACTGTAGCAAAATGCGGAAGGGGATAGTAAAAGACCAACCGTATCTCATAGGATCCTGCTCTCGTCATGTATCTCACCCATTTCACGCTTGAATAGTTGCTCTTTTCGAACACTTTCAGGTATCGCACTAACAAACCCGAACTGGTAAACATGAGAAGGCTGAAGCTCATGCTCAGGGGCGGGCGAGACCAGGCTTTCTGGTTCGTCATGCTCGTGAGCTCCGCCTCGGCGCTCAGCACGAACTCGCTCTGGCCGGTGAAGCGACCTATCTTCCAGACGATGTGGTTCTCGCTCGGCTCGTATTTTGCTTTTCCCTGGGTGCAGCGCTCGGTGATGCGGGCCGTATTCAGAGGCGTGGGAATGCGCACGACCACGTTCGTGGCGAACAGCTTGCTGCCGAAGTTCGCCTTGACGCCAATGCTGTACTCGACCTTGGTCTTGCCAACTTCATTAACGATGGCGTGAACCTTGAAGGGTAGATTGACGTTCTCGGTGGCTCGATACCGCATGAGCTCGAACTCTCCGTCGGGAGGGATGAAGGAGATGATTCGATCGGAGTCGAATTTGCCTAGTTTTACACATTGGTGGAACTGGCAGTCTTCTAGAGTTACACTGCCAGCCGCCGCCTTTGTAGCTTTCGTTCCAAGCCTATTTCCACTCGGTAGCGACTGGAGCCCATCGTGATCTAGCAAGAGTCGGTCGTTGAGTCCGAATTTGCATTCCGGAGTACCAGAGAGGTAGGCGCGCATGATAATCTGGCCGGTGACATCTGCGCGGAGAACGGTACCGGTGGCTGACATCAAAAGGTTCACGTCTTCGATGACATCGACGAAGGCCTCGTTCTTTCTGTATTTTACGTCTGCCTTCCTCCACGACAGTGCGCCGGTAGCCTGCATGGTAATCTTCGCGGAATCTTCGGCGGCGCGTTCGGACTTGACACCTTCGGTGGTGATGTACATCTTTAGGGTATCGGTCTCGGTGTTCTGGGGGTATCCAAAGTCGATAATCTCTGAAGGACACACGTATGTCAGATAGGCCAATTGGGCGATCCGTAGTCCGTATACTCACCATCGAGGAGCTCGTAGACCAGCACGAAGTTATTTTTAACAGCCTCTTCATCAAACTTCCCGAAATACCCCCTACCGAGCTGGATCAGGCGGTAGAGGAACTCGAAGACCAGGGCGGCATTGGCATTGCTCTTAGTAATGGCAACCAGGTAGATGTTTTCGTGCTTGACATGGCTGAAGGTGGTGCTGCCGAGAGTCAGGATGGGAGACCGAACCTGAGGATTGGAAATGACTTGGATTCGGAAGACGTCGGCGAGACGAGGTCGGCAATCGTTCCGAAAGGCTCGAAAGATGAGGTTCTCGCCCTTCTGGTTAAAGATCAGGATGCCGGAAAGCATCTTGCTAACCTTGCGAGTTGACCCTCGCCAATCGCCAAGAAAAAAAGGAATAGTTGTATTCTTGGCTGGTTTATGTCTACCTAGGTAGACGCTAAATCGTCGCAATATACGCTGTAACTCTGACGGAAGATGGCGGTTAGGCCGTAGGCCAATCAGATGGGTAGCTTCGATAAGAGATAGCTTGATAAGATAGTGATTACAGTGGTACCTACCTAGGTAATTACCCCTAAATGTCGCTAAAATTAAGCTTAATCGAGTACAATCACTGAGCTTTAGCCAGGTAGGTATTATTGGAGTAATTGAGTTCTCTTCTTCTAATCTATACTGTATTCCCGCACAGTATTGTCTCTTCGTTTTGTCGCCCGTTTAGTACCAAGGGGCAGACAGACTCCTTACTAAAAGCAGAGAATTGAATCTCCCCAAGTTCACCCTATCATAAAGACCACATAGTTGTCAAACCATCATACCCAGATCGAACGAGGGGCGATATACAAAAGGCATTGCTTGGTATTTCCCCACAACCGGGCTCGCCCCCAAGTTTCTGACAGAGTCTAGGTTACGGAATAGACATCCCCAAACTCGGCCCACAACTGTTCTAGAGAGCGAGTAAGAGACCCAATGAAGAGTGTGAGAGCACAAGGGTGTAACATGAGATTCCTGGTCTAGATCACATGGGATCAATGATTTTTCCAGCGACGGTCACAACCGCAACGTTGTCCGGGGACTAAATTTGGACGAAGCCATCACCTTGATTTCCTGTTAAGCATTTGGGGTATGGCGCAGCGTAGCAGTGGTAGGAAAACTACGCCAAGCCCACCGCGGCCTCCGATTCCCCTCACGGCCGTGAATTCCCTATTCTGGCGGCTTCAGGTACAGTTCCGAGATCACTACCGAACGGGGCTAGATTATTTGCAACGTCCTGGACCTTATTGTGTGGATCATGTAGACATACTGGGCTGTGATTGGTGTTCCTTTCTCTCAGAACCAGTAATTCGACGCTCCTACGCTCAAGAGAGCCACAGGCCTACCGTGTTTAGGAGTCATGGCGTCGAAACTGGTCCTTTCTCAAGGTTGGATCGTGTGTGATCGATCGTTCGACCGGTGTGCTAGCTCCCCAAAACCATGAGACCCCGGGATGGTGAACCGCGTTCCCGCGTTTCCATCTCCGATAGCCTAGTAAGGCGTACCTAGACCGAGTCCACGAGGACGGCATGAGAAATCTTGAAGCATGGTGGGGAGATGCGACGAACTTCACGTTCAAGTTGAGGAATTCTACGCTCCCGTCTATCCGACAGATTCGGGACCTGGTGGAGTCTGATTATGATATAAAGAGCGTGTTGCGCAACTTTCTCAACTCGGGATTCATCACAGCACACTCCCAAGACATCTGCTAAGTTCTCCGGGATCAGCAAAATCAGCATGTCTGCGAAGAAGTTTGTCATTGCAGCCCTGAGCTCTGTAGCTCTAGCTATCCCCTTCGAAAGCTTGGTTGAGGAACGCGCGGCTTGCGCAGCTACTTGGTATGCGCTCTCTCACTCCAAAGAAATACATCATCAACTTACATCTCGAATAGGGGACAGTGTGGTGGTCAAGGTTGGTCCGGTGCTACATGCTGCGACAGCTCAAGCACATGCGTTAAGTCAAACGACTATTACTCGCAATGCCAGCCTAGTGCCGCAACTACAACAGTCGGCACGACGACTACCGGCGTTACTACCACATCTACATCTACAAAGGCCACAACCACCAAGCCGACAACAACTATTGGAACGACGACAGCCACGAAAGGTCAGTGAGTTTCTTGATACATCAAGTTCGAGGATTAACTGGATATAATCTAGTCACCACCACTGCTCCTGCTAGTAGCGGAACGGCGGGGTGGTCAGGCAACCCTTTCTCCGGCGTCGCCATGTGGACCAATTCATACTATGCTTCTGAAGTCACCGCGTATGCTGTTCCTACTCTCGGCGCCGGTGCGGCTGCTGTTGCCAAAGTTCCCAGCTTCATGTGGCTGTAAGTGATGCCCTCGTACTAGTATCTCTTGACCACGCCTGACCTAGAATGCAGAGATACTCGAGACAAGGTAGACTTGATGGCTACAACACTAGCCGACATCCGCGCAGCCAACAAAGCGGGTGCGAGTCCTCCCAATGCCGGTATTTTCGTTGTCTATGATCTGCCCGATCGTGACTGCGCCGCTGCTGCGTCGAACGGCGAGTACTCAATTACCGACGGCGGTGTTGCAAAGTACAAGGCGTACATTGATGCCATTGCCGACTTAGCCAACACTTACTCCGATGTCCGACTGCTCCTCGTTATAGGTTTGTTTAAGCCAGTAACCCTTATCTATTTTCTGTTTACTGACAGTTCAAATAGAGCCCGATTCCCTAGCCAATCTGGTTACAAACATGAACGTGGCAAAATGTTCCAACGCTCAGTCAGCATATCTAGAGTGCACTTCGTACGCACTCAAGACCCTGAACCTACCTAACGTCGCCATGTACCTCGACGCCGGCCACGCGGGCTGGCTAGGGTGGCCCGCGAACCTGTCGCCGGCCGCCAAGCTCTTCGCCCAGGTATACACGGACGCCGGGTCGCCGGCAGCGCTGCGCGGCCTCGCCACCAACGTCGCCAACTACAATGCATGGCAGGTCAGCTCATGCCCGTCGTATACGCAGGGCAACGCCAACTGCGACGAGTCGAGCTACGTGACCGCCCTGGCCCCGCTCCTGTCCGCCGCGGGCTGGGACGCGCACTTCATCACGGACACGGGCCGCAGCGGCAAGCAGCCGACGGGCCAGAAGCAATGGGGCGACTGGTGCAACGCCGTCGGGACCGGCTTCGGCACCCGACCTACCGCCGAGACGGGCAGCGACGTCCTGGACGCGTTCGTGTGGGTCAAGCCCGGCGGCGAGTGCGACGGCACGAGTAACACGACTGCCACGCGGTACGACTACCACTGCGGCCTCTCCGATGCGCTGCAGCCTGCGCCGGAGGCTGGGTCATGGTTTGAAGCATACTTCGAACAGCTCTACAATAATGTACGTAATATCAAGAGTTTCTATTTCCTCGGCCGCAAATACATTTTCCAAAGGAATGAATCATTAACTGACGTTGCGATAGGCCAATCCCCCTTTTCAGTGAAGGCTCGTTCAGACAAGACGGTTAGACGGTCACGTTCGGGCGTTGTTAAATACCATCTTAACTATTACAACTATTGGGACATATATAAAGTCAATGCAATCCCATTACGATTTATGCCGCTGTTGTGACTAAACTGTACTTAATCTTGCTCACTACCTAATATATGCAGCTGTACATATTACTAGTTGTTTATTCGCCTTATTCTGCCTCTTCCAATGCCTGACCTATTTACTTCTTAATCACAGCGACCTTGCTACGGACCGGAACATTCTCCTGGCGACCCGGCGTGGGGAACCCGTCGACCGGTACGTCTTCGCGGAACAGGAGACAGTGGGACGAGCCGCCGAAATGGAACATGCCGAGCTGGTCGCCCTTGGTCACATGCTGCCCCTGCGCGACGGTGATCTCGCAGGTGCTCACCTCGTCCATGCCGACGCCCACGAAAGCCATCAGCCCGATCGCCGGGTTATCGGCCTGGATGAAAATAACCGCGCGCGTGGCCAGCGCCGTCAGGTAGCCCTGCGCGACGCTGATTCCCCTGGTATCGATCTCTCCTCCGCCGCCGCCGCTCCTCTCCCCTTCCGAGTAGCCGCCCGCGGGCCCTTCGAACAGCGGCTCGCTAAAGTACGTGCCGTCCCTGACGAAGGCGCGCACGATGCGGCCGCTGACCGGCGCGTGCCACCGGTGGTACGACAGCGCCGACAGGAAGGCCTGGTACACGGTGGCGCCGCTGAACTGCGCCGCCAGCGGGTCGTGGCCCAGCATGTCGAGGACCGAGTACGGCTGGCTCTTGATCCAGAACCGATCCCGCAGCTTGGCGCGGCGCGCCACGTTGTAGACTTTGGACTCGCACGCGTTCGCCACCACGTTGTCGTCGTCGGGCGACGCGACGGGCCGCGCGCCCTCGCGGAGCTGGCGCGTGAAGAAGTCTGGTGGTTGTGAGTGTTAGTTGGGGACGAATATAAGACTCGGTGGATAGAGAGAGACAAGGAGAGACAAAGAGAGAGAGAGAGAGAGACAAGGAGAGAGAGAGATAGAGAGATAGAGATGAGGGATAAGATGTTGAACTTACCATCCCAGGAAGTAAACCCGTAGTGCTTGGCCGACGGGTCGCAGACGTACATATCCTCGAACCTATGCGACGTCTTCAGGGGCGCATTGGCCACCTCCATCAGGTCCTTGAGCGCATGTGATGAGAACCAGCCTTGCTTGTGAGATTCGAGGACCTCGGCGGATTTCGGTGACTTAGTGACGAAATACCATGTCAGAATGCGCTTCATGTGTTCGCAGCAATACATCTAGAGGGTTACCTTTAAGAACTTGCCCCACTCGTTCAGAATCTTCTTCATCATCTTATTGACATCCGGGTCCAAGAAGGCGGCGTGCCCGCTGGGCGTAGCCATCACGTAGTCGAAGATGCCGACCATGGGAACGCCGACCATGCCCACCCCGAAGGCGGCATCCGTCCACTGGGGCGCCTGGGTGAAGATGTGGTTGAGGACGGCCAGCATGTGGCGGTAGTCGCGGATCTGGCGCTTGGTGCCGGTCGGGTCCTTGTTGTAGGGCTTCTTCATCGGGATCTCCTCCCACATCTGGTTAAAGTACATGTAGATGCGGGAGTTGCCCTCGATGAGCTGCTTGAACTCCTCGAGCACGGGGATCAGCTCCTTCTTGGGCGACTTGTCGACGTGGTCGATCTGCGTCTTGAGCCATTCGTGCTGGACGCGGTGGTCCGCCGGAAGCCAGGCGCCATGTCTACGACCTAGGGTTAGCTTTGGTTTTTTCCTACCTGGCAAGCTGGGAGGTATAACTTTCTACTGACCTACTAGTCAAGTGCTCCTGGGGGATAGAGTGTTCGTCGCCGTGTTGGTGCACCATCTCGGATTATATATCGGGGCCGACGATCAGCCTTACGATAGTTTCTATACAAATCGATGTCGTATGTGTACCTTGACCGGTTCCTGAATTGCCAAGAGCGATAGTCCCCCGAGCCTTCATATACCACGCGGTTGTGGGGGTGTGGTACTGACAAAAGGCGATTCCCGAGTGGACAAAGCACAATCATGATGTAATGGTGGTGTGCAGCTGCACGGCGATCACTCAGGTCTGCAAGGAGGGGGCGGGACTGGGTTTTACGTATTCCTAACTACACGTATCCTCGCTCTACTATGTAGATGGAATGTTTTAGGTTCCCATACGACCATCTGATGCGTTAAATCAAGGAACGGAGGGCGATCGGTGATCTGATTCCTCTCCAATGAAGTCGTGCGGACAGTTAACAAGACATAATAAGCCTAGAGCCCCCTTATGATTCGATGATATATCAAGTCTTGTGTGTCATACTGGATACCATGCCTGTAGTGCGTATACTGGAAGCTCGATCAGAGCTCGAATGGCAATTCTGTGAATGGTCTACACTCCCCCGCGATGACGGAACCGGGTGGGTTTAACAGGAAATGCTGGTGACGGTGAGGATTAAGGATACTTCACCGTGTGTTCAATTGTTCACTGTGTAGATACACTAAGACAGGAATCCCAGTTATTCCCGAAAAGCCGTACGGAATACGGAATACGGAATACGGAATAAAGAGCCAGATTCCACCTCAGCTACCCGCTGCCAAGGTATTTTTAGCCCTAAATTTAAGCTTATGGATTTCAGCAGCCAGCTGATGGTTTGAGATCAGATTGACATCTGATTTATCGCGTATATGCCGAAGTTACTAGCAACTGGAACCTTTAAGAAAATGCCTACCTAAGGCACTGAGAAGGACCCTAGAAAACCTTCGTCTTGCCCTAGTGTTTACGTTTACGTACAGGGTCCGGGGAAGATCCACAAACTTCTAACCTAGTGGTGCATCGCATCGGTACGAGGTAAGAGTCAAGACGGGTCCGGCAGCTCGGTCAATTCTATATAATATAGCCGGCAAGTCAAGCTCGCACACCTCGAACGGGCTGCGTCGAAGACATCTCATCTATGCGACATCGTCAGTAACTTTATTGAACCGGCCGTTCCCAATCCATATTCTCGAGCCACTGCATGAAATCGTTATCAGCCCCTAAGAACGGAACCTCGATGCCGAAGTTCAGGTCTGTCATAGCGGGATCCATCACACCCGGCACGTGTAGGCAGCCTCCCTGCGGCAGTTCGTTCATGGTAAGATCGAGGCTCATCTGGCTAGACTGCTGGAGCTGGTCCCGGGGAACAGTCGGCGCACGATAACTCTGCTGCCGATCTGGCGCGACGGGAGGACTCAGGATCCGGTCAAGAATGTGGGAGATGACTTTGCGCCCCTGGTCGCATACGGCGAAGGAGCCGTCCGCGGGGTCGATAGCGCCCAGTCTGGCTACGAACACCGACAGGTCCTGGATGGTCTGGCTTCTAGGTAAAAGGGGTTCCTTGGGGTAGACGGGGAGCTGCTCCTGCTTCAGCAACTCGACCGCGATGACGGCCGCGCTTCGCATGCCCTGCACCGCCAGAAGAGAGGCGATATCCGTCTGGAACAGTGCCCCGAGGTCGTGGCGCTGGCTCATCAGCAGAATATCCTTCAAGATCGAACGCGCGACATGTATGAGCTTCTCCGACGTAGCACCCGCTTTGCGGATCAGGACGCGCTGGAGCAGCAGGTCGTTGGCGCGGAAGGCCTGTCGCATGACCGTCATATACAGGAGTTCAACTGGCGTCCTACCCTCTACGTCCAGAGGCCCGTCTCTTACTCTCTTGATGAACGACGGCAGACCATCCCAGTACTGACTACTTCTTCTTTGGATATCCCCCGCAAGCCGCACGATTTCGTCGCGAGTATATTGACCCAATGCCAGGTCGAGGATCGCTTCTCTCTCCGGGGCGCAGCCCAGCCAGCTCTTCGTCCAGGTAACGCGCTGTATCTTCCCCGCGGTGTTAAACCCGTTTTCGTCTAGCCCGGCAAGCGCCAGGGCCAGCTCGTCTCCTTCGAGGACTATCTGAGACACGGAGAGGTCCAACGGAGGCTGAAGATTGCAATAGCGATACGAAATGCGAGGAGGGCGGCCCAGAAATGTCGCAATGCCGATCTCCGCGCTGTACGTCTGGGCGAACAGTCTTTTGCGCATCTGCGTCAGGAAGAACGGCAGCCGATCTTCGGTCTTGACCCCCTGATGCAGGCCCATGGCGATCGCCGATGCTATTATATCGCCGCCCTGCGTGTAAGTAGCATGGCTACTTTCGCCTTTGATCATGCCGGTAAGGCAGTAGTTCTCCATCAGGAGCCAGATGTACATGTCGCCAAGGACTTCGCACTCGCGCGTAAAGGCCAGACAGGCCTCGGAAATCTCGCTCATCTGCCGCGGGAACGCTAGATTGTGCTTTTTGGAAAAGCGATCCGACGGTTCGGGGGTACTGGCGCACTGGCCGACGATGGCGGCGATCAGGCCGATAACCTCCCATCGTATGTTATTACCGGTCGCGAGGCGCGCCCACTGCAACACATAGTAGTTAGCAGCTTACCTTGGCGAGCGACATTTTACTCACCTGCGTTGCCGTCGTTTTCTCGTCAAATATGATCGAAGTCTGGGTGTTGCGCCAAAGTAGATCGACTAGGCGACGGATCTTTTCAGGATTCTGGTCTCTTAGCTGGCCATACGTTAGCATCGCCCTGCTTGTGAAGCTAATCGTAGTATTGAGAAAGGAGTAATTGATTGGCGGCGAGGCGGTTGTTATAGGTGCCTAACGTACGACATCTCCATGATTAATTCCAAGGCCCCAGAGCCACTCTTTCATAATAGGCTCGATGCATATGCAGCCTTCATCTTCGCATATCTCGTACCAACGGGATACCATTCGAAGAATCGAAGGCTTGTCTTTCAGAAACGATAGGACCTTGCATCCTTGCACGATCTTGTCGTGTGAAAGCCGGACCTTCTGGGCGTGGGAGTAGGTTAGATCAGAGGAGGAGACATCGCAGCCGCCCAGGCCGTCCGCGAAGATGGAAACATAAGACGTCTCGCCGAGGAACTGTCTTCCGGTGCGATTGTTGCTTTCGTCGCGAAGATGTAATGGCGGAGCGGATGCTGCTCGGTGCACTTCGCGTCCTACTGCTTCGGTAGAACGAGGCACTAGAGAGGGCGTGATGATATTGGGAGTTTCTGTGCTTGGCGTCTCGATCGACTGCACGATCGAGGCTGAACTCTCTCCATTCGTAGACGTTACTGGCGTTGGAGGGGTGATTTCACTCCCTCGTCGGCCCTGTCGTTGAACAATGTTAGCTTGCCTGTTCTACAAAAGCTGCCTTCCTTCTAGACTAGGTACCTAGGGGTATGATGTCTAACGCATATACGATGGCCACTCCTTCCGGGTAGGAACGGAATGAGGATTGAAGTTAATCTATGATTACCTGACGAACCTGAGTCAGGGGATTTGGATGGTAGATGCATTGATCGACGCATCGTCTCCTTACGCATCTCCCGCAGGCCGGAACGACGTGGTCGCATCTCAGTTTGGATCTTCTACATGGCTCACAAGATCTAGCACGGACAGAATAGCGGTAGCAAGCTAGATTCCCTCTCGGCGCGTTGTAGGGCAAAATAACCGCCCAGATGGCATCCATCTATATGCCATTACACGCCGGGAACCTAGCCTGATCCCGCATGGTCCATTACATGTAAGCGTGTGTAGACTCGGGGTGGCAGAGATGAAAAGGCGTACTGTAGTTTCCCATTGCGCCTGTATTTTTTGGTTAGAGAGCGGTTCGGAGGCGTAGATTGCAGGTCTATAATCTGTCCTCCAGGCGGTTGGTGCTGATCATTCATCCTTGAAAGGAGGCTAGGAAAGCAGCTATGCATCGACATCGGAGTCGGATATAGCGAATCCAATGTGACAAGGAATTTCGGGGCCCTGGTGTCCGAGTTGATGCGACCTGGACGGAGCCTCAAGCACTAGGTTAGGTAGTTTTCGCTATATAAGGAACCATTAGCATTGATTTTACCCCTCTGTAAATAATGCTATGTATGAAAGTAAATAGATGCCATCGGCTCATAGCCAAAAGTGAGATCGGAATATCAAAGTTATTATTTCATCATCGAAGTAATGCGATAACAGGGGCGGTGAACTCCGAAATTGCCCTGCTGTTCATTGGTATATCGTGCGCGTTCGGCTTTCGGTGCGCTACCGAGAACGGCCTAGTACCTCTTGGCTTTTTTATAACCGGTTATAAAAAAGATATCGAGATAATTCAGCTCGCTTGACAAATCAATCTTAACTTCCGGAAATCTGTTGCCAGGAAGCCATAAAGCTACGGTACGAGTTATAGTTGGCCCCGAGCTTCTGAGGAATGTTGATGCTTGAGTGCATACAGTACAATTTAGAAATTGAAATGATAGCTGCCGTTTCTGCGAGTAGAGTTATGTAGAAGGCGACAAGATTGGATGTGAATATGGGGTTTAAAGCTCGAAATGAATGTTTGGTATCAATGTCAGTTATGCCGTTGGTATCTAGCCAGTTCTTGGAAATGCATCGAAACACATTCTTCTTAAGTCGTCTCAGTACCTACCTCCTAGGTACCTACCTTTCTTAGCTCAAAAGACAGTCCCACGAGTTGGCAGTCAAAACGTAGGCGGTGTTAATTATCTAGGTAATTATCTGCTGGACCTTAGACATGAAACCCATGACGCGAAAGGAGGAAAAATCTTCTATAAACTCTCAAATTTTCATGGGCAGGGAATAGGTAGACGTCGTCACTGATTCATCAATTAGTAACGAAAGCCTATATCATGCTGGAACGATACGCTAGGTACTCTGTTACTTAATGAAGTCTGAGGTTTGTTCAATTCAGCCGCCGACGTAACTTTGCTAAGAGATTATGCTTAGAGGAGTCCATGAGAATAAGACGCTCACCCGTTGATAAATGTTTCAATGACTTCGAGAAACGAGAAAAGGAGTCAACATTTCGAAAGTTACTGTTACTAATATGTTGGCATTATGGTGCAGCCGAACCAATGGGCGATTCAACGTACCGCACCGCGACGGCAATACGCATGTGGTTCCAATCTCTCGGGTCGTTATCCCTCGCGCCTAAAACCCATGAGAAAACCACGAGGTCCATGCATTTGAAAAGAGAATACTCAACGTAATCAACAAGGTCTAAGGTTTGCGAAAGTGAATATATGAACCAATTCAATATAACGCCGAGATACAAACTTTCAGGACCTGCCCCTTTTACCTCCCAAGAGTCTCTAGTAGAATTCAACTTCTGCCCCAGGGCAAGCTACCCAGCTGATGCTATGGAATACTACGACTACATCTACGAAGTAGACCGGCAGTCTGATGCTACTTAAGGTACCTAACTAGGTATCTACCTCCTATCCAAGATCCAAGGCATCAAGCTTACCTCTTAATAAAGCTACTAGTTATGATGTGGCGCGTACCTATGCAAAGCGATTGGTTATTCTCGGCTGACTAATTCATATAGAGACATTTCGTGATCTGCGAATAATAATGCCAACTTGAGCGATGGCGGCTTCAACCGCCCTCTGCCGTCGTCTGATCTGATAATGGGGGTACGGCTATCGCATGTACCGCGAGAGATACCCGATTTGCCAGCGGATAAGAAACGGGATATCCGGGCCAGCAAATAGGTCACGTCTCGAATAGACACTCCGGTCAGCTGCAAACGGGGAAAAGAATGTGAGCTGTCAGATAAGCCCGAGAGGACCACCAAGGTGGTTACGTAAGTCGTCATTGTCCCTGAACTGCCAACGATACGATGTAACACTAATAAAGCTCTGTTCTGGTAGCGACCCCTACAAATTTTTCAGCAGTTCCCCTTTTATCAGCATTACGTGCATCCGCTCAGATTGCTCTTAGTGCTCCAACCTCGCAGGAAGTCCGAATGCAACACCGGATATATGTACTATCTTCGAGGCCGAATGGCATCTTCACACTGGTTCCGTCCTACGTTAGGTAGTCGTATAGGCATTAACAGATAAGATGTACGTACAATGCCGCATATCACAATCTTGCAAGAGGGGGGAGGGGGAGATCTATCCATGTTCAAAATGCCGGCCCAATGAGCACGTACTCGGACACCAATCCACCCGCGATCGCACCCCCCGCCAGCCAGAACCCGTACCTGAACCACCACCAGCAGCTTGCCGAGTCCTTCAATTCGACATTGGCGATCATAGCGCCGAGCGATAGTAGAGAACCCCCGCCGGCGATCGCGTAGAACGGGATGCTCATATCTAGCAGGGTTCCGCAGTTGTACATCAACGCGCCCATGCAGCCGAGGAGCACCCACAGCAGCGGCTTCGTACGGTCTCGGAAGAGGACGGCGATGCTCTTGAGCCCCACCTTGATATCGTCCTTGACGTCCTGGTGCGCGTAGATGGAATCGTAGATGATCGTCCAGAGGATACACGCGACGTAGAGGGAGACGGTCGACGGTTCGGCCCAGAACGGCTGTTTTCCACCGTCTCCTCCGAAGGGCCCACCCGTAAAGGGCTTAAGCCCCATCGCGCAGGACCCCATGACGATGCCCCAGGCTAGACAGCACCCGAGGACCAGCTGCGCGAAGTTGGTATGGCGCTTAGCCCAGGGGTAGTAGTACGTGCCGAGGATGTTCGGGACGGCGTAGATGGCGCTTCCTTCGGGCATCAGGAGTAGGAACGAGGCGGCGCCAACGGCCTGCGTGGCGGTAAATACGAAGGCGGCGCGCGGCGTTATGGCCCCTCGCGGGATGGGGCGCTTGCTCGTTCGTGCGATCGCCTTGTCGATGGGCGCGTCGATAAGGTCGTTCCAGCCGTGGGCCGCGTTGGAGAAGAAGAAGCTGCCGCCGAACATGACGAGGCACGCGCGGAGCACCTGGGAAACGGGCGATCGCTGGATGATAGCGGCGAGGATGACGCCGAAGAAATGTGGGAAGTAGATAAGAAAGAAGGCGGCGGGCGGACTCAGTCGTGCCAGTTGAATGTACGGAACCCACGACGAAGGTAAACGACCAACCCAGCCGCCGGCGTGTCCACCGCCGTACTGCTGTGCGAGCGCATTATTCTGAAACGAAGCCGGCTCTTCGGCTGCTCGCGTTTTGCCGTTACTCGTCTTAACGGTGGTCATAGTGTGACTGGGAGCCGAGAAGGGCCAAAAAGGAGGAAAGTTTTAAGCGTAAAGAAACATCTCTAGAATTTTCTCTTCTCCCCCCTTCTGGAAGGTAGTCTAGAACACGTAGCGAAGCGAGTTATATGTCATCTGTTCCCCCTACTATGTACTAGGTAGTATGAGACGCTAGTTAGAATAGTCTGATAGGCTGTCAAGGGTATTACTCCGTCGCTACATACCTACATACATGGCTCGTACATATCCACTGCATCCTTCAAACCCCACCGGGTATGCTTGATATCTACCTGGATAGCCGTGCTCGTAAAAGCCTAGGTCCGATTTGCGTCATCCCATGTATACCCGCCGGGGAAACATTTAGAGTGAGCTTTACATAGTAGATATGATCCCGAAGGTCTGGGTCGTACTAAGCTATGCTAGGTAAATAAGCAGCAGCCAATCACGAGCAACCAGAGAAGACGAGCCAAGCATGTCATCAATTCATCAACTCGTAAATTGAACATGTGCAAGGACGTACTTCTTCCAATGAACGGACATGTGATGACAAAAAGGATCGTCCTGTCGGCAAAACACGCTCGGTATGCCATCATTCGCGAATGGGCGGATGAGCTCCTGATCAAGACCAACACAATGATACAATAGCAGACGTGTGTACCTACGCATGCGAGTTATTCGGGGTTGGGTTGACTCGAATTGATCCAATCGGCCCTATTACCATTCTAGTCCAAAGAGCTAACGAGGTAGAGACCTAATGCCTGCTAAAGCCGTGTCTATCTGATCGGATACGGGAGGTCGAGATAACAAAATGAATCCGAATAGGCAATCTGCATAGATCATCGCCTTCACGATAATATACATTGAAAAACGTTGGCTTATGTAAGAATGTCAAGCGCACACATGATTCTAAATAGGGGGATTGAGGCGAAGTTATAGTGAGTAGCCTTTTCAGCAGACATCAGCTCGTCATCTCGCCAGCCATCGTCAGCCCTAAATGTAGGACTGAGACAAGAGCTGCAGCTCAGCCTGCTTGCATAGTTCGCCGGGGCTTGGTCCCGTACTTCGAAGAAGAAATGAAAAAAAAAGCAAGAGAAAAGTTGGCGCACACGGGCCGGAGTTATTTCTTTGTATGACCCCCGAAAATGCCGGCGCCTCGGTTTATGACTTACCTAGCGCGGGCTAGCGGAAGAAGCTCATCTGCTGCTGGGCATATAAATAGGGATCAACGTGGTTAAAGCCCTAACCTTTTCAGCTCAAGCGCTGTCAACGCAAGCGTGAAGTACGACGCTGCGACGACCCTGTTTGACAATGTCTCACACACTGTCTCTACTACACGTGCGTACATAGTAGATGTAACACTGTACTTAGCCGGCTTTACTATGACCTGACGTCCCACGTCTTGTTGCTAGTCTGGTTTATCGTCAGGGGCGCAATGGCGGCCCCTGTCAGCGCCTAGGAGAGTTAACCAAGAAATGATGTAAACGGGCTGGCTGACAGGATATGCTTCCTTCGACGGCATATCAGTCTGTTTCGCAGTTCGAATCCATGTAGACACGTTGGTTCACCCGCATTACCAGAAACCAAGCCTCGATGGGGGCGCCTGATAGCTTGATCCTCCCGTCTTACTGTACATATCGAAGATGGATTCACGGATAGCCGATAGTCTTAACCCAATTTGTAGGGGGTAATGGCAAAGCCGCGAGGACACGCACACACCCTATTACATACGATGTAGTATTCACAGCTCCCTAGGGCTGCCCCAGAAGCCCCATGAGTTTAATTATTAAAGTAGGGCCGGGGGTCCCTCTCAACTCCCGAGGCTGCTGGGGTCTAGTCAACTCCCTCTTCCGCTGAGATACTTAAACTAGCAAGCGGACGCCGAGCCCTGGACCCGGCGTTGAGCAGTACTCTATACCTTACAGGCGTCGGACAGATCATATGGCTCGTTCCGCATACCAGGCCTTCGTCGGCCTCGTGCTCCTCTGCTGCTCAGCGGTAAGAGCATCTCAGGACCAAGCCGTGTGCAACCACCTCGCGACGATCCACGGCAACCGGACCATCGAGCCTACGGCAGCTTCGTACGAAGCGTTGAGCACCGAGAACTGGTAAGGCAGCATCACTATACGGCCCGTCAGAGTTACGAGAACTTACAACTTCTGCCACAGGTCGCAAACCGTTTGGGCAAAGCCGGCATGTATCGTCCAGCCTTCTTGCGCCGAGGAGCTCGCATCCATGGTTTCGACCCTGGTTGACTGGGATGTCAAGTTCGCGGTCCGCTCCGGCGGCCACTCGGTCGTGCCGGGCGCCGCGAACATCCAAGGCGGCGTCCTGATCGACATGTCTCAGTTCGACACAGTGGAGTACGATGCCGACAAGAGCGTTGTAGCCGTGGGTTCGGGATTACGATGGAAGGAGGTGTACACTTCATTGGACCCCTACAACGTGACGGTGGTAGGAGGCAGAGTCCTAGAAGTTGGCGTTGGTGGACTGACTCTTGGAGGTGAGTCTTTAGTAGCGATTTACACCGCTCGAAAACCAACCACTAACAAGTACCCCAGGCGGTCTTTCGTACCTCGCCGATCTGTACGGCTTCGTCTGCGACAACGTGGTCAACTACGAGGTGAGCAAACATCGCGGCTGACTGTCGGCGCCTATGATTAGTGATATAATTAGCGCTGACTAAGATTTCACTCTACAGGTTGTAACTTCGAGGGGATCCGTCATAAATGCGAGCGCGCAGTCGAATCAGGACCTATTCTGGGCCCTGAAGGGCGGATCTAACAACTTCGGTAAGTAACGAGGGTGACATGTCCACCGCAGCAAACCAAAACGGTTGGCTTACATACGAGGCTACGAGGCAGGCATCGTCACCAAGTTTACGCTGAAGACCTACCCCATCCACGACGCCTGGGGTGGTGTCCGCATGTACTCGCTGGACGCCCTGCCGCAGCTGATGGACGCCATGTACGAGTACCAAGCGGTTGGCAACAAGGACCCGTACGCGAACATCATGCTGCAGGCCTTCCCGACCAATGCGAGCATCGGCGTTATCTTGGAGATAGTGTACCTGAAGCCGGAAGAGGAGCCCGAGGCGTTTGCGCCATTTCGCAACATCACAGCCCTGGAAGACACGACGCAGCTCCAGAGCTTGACCGATCTGATGCTCGGCGCGCCCGTCCCAGAGCTGACGCGGTAAGTTCCGGTTACGTTTCATACAAACAAGGTACGTACCAATGCTAATTCGGCTCCCCTCGCAGCGTAAACTGGTTCAGCGCCAGCTTCAAGACGGATAAGGACCTATTCAGCAAGATTACCGACATCGTCAGCAACGGCACCGAGATCGCGCAGATTGCGAACCTGACCGCAGGGTCGCTGGCGTTTGGCTGGCAGCCGATTTCCGAGAGCGCCGTCCTGGCGGGGCGGGCCAAGGGCGGCAACGCGCTCGGCCTGGAGGCCGTCAACCAGACCTGGCTCGTGCTGGACGTGGGCTGGTGGAACGAGGAAGACGACGAGCGGGCGCACGACTACACGGCCAGCATGATCAGCAAGGTGGACGCGGCGTCCCAGGCAGGCGGCAACTTCGTCGACTACATCTTCATGAACGACGCGGCGGCCGACCAGCCCGTCATCGAGCGCTACGGCGTCGAGAACGTGGCGAAGCTGAAGGCGACGGCGGCCAAGTACGATCCCGAACGCGTATTCCAGCTGCTCGCTTCAGGGGGGTTCAAGCTGCCTTGAGTTGGGAGCCGGTGTGGCTTTTTCCTTTTTCTCCCCTGGTTCCTGCTACTGCAGGGCCGATGTGACCATTATTAGCATGTTGGCGTAAGATCCATTTTCAGAACTATTGCTATTTTGCATGTAGATATTCCGTATGATATCCATAATACCTAAGATACCCACCCCAGGATGCTGCCTATGACTTGTGTGTTGCAACACGCCCAGCTTCTTGGCTTCTTGGTCCTCTTAGTCGTTTGAATTCAGCTTGCAACCCAAGAAAAGCAACTAAACGCAGCACCCGTTCCATCTTCATTAAAATAAGCTGCAGCAGAGCACTACGACACAGACTGTGGCGTATCGGTCCCGTGTGGAGGTTGAAAGATACAATGTGGAAATAATGCCGGCTCTAGCAGAAGTGGACTCTCCTCTGCTAGGTTAAGGATTTTAACTGTTCTCCGTAGCGTTAGCTTCGCCGTGGCCCTGATATATCGATACGATGCCGTGCTGTGCCGCATCTCTGCTCCCTGTTCAAGAAAATATCCCGATCGCTCTGTCAATGGAAGTATCAACCTTATCAGGCGCTTACCTGCGCCCATCATTGCGAGTCCCGGTTGACCTTGGCTGAGGTTGATGTGTATGTAGCACAAAGATAATCCCTAAGCCCCTGAGAATTCAGCCCAGGGTGGATTCCCGAGCTAAATCTAATTCAGCCCTGGCGCGCCTACATAGTAGACGACGGCAATGCAACACAGTCCCGATCCTTCGCATTGGAAAGCGCCCTATTACTTAACGGCAGACCAGGTGCTCGATTCTAGTGGACTTGATCTGACAAATTCCAAGGAAAGTCGGCCAGTTGGGTTGCATTGCCGTTGTCGCATGTTTCGACAAACCGAACCACTCGAATACTATTCCTTTCAGAACCGGCAGTGGAGGTCTACGCTAACAAGAACGACCCCTTGGGTAATTCCGTCGCCCGTCGTGCTAAAATAAGGTTGATGAGCGATCAGGTTTAGTTCATAGGTACCTTAGGTAGGTATGTGGAGGTAGGAGAATAAGACTTGAGAAATTTCTACTGTATACTCCGTACTTCCTTGAATACAGTGTTTGAGTGTTCCATGACACCCCCATGCAGACCGACATGGTAAGTCCTAGCTAGGGCGAGATATGGAGAACGGAAGAAGCCATAGCCCAAATTACAGCGTTGCACCGCTGTAGCATGACCGAAGTAGCATCATGGGCCAGAAAGGGGAAATTTAAGAGAAGAGAACCCATCCGTCTGCCAATCACTACCGTAGTATGTAGTCGATCGATTCCACGGACGATTCCACGGAGAAGCAAAAGCTGCATAGCGCAAGCCAGAAACCGACTGGACTGCGGACTGCACCATAATTAATTTCCCTCCGACATGCTAGTCACCCTCCGCTTATCACACAAGAATAAGAAATAGTAACAAAAAGTTACCTGTAAGCAATGGCCGAGGATCCATATCTGGGACGCGTAATTACGGCGTAAGTACTGTTTTGTTCCTCTTTCGCCCGCCCGTCCGCCCTTCCATTCTCGTGGGCTTAAGCCACGTGGGGTTTCATTTTGTCTCGTCTTGTGTCTTAGGGACCGTATTTGGCTGAAAAGATGGCGATCGTCGTCCGCGCCTCCGCTGCAGATTCGAGGGCGGCATCACCACGCGCGTCATCAAGCACCCGTCGCACCCCGACGACCGCGCCTTCGCCTACGAGGTGACGTTCCTGCTGCGGCACCCGCGCGTCGTCGCCGTCGCGTCCCAGAAGCCGCCGCTGCACTTCCACCCGCACCAGGAGGAGTACCTGCAGGTCCTCGAGGGCCGCATCGCCGTCGAGATCGAAGGCCGGGAGCGCGTGCTCGGTCCCCAGGACGGCGAGGTCGCGTTCCCGCCCTGGACAAATCATAGGCTGTACGCGCCGCTGGGCGACGATGGGGGGGATCTTGAGGTCACCAAGTTTTTGCTGTCGGCTCAGAACACGGAGGAGCTGTTTAGGCTGGATACCGTTTTCTTCGAGAATTGGTATGCGTATCAGGACCAAATCGTGGTGAAGGGTGAAAAGGTCAATTTGCTCCAAGTGATGAGTGTAAGCATGAGCCTACTTCTTTTAACGATTGATCATAATGTTGATATCAGTCGCAGATGTTTGATGCAGGCGGTTCTTATTTATCGCTCCCGACTTGGATACCGTTTAGCAAACCGTTGGCGAGAGTGTTGGGCATCGTGGTAGGCAGATGGGTAGGAGGCGTTTTGGGTTATCAGCCGTTCTATCGGAAGTGGACGACGGACTGGAAGTCGGCGTGTCACAAGATGGAAATGTCCATCTTTCAAAGAAGATTTGCGAATCGATCCAAGACGGAGTAGAGCACTACGATACCCTCCGTGCATTAAGCCGTATATACCTAAGGTATTGGCAAGACGAAGCCTGCTGCACTTATATATAATATGTTGAAAGCTAATACTAGAAAATAAACGGGAGTATCATGACGGGAGAAACAAGAAACGTGATCTTGTCAAATAATTCAACACCTGCGAAATCAAACATCAAGCACGATCCCAAAATATGCCTCTCGTGCTGTACTCAAACGCTGCCGGCCAAAGCGGTGCTCTCCTTGGTAATCTTCGCCCATTCGGCACTCTTAGCCCACACCTTCTGCTGCTTCTCCTCGTTCAGACTATCCGGCGAACTGGGCTCTCTCTTCAGCATCTTGAGGTAGCCACGCTCTCCCGGATAGGCCTTGTTCACTGCGAGATCAATCACGTCAACACCTGCGTCTGCCGCTGTGCGCAGAGAGGGGTCCTTCAAGCGAAGGAGCGGGCGCAACGGCTGAAGCGCGAATCGCTGGACATAGTGAAGAAACTGAGGCGTGTTGGTGCGCAGAGCGCGCGAGTCAGTCAGATGGCCAGGATCAATGATTATCGCGGTGATCTTTTTCAGCGCCTCGTCCTTCGTAAAAAAAAATGTTAGTAGGCCGGCCTCATCTCACTCATCGATGGTGAAGCTGATAGTTACCTTCTCAAGATACCTGTTGAGCGCGTATCCCCACATGAGAATGGCCAGCTTCGAGTTGGCGTATCGCTTAAAGCCGTGTCCCAGCTTGTCCGACTCGGGAGTAGCCTTCAGGAGGGAGTCGAGGTCGTCGGGAATGCCCGGGGGATACTTCTCCAGGCCGTTCTTGCCGGAGAAGTGGCCGTCGCTGGTGAAAAGCACGACGCGGCCGCCCTCGGGCCCGAAGCTGCCGAGAAGCTGGAGGACCAGCGCCACGTGGGAGATGTGGTTAACCTGGATGCCCTTCTCGACGCCGCCGTCGGCCGCGAACTCGGGGTCGCCCGCCAGGTTCCAGTAGTACGCGTTGCAGACGATGCCGGCGAGCGGCGGCAGCTTCTTCTCCGCCACCTCGGCCGCGATCGCGCCGGCGAAGTCGTGCACCGCGGAGAGGTCGGCAAGGTCGAGCTGGCGGATAGACGTCTGCGCCTGGGGGAATTTGGCGATGACCTCGCGCAGCTTTTTGGTGTTGGGGTCTGAGTCCTCCGTGTTGCGGACGGTCAGGACCGCCGTGTAGTCGGGGTAATTGGCCAGGAGGTGCCGAACGGCGGGGATGGCGAGGGAGCCGTTGGCCCCGGTGACGATGATGGTGCCCGCCATGGTATGGGTATGGTTAGTATAAGGTAGTTCTTGGTGCGTATGAGCGCCCGCCCGGCTGGTGAGTGGGAGCGTGGTAAGTTGCAGGGTGAACTCCACTAGAGCTTAATTAGCTAGCTAGCTCTCGAGAGCCGGCTCGGAATTAGGAGTTGATGAATTCTTAGCTACCCCGGTGCCCACAAGTGGTGTTAGTGTGAGCAAATAGGTTGCCGGAAGGATTATTATTATATAGCAAGATCTAGGGGAGTGCAAGAGCAGGGCCTACGAAAGCTCGGCAGCTCTATTCACCCTATTCACGAGCCGTGTAACTTATCAATCAGATTGACACATGGGTGCAATGCCACCATGCCATAGCCGGAACGGAAAGCCTCACCGCATCGTCGTATCGTTCTAATCCATATAATATCGAACTGGCCAAGGCTATCGTAGTCGCATGTCAGCTTTGTGGTAGCACCAGCACCTCATTAGCTGCTATGATTAGCTAGCATGCAAGGGTGTTACATCGCTAACGCAGATCAACGGGCACCCGTCCAGGACGGCCCAGGGATACAGTACAAAGAAACTGTACGCGCGCCAGGAGGGACATGGCCAAGATTTTGACCAAATATTTCACTATAAAACCTAAAAAGCTCTCTGGCTACTTCGTAGAAGTGGTACAAGATTTCGCGACTCCGGTCTGAGCTCGCTGAGATAACACCCGACATCATCATAGCTTTTTATTTAGGGATAGCTCTTCTTCTTTTCAACCTCAAGCTCTAACCGCCTCTGGTTTTCTTTCTCCTAGGCTGGCACGGGTCACATGCTGCCTCCTGCTCTTATTTTCCTAATTGGGTTCACCTTTATTTTTCATGACACGACATAATAACAACTCGTACACTCAATGCACTCATGCACTTATAGCACTCATTCAAGGTATCATCGTGACCTGAAAGCCAATCAAAATTATGTCAAGAGTGTAATATTTGAAGATATTACTCGTGAAATACCATACCCGTTTCCTCCGACCGCCGGGTACTTACAATTCAAATAATGACAATGGGTACCTAGGTATATAACAAAGACCGAGGAAAAGATTGGTTAATCAAAGAAACACATAGTAGACAACCAGATCTCATAGCACCCCTAGAGCCAGCCCTCATCGTTACTTAGCAAACCCGCTGCAATATACGTGAACGACTTCGCTGTACCTGTTGAATAGTGGTGACACAGTTCGACGACACTCCGATGCCTCCTCCGCTGGGGAGTCTTACAAGCTTGGACAAGAATTCATCTTTCTTTCCCACGCATCGAGTTCTTCTCTCACGGCGACTTCAAGGCATTTTTCCAGTTGCTCCCTCCTCTCCTTCATGCCCCACAAGTAGATACGAGTCAACCATTGATACAGTTGCTCAACTTCGTCCCGGTTACATAGCCTGAGTTCTCCCACTCGCGAAAATGGGTATCTGTATTTCGGTTTGGAAAACCTGCTCTCCACAGGCTCTATCCAGCTCACATATTAGTTCGACGTATTTTGTGTCAGTCGCCAACCTAAATATAATGTTCTGGTCACCTGTCCACTTAACATGTGCATTCGCGGCTCTCGCAAATGCACCCCAAAGTTGGTGCCTTGCCTCTTCGAGGGACCGCTTGCTTTTGTACTCCCCTATAAAGAAAGCAAAATGCATGGCTTGGTCACATAGTTCGGCTTGGTCACATAGTTCGGCTTGGTCACATAGTTCGGCTTGGTCACATAGTTCGGCTTGATCATCGATCCGAAGTTCGACATGATATCGGCGGCGGCGTCGATAGTACCAGTTGTACGTAGGATGAAGTCTTCGACGAGAGATTCGTGCCATGCGCGTGCCATCCCTATTACAATATCCGGCTTGCCTGCGTCGATGGTCTGACACTTCGGGATACCGAAACAATGCGAATTGTCCAAGACCCCATCGCTGCAGCCGCGTATGTACTTTCGCTGCGATGCCAGTTTCTCGGGGACTGCTAGGTCCTCGAGCAGGCTGATGATGTAGCTTTTGCCAAGAGAGAAGGCATCAGCTATGATGTGCTTGTATGAAGATTCGTCGATGGTAACCACAGCCTCTAGAGTTTCCTCAATTCCTAACCAACTCTTCTTCAGAACTCTTCTGAGAGCAGCGGCGCTGATACTATAGTCTCCTTTCTCGAGAGGTTTCATCGTAGATGATGCTGTATCCCGAACGCGTGTAGGTATAGTCTCGGAATGCCATATCTCATGTCGGGTTAGGCAAGCCCTCAATGAATGAAAGTATTCAGTTGTTCCTTTTTGGTGAACGATCGTGGTTTCTGTAGTGGGTGGTGGATATTGCACTTTTGGGGGTGGAGGCCCCATAGGATAGGCAATACCATCGTCATCATCGACGTTGCGTCTTCTTCTCGTGGTGCGTTTCGTTGCATCCGAGTCTCGTTCGCCTGAAGATGACGAAGGCCTATGAGGCGGAGATCATAATCCTGCAGTCCTGAGCTACTCACCTAACCACCTAGAGGAGTAGGTCTTAGTGTCCAAGGGTGCAGGTGGTTCGGCGGGTGCATGTGGGTTGCCGGGTAGGGCCTTCGGTTGGAAAATCGATGAAAGCGATGCGAATGAGCCCTTTTTACTCAACGGAGATTTCAACGCGGCCTCCGCCCAAGTCCTGCGAAATCAATTAGAAGATACTCCAATGTCAGCACATTGCTTACATACCTGGAAGCTAACATACCACTCAGATGGCCTCCCGTGAAGGCGCCGATGACTGTCGAACTCCAGAGGTTGATCATAGGAGTTAAGGGTCAGTTTTTTTCGGCGGGACTGCTCCGTGTGTGCGTGTAGCGTCTGACCTCCTTCTGCAAAGCGAAGAGCGTCTGCCTATATCATAGGCGATGCCGAAGCTCGGCTTAGATAATGTGGTGGAAGAGAAGCCATATTTATGATAACTAAAAGCAAGCCGGCGAGACGACCGACCAGGCAATAGGTAGTAGGAGCACGGGACGTGTTGGGCACTTGATTTATTCCCTTTATTTAGAAGTCCTGGCTAATGACTTGACTTAGACTTTCATGTAATCAATTGTCGTTAGCTAGTTATTTCATAAATACTATGTGCCTTTGTTTGTCTCCTATCCCCTTATGCTCTAAATACCGGGATCAGTTGTAATATTTCATTTTCCGTACATCGCAAGCCGATATGGGCGTTTGAACCGGGGGCACTTGTTACCTGTATAGAAAGTATGTTGGGGATAGTGTAATGGTATTTTGAATCCGGCGGCGAAGGATGGCGAGGAATCGACGGCCCGAAGCGTCACCGGTGTTATGCTAGCAATCAGGCATGTTAAACAGTTAAGCATATTTGCATTTGTCTACCTACCTAGGTAGGTTAAGAAACTAAAGAAGCGAGGCCGGGGGTCGCAATGTTTAGTAGCCACGTCCAGCCACCTAATCAGATACAAAATTTCAGGTCAATTTTCAATTGACAATTAAACAAATTCTAACAATTGTAAATTGTAATTAAATAAAGCCACCACTTTTCAGGTCACAAAATTAACCAAAATCATATTAAATAGAGAAAAAAAAAGACGAAAATTCTGATATAAGTTGTATCATTATGCGATGCCTAGTTCTAATTGAAATTGAATTAAGTTCGAGATGAAAAGTTGAAATCTGAAAGTCTGAATAGCCTCAAGGGCCGGCCCCCTCACGACCACCAAGATGATATTAAGGAATTGGAATTCAATTAGAACCAGTTATCGCATAACGATGCAACTTGTATCAGAATTTTTGTCTTTTGCTTTATTTAATATGAGTTTGGTCAATTTTGCAACCTGAAAAGTGGTGGCTTTAATCAATTACAATTGTCTGAATTGTCAATTGAAAATTGACCTGATTGATGACAATTGCGCTAATAGAATTATGGGAGATTTGCATGTAAAAGTAGAGTGCTCTAGAATAAATTGTATTTATTCATATTTTGAATTAAATATGATGAAGATTTTGAGGGCTGTGAAACTTTAATAGCAATTAGGTTCTGCATACGGCATCTACGCATCGTCTAATATCTGTTATAATTTTGAGATCCGGTCTCGGGATTGGAGATGTTGAGCAATTGGCCGTCTCTATTGACGAATTCCATGTCCCTTCTTAATGATGCTGTGTATTGCATTGTAGCTGGTATAGGCATATCAAGTAAAACTCTAGTCGGTATATGTACGTATGTCGTAACATTATAGCGGTGCGCAAGGGAGAACGGTTGCCCTTAACCTGTAGAACGCCTGGGCTGTTAAGTAAGTGCACATTGATTTGAGGACCGAGAAGGTATTAAAAGCCATGAAAATTGCAATTGCTGAAATGTTCGCATCTGTCATCTGCGCAGGAATAAAAAACATGGGAAACTGCACCTGAAGTCGGAAATTATCATCACCTGCCATAGCCATAGTCATAGCCGTACCTTAACGCCGACGGGTACTTGAAGGTACAAGGTGCCGATGCAACAAGCTAAAATTTGGACCTAACTTGGAACGACGCCTGGCAATTCGTCACATCACACGCCAACCAGCCCAACAGCGACCAGCCACTGCTAAGGCATTCGTAGCCGCCCGTACGTCAGGTATCCCTGGTATCTACATAGTATGTCGGTACACCCTTACACCCTACCTCAGAATACCATCCACCATCCCGACAATGTGAGCACTGCACTCCATTTCTTTGTACTGGACATTGCATTGGACATCCGTGTCCCTCAACCTTCCAACTCAATCCATCGTCCAAGCATTTGGCATTTCATCGGGAGCTTTACCTCAATTTCGTCTTTGGAAACAGTCATCTGTACTTTCAAGAGGGAGATCGTGACAAAGACCCGGACCTCGAGCTTGTTTCGAATCCCGTCCAAGTCGAAGTTGAGCTGAGATACCTGGTGCTAGGTAGTCCGTCAATAGCCACTTCTCACCAACCGACCTCCGACCGCCGACTTGTACGGCCACTGGGCTACTGGGCGACTGGGCCACCGCTACATAACTAATAACCTACATTACCCCTCGATCCGCTTCAAATTCCTCAGTGCCAGTGCCAGTGCCAGACCATCGACCATCGACATCGACATCGACATCGCACATGGTCGTATGGTCTCTTGCTTTTCCAATACATTCAATCGAGGCGGATTCGACGCACGAACCACCCGACTCGCTACGATGCGACCTCCCGCTCCATCGCTCGATGTCATAGCTGCCCGCAATTCTGCCGCCGCCGCCGCTGCCGCCTGCGCACCTTCGGGCTCGAACCCGCCAGCATCCAACATGACGGAGGACTCCAGAGATTCGAGGGATGCGAGAGATTCTAGAGATTCCAGGTCGTCTTCGTCGACCAACTCCCCCGTTCCCGCCGACAACGAAGAGTCCGACTTTTTTCACGTAGCAAATGATTCGCAGTCCTCCTTGGGCGTCGTACCAAACTTGCAAGATATGCAGGTGACCGATCCAGAATGCCTACCGACCGTCGCCGCCCTCCCCAGCGAGATCCTCATCAGCATCTTCTCTCGCATATCTGCCCCGAGTGAGCTTTTGAATTGCATGCTGACCTGCAAGAGATGGGCCCGCAACGTCGTCGAGATTCTGTGGCATCGACCTACGTGTACTTCGTGGGCAAAACATTCGGCCATCTGCGTAACGCTTGGACTGGAAAGACCCTATTTTACGTACACGGACTTCGTAAAACGCCTGAACCTAGCTGCATTGGCTGATAGGGTCAATGATGGCAGCGTCATGCCGCTTGCCGTCTGCACCCGCGTCGAGCGTCTCACCCTGACCAACTGCCAGGGCCTGACAGATTCGGGCCTGATTCCCCTAGTGAGAAGCAGCCAACACCTTCTTGCGCTGGATATCTCTGGTGATATCAACATCACCGAAAGGTCCATCTTTACCATTGCCGATAACTGTCACAGGCTCCAGGGCCTGAATGTGTCGAACTGTAAGCAGATTTCCAACGAGAGCATGGTAAAGCTGGCTCAGAACTGTAAATATATCAAACGCGTATGTCTCCCTTTTCTACTCCGGATTTCCCCGTCCTATTTTTGCTTTATCCACTTCCCATATAGACCCTTCTGTTCCTGTTGCGAGGGAATAGACAAGTGCTAACAATTTTCTTCCTTCACAGCTTAAGCTGAATGATTGCGATCAACTTACTGACGTCGCCGTCCTTGCCTTTGCCAATAACTGCCCCAATATCCTCGAGATTGATCTTCATCAGTGTGCGAATATCGGCAACGACCCGGTTACTGCTCTCCTCTCTAAAGGGCGATCCCTCCGAGAACTACGTCTTGCCAATTGCGACCTCATCGACGACGGCGCATTTCTTTCTCTGCCGCCTAGCAAATTCTACGAACATCTCCGAATCCTCGATCTCACCTCTTGCACCCGACTCACAGACCGCGCTATCGAGAAGATCATCGATGCTGCCCCGCGCTTACGAAACTTGGTTCTGGCCAAGTGCAGTAACATCACCGACGCCGCCGTCTATGCCATTGCCAAGTTGAGTAAGAATCTACACTACGTTCATCTAGGACATTGTAGGCACATTACAGATGATGCGGTGAAGCGCTTGGTGCAATGCTGTAATCGAATTCGCTACATCGATCTTGGCTGTTGTACGCACCTTACGGACGAGTCCGTCATACAATTGGCAAGACTTCCGAAGCTGAAGCGTATTGGCTTGGTGAAATGCAGTAGTATTACCGACGAAAGCATGTACGCGCTGGCCGGAGCGAATCGGCATGCCCAGAGTCGCCGTAACACGGCAGGCAGCTCTTCACGAAGGCACGAGTACCACACGGGTAGCTTAGAACGAGTTCATCTCAGCTACTGCACGAACCTTACTCTACCGGTATGCGTATTTCTTATAGCTGGGGATTTAGACATGGAATACTAACACTTCTTCTAGAGTATTATCAAGCTGCTGAATTGCTGTCCAAAACTCACCCATCTTAGTTTAACAGGTGTGCCTGCATTCCTCCGAGATGATCTGGAGGCCTTCTGCCGCGAGGCCCCTTCAGGTATGTACTCCCTTTACGTGGATTTTTATCAGCTGCTAATTTCTGGCAAGATTTCACCGAGCACCAACGTGCTGTGTTCTGTGTCTTCTCGGGCCAGGGTGTTGCCGGCTTGCGACAATATCTCAACACCCAACCTGAGTTCGCCGAGTACCACTCGCAGCATATCGCTCTACGAAGAGCTGTTCAAGCTGACCAAGACGGGACGCAAGCCCAAGGACAAGGACAGGTCATGGCTCTAGGAGCCAATATGGATGATTTTGACGAGGCAGATGGGATTGAAGACGATGACATGGGCGATGGTAGTGAAATCGCCCTTGATCCCGGTGCCTTAGGAATACACGATAACCATGCGAATGGTGCCACCCTCGTAATTCCTCCGCCACCGCCGCCCCCACAACCCAACGGTTCGCAGCCGATGTTTTTCCTTCCTGCGCCTTCCGTAGCCCCCTTATCACCGAACACGGCGGGTGTCTCGTTTGCGCCGATGACCCAGGATAACGATGCTGGGCCTCCCGCTGGCAGCCCTACGGTTGTGGTGGGCCCTAGCACCGCTGGGCAGGGACTTTTTGCGAACCAGAATACTTCTGGCCCTAGCACCGCTCCTATGCAAAGACGTATCGAGGAAGATGATGAGACCGGTAGCTCATAAGGGATCGTCTTCGATCCCCATCTTCCTCTTGTAAGCCTTTGAGATATCAGGCACCTTTTTAGGAACTTGGACCGTGCGACGACTTTTCGACGGGAGTGATCCTTGATTTTACGGAAGCTTCCTGACTATATCTACTCCACGACTGTAAAGATCAACCTACTAGCCCAGGGCCGAAAAACACACCACAATTACGCCCTCAAAGTACCCCTCCGGACCTCTTACGTTGTACGCGGTCTGGAAACTGATCAGATTACCATCGGTACTCTCAACGGTCGAATTGAGTGAATCGCGTTGTGATTTTTTATATGGCGTAGGGTTGTACCCGATGGTCACGGCGGTAAATCATCTGGGCGATGGCCGAATCACATTCGTATGTGTACGTGAAGTCAAAGAGACAAGGACGAGTATATCACAGCCTATTAGGCCACGACTGTAGGGACGTAATGTAACACGAAAGACAACGCATTCTTGGTCGAGATCGTACTTTTGCGAAGCCAGCGTTCGAGGCAGACGCAATCAGTGGTAGACATTGCAGTTGAGGATCACGCGCTGTCTTCGCCATTCGCAATTCTTTCAGATCTGAAAATACGGCAAAGGACCAAGCCGAAACCGCATCGATACCACAAGTCTACGAAGTAAACGATAATGAGGCACGGGGAAATGTTCCGAGTTGTTCTGTAAGAGTCAGACGAGATACGAAGATGCGGACCACTGCTAGCGTTGATGACCGTCACGAGCTCAGTGCGATTGCCTTCATAGCATTTGGTGGAAACGCGTTTGCATTGTTCTTGATGTTCGGATTCGTGGGTCGAGAGACGGGATACCAGTGCCGCTAGTCGGCAGGGACGACATTGCAGTAGATAGATGCGACATGAATAGAGTACTATACTTTCTGTCCCAACGATGTTTTCGTATTGGTGATTCCCGGTGGATTAGTAAGATAGATCCGCCTGGTTCTCAGGGTCCTCGCTATGAGCGCTTGGAATCTCATTAGAAAAGGGGCTGCCTTGATGGCATTTCAAATACGACCTTTGACCTCACCCAATGGATTGGTAGATGTTACTATAGTAACTCGTAAGACAAGTAAACAACCATCCAATCCTAATGTAGGTAGGCAGGGCTTCCTTAGGTACCTAGAAAATCTTGACCAACATTAGCTGTCAGATGCCGGCATTCGATAAGCCAGGTTAGTAGCTTCACTCAGCTTCGGGACCGAGATAAGTAAATAGCCTCCCATTCCACGTATTCTCCCTATCATGGGGGCTATCGATCCGTCTTGGAGCTTGATAACGGCCCCCTTGGGTCCGACTTTTGATCGTACGGACGCCGTGGTCCATCTATTGCTCCGTAAGATAATCAGGTTCCGGCCCCCAAACCCTGATGCGGCGCGGGGAGGATGCCTAATGATGGTTGACATGGTCCCCCCGATTCCTGTGAAGATCGTTGACTCACGAGCTGAACCTGTTGCGAATCCTATTTTCTCTGAGATTTGTGCTTGTACCTAGGTCTTTGAATGACGGATGTGGGATATATTAAGGGTTGTAAATCGCGATCCACTGAGGTGTTTTTTTCTGTCTTACATATTTTACTTTGTAGTATTTGTTGACTGGATATCTCTCGACGTTGGAACTTAATCATTTATACCCATAACCTATCGCTATATGACCAAACTACCTACCAAGACAGACACACTTTTGAAAATCGTCATAATTACTATTACCTCCAGCTACCCATCATGGCAACCCAGACCCCCCCTAAAATCGCCATCATCGGCGCTAGGCCCGTCGGCTTCGCCCCTAGCTGACCATCCTGCAACCGCCACAACACATCAGGACCTCCATCTTTCGAACGCGACAGCTCCGCCACCGCGCGCGCCCCTCGGGGCGGCAAACCTCGATATCCACGCCGAGTCCGGGCAGCGCGCCATCGTTTAGCCGCGGGGGCTCCCGTCCGAATATCAAGAAAGTAGCGCGGCCTTAGGACGAACGTCGCGAGGGTTATCAAGAAAGGACGGGGACTGTGCTGCTTCAACGAGAATTGAGGACACGGATGAGAATGGGAAATGAGCAAGGGCCTCCAGAGGGGGGGGAAGAGGGTGAAAACGAGGGTGAAGGAGGAAGACGACGACGGGAAGACACGGGGGACGCCCGGAAATCGAACCGCCGCGCCCTAAAAAACCTACCTGCCTACTACACAGCCGCCCCGAGGGCACTGTGCGCTGAGACAACAAACAAGAGCTGCGTTGCGGCCGTGTCGCCCTGCTGTTCGTCGACGGGACGAGCCAGCAGTGGACGCTTCTTGTTCCTGGAAACGAACAACGGCAAAAAAAAAAAAAAAAAAAAAATAACGATAACGATACTTCTTCCGAAGTGCGAGCGCGGCCCCTACGACCTCGTCTGTGGCGCCCCTTTGCTTACCGACGTGCGCCCGCGGGTACGCGGGGGTCTCCGCGCTTGAGGTATGGATTCTCGGCGAAGGAGCTAGCCGAACGAACCCGACGTCGCCGAGTTTATTGGGAAAGGCTCTCCGTCTACGTGTGTGGGGTGAATGTCGGGATTATGGATTCGATGGGAGCTGGCAGAGGGGATTATAGAGTACGTGAAGGGTGGTAAGAGAGGAGAGGAAGTTGGGCTGGCGAAAGGTGCTAAGGACGTATAAGGAGAGATCTAGTAGGGATGCTACGTTTACGGCGAAGATGCTGGAGGTGGAGTTTCAGGATGATAGATGTGAGAATATCGTGAAGATTATGAGTGGTGGGGGAACGTCCTTGCTTGAAGTTGGGGGAGTGGTTTGTGGGTGGATGAGAGACGGAATGTGATGGCTGTTGCACAGGGAGTTTGAGGATGAAGTGGGAATTGGGATGGCTTGCTATTTACTTTGATACCCTACTTCTATCTAAAGCTTAGATAGATACAATAACTTCACTAGATCTGCCATAGTCCTCCAAATGTGTCTGATACGCTGTCGCTTATGCTTCGATGTCTTGACTACCAGGTGGGTCCGCGTAGACTGAAGTGGTTGGCTTCAGTTAGTAGCACATTGTGAATGCTCACAACTTGGCACGTAGACGGGTCATCTATCCGACTGGTTAATCGATGACATTCAATATATTCCCGGCGTAAGCTTATACTACTTGCGATCCTTCTGCATTCCTCCCTGTCCCCCGCATTTGCCTTGAATCTAAGGAAAAGGCTATGCCTGCTTCACTAACTCACCGAGCATATGCAAGGCATGAAAAGAGTTCTGATACGAAATTCATACTTCAATGTACACCGATCCTTCTAGGATACGGTTCTCAGGAAGCCAAACGGAAAGATACGGGGCCTAGGCCGAGGTATGCGGGAAACCTGACAAGTTATAGAGTATGGCCCAGCTCCCCGCGCATAGACACGTGGTTCTATTACACTTCGCGTGGGGTCAACGGTAGCCGTCCGGGGTAAGGATTCCTTTAGGAAGCTTCGGAAAGGCGAGATAATTGCACATACAGCTAGACGGCTTATTTCCTCAAGCACGGATTCACACGTGGCTTCGCTAGCGGGCATACCCCTGAGTGACCCACGCAACTGTATTGGGCGAGAAAATGCGAAGCTTACGTGTTAGCTGTCAAGGGGAAGAGGCTTCGGGACGTGCTCGGTTACTAGGCTTCATAAGCCTTGTCGGCACGCTCGTGTCGGCAACCGACGCGGCCTGACTGGTGGAAAATCGGACAATGTTGGGGTCCCCGGATTTTAGAGGCCCCACGCGGTGTCGTCTATATAAAGAGTCACAGGTCTCACTTTCTTCTTACCTGCTGTTCATGAGACCGAGCTTGGTTCTACGATAACGTGTCGATCGTCAAACTTATTACGAAAGACGCCTGGTCCTAGTTCCACGGACCACACAACCAACTCGACCTGCAAACACTTACGAAAGAATACCGCCACGACATTGATACAAGGTCACAATTAAAGCGAACTAACGGGAAAACCAACAACCTTGACTTGGCTGGGCATAGGAAGCGTAGCATCCTATATGAAGGGATGAGGTTGACTATTGATAGGCTCGGTGATGGTAACGTGTCGGACCGGGTGACGTGAAGATGGATGTACCTCGGCGCAACCGATGCAGCAACGCATCCCTTGCTTACTGAAAGAACACGGGCTACGGCCATAGCCTCTCTACCCACAGCTCCGAACCATCGGCACCTGCAGGTTATCCTATTGGGTTTCATATTTATTGCTGTAGGGCAACCATCAACCCAGTATCACGGAGAGCCGACAGCGCGGGGTTGAGAACGATGAGCAACATAACAACAAATGCCAGCCAGGCCAGGTAGGGTTTTGTAAAGGATTCAAGAGAGTTAAGAAGCCTGGCAGTTGCGGGAAGCAAGTCTATCTAGCTTCTACCCAAATCACAAATCGAATCGATCTCGACGACGAAAACCTCCTCATCATTAGCGCATGTATTCGCGGGGACGACAGGAAGAAGGGGGCGCGCCTATTATTGGCCTTAGCGACGAGGCGAAAAGGTCATACAAGGAAAGGATTGCGAGTGCGAGATATGCGAGAAAGGACCAACTGCAGAATCGGGAACGCGAACAATCAATCAAAAAAAAAAAAAAAAAAAAAAAACGAACGGGGACCAAAAAACAACTATAAGCGATTGGCTCGATGGGCTCGTAAGCCCCGGACGGGTTTTCGTGAACTAAGAAATAAGGACGGCCTTGTGATTCGCGAAAAGAACAAAAAGGGCAAACAAACAACGCTATTCCCCCCCAGAACTAAACAGCGCCGGCGCAATGGGTCCTTTTCCCAGCACGTAGTTCGAAAAAACCCAAGAGCCAGAGGAGGCCACGAAACGGAGTGTATTGTCGTTTGGGGACTGGATCGTGCGTTCGAATCTGAATCTGGAGAGTCGGGCCCGGAAACTGGAGACTGGAGACTGGAGAGGCTGGAGTCTTCGCGCAGAAGTTCTGGATTCGGTTGGATTGTCAGTAGATCCGGAGAAGACACGTGAGAATTCCAGACGAAGAAGGCTTTGATTGGTCGGGCCAATCTAGAGAGCCAGAAACGGCTCACGATTGGTTTCCTTGGTAAGGTCAACTCCACTGCTCTTCTTTTCCACCTCCACAGAAAAGCGCAAAAGCCCCAAAAGGCCGCGCCTAGAACTCTAGGGCGGGTAACGGGTGTTTCTGGTTTCGGGTTCGCATGTTGGTGGTCGCATACCACGTCGGGGGGTTGCGCTGCTGGAACTCGACTTGCTTTCTCCCAACAACACGTGCCGTCGCTTAATTTGGCTACATTCGACGACTCCAACGTTCTTTTTTTGGTCTCAACTCAGCCGTGATATTCCAAATCTTGTATCACGATGTCATAGTCTCGATCCGGCGAGATCTTTGATGTAATCTGTGAGATTTGGGAGCATTCTCCTGCTGCGGTCACACGACGTCAAGCATAAGAGGTAGATCAAGCACATGAGGTAGTTAGGGCTAGTTTGTATTGATGTCTAGCAAGTCTGGTAGTGTATCGAGTAGCTTGCCGTAGCTTGCATAGGGGCGCAAATAGGAAATAAGCTATTGTTAACAAGCCCGGACCAAGCCAGACGTTTAGATCTTGAACGAGCTGAAGGGACCGAGATTTGCCATGTTGCTAGCCATATTTGCGGTTCAGCTCCAGCGCCGATCGTCGCATCGTCGTCAGCTCTAAAATAGATCAAGATCCAGATGTCATCTGAGGGAGATCAACCCTCGAAGATCTAGAACATCTACCTTAATTTTTGGGGTTTTGTTGGACTATCATGTAACGGCGTCTTTCCCGATCTCGGGTTCTCAACAAGCCACCCAAAGGCTGAACCTTCGCACTTACTGCGCATCCGGCTCTTGGTTAGCTGCGTGTCATTCCCGCCTCTGGAATTATGCCTCAGCGCCGTTGAACTGCTTGCGATAGGTTCGCTTTTTTGACAGTTTTCCGTAGCCGCCCATTGTGTGAGATGTAATGACGTGTTTAGCTTCCCGAAAGTATTCAACTAAAGTCCAAGCAAACTGTTTGTGGTTGCGTGTGGTTGCGTGTAAGACTCATAACTCCATGGAGTAGCACCCAAGTTGATAAGACTCGTAAGAGTAGCACTGAGTGGTGACATTTGGTCAACAAATAACACACAGCTATCTCAACACATGCGCAATCTGGCGAAAGGTTATCTATATGTGATATCTGACCGGTTGAGAGGACCCCGTAAGACCACCAAAACCGGACGCATGCAACGCTATGCACAGAACAAGATGCAACGCGCGTGGTAACACAGATACAGTGCTAGAGTAAGCTAGTATGCAGCATTAGCACATATCACATAGTTCTTTTTATGGCTTTCCGAACTTGGCGAGAGACAGTTAAGCTCAGTCGATGGCATGGCCGATGGTATGGGTACCTACCTAGCAGCCTAGGTAGCCTGCCAGGCCATGTTTCCATACTAGAGCGGATAGGATTAGTCCACCCCCGCATGAGGAAGAGGAATTTCAAGTCGCTCGTGAGGGGAAATGATTTCCACCTCGAGGAGGTACTTGGGGGTAGGAGTAGGGGAGTAGGTACGCGCCAGCCCATAGGCCCCGTAGCGGAGAATAACGGAGAAGGGGCACGTCGACCTGCCTGGTTTATTCTAGTAGGGTTATATCTGGGATCTCATTGCGCGTACCCGATCTTTAATATATTACTGTCGTTTGTGAGTACCTAAGAAGGGTAGTACGACGTAGGCAATAGGATTGCAGTGCGTCTCGTACGATCTGTAGGATTCTGTCCTCGTCTCAGTCTCTTACATAGTACACGGCACACGGCAGTGTTGGATATTAATTACGATGATCGGTGCCCTACAGGGGCTAATTAAAAATCCGGAGCTTGCTACTAAACAACCTTCTACGCCATACTTGCATGCCTCACCGAGCGCCTACGCCTATTTCTGTCCTAAATTATGTAACGTTGAAACCGGGGAATTTCTTATCGAACCAGGTGAGGCATAGTGTTCTCGTCACTGTCGGGGCCGCTTTTAAGTCACACTTGCGCTACACTGGAATAGTCACGTGTGGAAATCCAAAACCGAAGAACAGGAATACGAGTGACTCTTAAGTGGAAAAGGAGGGGACCCCTCGGGGTATGGAGAAGGGGAATGGGTATGGGGGTTATGGGTTGATGGTACCCAATGGCGAGGAAGCCCACGGAAAATATGTGGACAGATCACCCTACGAACCAATCACAAGTATCACCTACCGACTGCCTAGAGCTTTTTCAGAAAGCGGAATACGCTTGGAAAATCCTTATTCATTTATTTCACCGAGCTAGTGCAAAAAATAACATTACGGAATATTCAGAGGAAAGTCAACAACGAGGTTGTGAGAATGAATCACTTTTCATGTTACCTCCAGCAGAAACGAGGGTTATGGCTATTGACTAATGACAATAACAATTTACACCGGATATCTTCAGATATTTTCCGAGTGGACGAACTGATAGTTCGCGGAGGTGACCGAAATATAAAAAACGCTAGGAGGAAGAGAATTTGGGGGAGGATGGAGAGGGGAAGATGGAGAAATTGGCGCAGCGCTTAGTTCTATAAGGGAAATCTAGGCGACTTGTAGGTAAAGATGAAGCTCTTGAAGCCTTTTTCACTAGACCAGTACCTACCAGTAGCCCTGTTTCCCCGCAGCATCCAACAGAATGGAAACGAAGAAGATGAAGCCATCTTCGTCATTGCTCATAGCCCATACGACCGATCTTAACCCGACCCGGTCTAACTTTATACCATTTCCCCTCACCGTTTCACAAAGTACCTACCCCTCTCGTCAGGAGTCAGCCGCTAAGCCACTCAGCTCTACTTGTCGCTGGCCGAGATATACACAGCTACAGTGCTGAATAGGAAGACATACCTACCGCTTTCGGTAAGTAAGACAGAATATCACTGTACGGCAACTGATATAATGCAGCGCCGCAAGCCGACGGTTGGCCTTGTCGTAGCCAGAAAGCCCAGCCGCTGCGGAAGGCATGTAGTTACTGTCAGATGCGGCCAATGGATGGTCTCATCTGGTTTTGTGCAACCACACATCAGCCGTAAGCATGATACAATGTCCCGTATCAGCGGCCCCAACGCGCAAGAAAGCCTACCGGCCTACCTACCAAGCCTACCTACCTAAGGTACTTTGAAAAGAAGCGGTAACAGAAGCGAAAAGCAGAAGCAAAAAGTACGAGCTGGATTTGCCCAGAGCTAAACAGTCAAAGAAACGCCTTGGCCTTGAATGGCATTCTTTCGGGAAAGCCGAACAGATTTCGACCGAGACCCTGTTATTGTCAGCTGATTGGTCTCGTTCTTCAGAGAGAAAAAACAGCCAACACCATCACCAGATGCCCTGTCGACACGAAAGCCCGCTGCCACTAGCCGCTTCCGTAGCTGCACATACCCCTGCTCCCCTATAGAGGCTCCATCCACACCATTCCGCCCATTGTCTTCTCTCACTCTCTGCTCGTCTGCCAAGAACAGGTCCTTACCCATGTTCCGTTATGGAGTTCGTCATGTCAATTCGGCCGCTTAATATCGCCTAGGCGACTTTGCCACGGGGTTTCCCTGGCGTGTCTGGATACCGGCGCCACTGCACAACGAATCCTTCCCCCAAACAGCGCACGGGCTACTTCATGGCTAACCCATGGCTAGCATCCTTCGCGTGCTCCCATCCCTGGCCCATGGATGGATTCATGGGTGATCCCGGCGGACAGCAATTCATCCCATGTACTCGCTTTATGGTGGGGGCCCATGGGGTCTCCGTCTGGGGTTCTTTTTTTTTCTCGCGTGAGCTGTGTGCAGTTACGCTTGGAATTGGGATCTCCGTCCTGCTTACGATCCTGACGTGGTGGCGCTCCCAGCTTCGGCCTTGACAATATAAGGGTCGGGTGATACCCTCTTTGTTATACTTCTACCAGTCCCCGAACTCTACTCCCCGTCCGCTTTTCTTAAGTCAAGGTCTCACCTCCCTGCAGATACCGAGTCGAGATTGTTATACAATCTCGTCTGCTGGCAGCGGACCTCGATCTTTTCTTTTATCGCGACTTTGCTCTCTTATTTGCTGTCCTTTGGATTGATCAACCATGTCTGAGAAGCACCAAGCCGACGCGTATGTGCTATCCCCCGTCCGAGCTTTGCCAATCAGATCTCCATGGCTAACATTTTCAACCGTAGCATTGAGCCCAAGGGCGTTCAGGGTACCTACATCGAGAATGGCCTCGACGCCACCGAGCATGTCGACCTAAACGCCAACCTCGAAGCGAGGTGAGTTCGCGCGCCAGCACCCCACAGTATCGGCATAACGTGACTGACATGTGATCAAACCGTAGGATCAAGAACCCTCTCAAGGGCATTCCCCGCGAGAAGCTGATGCGCGACGTCGAAGCTTTTGCCGAAGAGAAGGGCCTGGTCGAGCACCTCCCGCTCCTGCGCAAGGGTGCGCTTGTCGCCCAGAGCCCCCACGAGTTCGAGGACATCGACGGCGAAGAGGCCCTCGACGAGGCGGAGAAGATTGCTCTCCGCGACGAGGCCTTGCACCGATGGCGCATGCCTATCCGACTGTTCCTGACCATCGCCACCTGCTCTATCGGTGCTGCCGTTCAGGGTTGGGATCAGACCGGAACTAACGGTGCCAACATCTTCTTCCCCGACTACTACGGAATCGGCTCCGACTCCACCAGGGACAGATTCGTAAGTTTCTTACAATCGTGTTTCGTGTGTTTCGTGTGAATTCTAGCTAACATCTCGCAGTTGGTTGGTCTGCTGAACTCGGGTCCTTACATCGGATGTGCTTTCATCGGTTGCTGGCTCTCGGATCCCCTCAACAACTGGATCGGTCGTCGCGGTGTCATCTTCGTATCTGCTCACTTCTGTCTCTGGCCCGTTATCGGCTCTGGTTTCTGCCAGTCGTGGCCTCAGCAATTGGCCTGCCGTCTGCTTATGGGTATCGGAATGGGTGTCAAGGCCTCGACCGTGCCCATCTACGCCGCCGAAAACGCTCCCGCTTCGATCCGAGGTGCTCTGGTTATGTCCTGGCAGATGTGGACCGCCTTCGGTATCTTCCTCGGAACCGCCGTCAACCTTGCCGTCTTCTACCACCCTCTCAACTGGAGACTGATGTTGGGCGCTCCCTTCATCCCCGCCGTTCCTCTCATCTGCCTGATCTACCTGTGCCCCGAGTCCCCCCGATGGTTGATGAAGAAGAACCGGTACGCGGAGGCCTGGAAGTCGATGGTCAAGCTGCGGAACAACCCGCTCCAGGTGGCCCGCGACATCTACTACATCCACGCGCAGCTGTCGATCGAGATGGAGATCATGAACCGCAGCAACTACGTCACGCGCTTCACCCAGCTCTTCACCATCCCGCGCGTCCGCCGCGCCACCATCGCCGCCTTCACCGTCATGATCGCCCAGCAGATGTGCGGCATCAACATCATCGCCTTCTACTCGACCACCGTCTTCGTCGAGTCCGGCTTCTCCGAGTTCAACGCCATGCTGTGCTCGTTCGGCTTCGGCGCCGTCAACTGGCTCTTCGCCTTCCCCGCCTTCTGGACCATCGACACCTTCGGCCGCCGCTCCCTGCTCCTCTTTACCTTCCCCAACATGATGTGGACCCTGCTCGCCGCCGGCCTCTGCACCCTGATGCCCTACAGCACCGCCCGGACCGCGCTCGTCGCCCTCTTCGTCTTCCTCTTCGCCGCTTTCTACTCCCCCGGCGAGGGTCCCGTGCCCTTCACCTACAGCGCCGAGGTCTTCCCCCTGTCCCACCGTGAGGTCGGTATGGGCTTCGCCGTCGCCACCTGCCTCTTCTGGGCCGCCGTGCTCGGCATGACCTTCCCTTTCATCCTCGACAGGCTAAGCACCGTCGGCGCCTTCGGTCTGTACGCCGGCTTCAACTTGGTCGCGTTCATCATGATCTTCTTCCTCGTGCCCGAGACCAAGCAACGCACGCTCGAGGAATTGGACTACGTCTTCGCCGTGCCCAACCGCAAGTTCGCTTCGTACCAGACGACCAAGGCGATGCCCTTCTTCTTCAAGAAGTACCTGTTCTTCCAGCGCAACGCCGTTCTGGAGCCGTTGTGTAAGTTTAGTTTTTTCCCTACTGAGTTCTATATCACGAGAAAAATGAACTAATTGATTTCATGCAGACCACAAGGACGACGAGGAGGTCAGCTCCCACAACCACTCGCACACCGACAAGGCCCTCTCGTGAGGGCAAGGAAGATGATGAAAATGCGTATTATAACAAATACGAATTGGATATGATATCGGTGCGAGGAAGGATAAATTTATGTGCCCGGGGGTTTTTTGGATGCAACAAACTCTCATTTAGAGGCAAATTTCGTGAATACCCCTTTTACAAATTTTAGGATATTTCTATAGAGATTTCCTTATATAAAAGTTCTTTGACATTCTCTCCTGCCGGCCTACTCTAGACGTAACTCTCATCTTATCATTTCTTGGTGGTTGCTATTGTGTCTGCCACTGCGATGAGTCTAGGTAGGCTCTCGCCCGGGAAAGATTACGCTATCGCTCATTAAAAGCCGACTCAATTCCCAAGTACAGGGCTTACAGGCTAACAGGAATCGGCTAGGTTACTCTGATCCGGTATTCTAAATGGAAGGATGACCTAGGGTTCCTTTGCCGAAATAACGCGTCGATCACTCGACGTCTCATTGACTGACTGACCCATTATCGACGAGAAGTACTAATTCCTTCGAGCCCAAATTCCTATCCTATTTATATCTCAGGCAGGTACCTAATCATTCGATTATTTAATTGTTATTATATACATGATTAGCAACTAATGCGTTAGCTACACAGCGAAGCCCCCGTTGGTATTGGTTCGTGTCATTTCAATTGACCCCCCGCCGTTTGAGGGCTCTCGTTCGGTGATACGGCGGGTACTCTCATCATCCAACGTTCTGGGGCGACCGCGAGAGCACTGGGACCTCGAGAATGAGCAGCTGATGTCCGAAAACGTTTTCGACACCTTCATGTAGAACTTGCTTTTGGTGACGACTGTCGACCAGAACGTATACACGGAAGGCACACACCCAACCATGACGGAAATGCACCATTCGACGTTACTATCGCGAAGAAGTCAAGCCCTAGTCAGCGTCTGGTTATTATATTTGGGGTGGGGATCGGGTTTTCTTTTACCTCCAGGTCATGCCGACTGCCCAGGCCACCATGACTCCGTTCAGGGAGGCTTCGATCTTGTAGTAAAGCGCGACCGTCGTAGCGGCGATTGCGCTAGTAGATGATAAGTTAGCGGGTCGAGCGAACGATAGATACCTAAGGTAACTGTCGATGGAAAAAAGCTTACAATATGCCCGACGCGAACACGAGTGCGAGCCCGAGCTTCTTACGCGTCGGGAGCCGCAGCTTTGCGATGATGGGAAGGGGCAAGGCCAGGACGACGAGATCAGCCCCTAGAGATGTAGAGCCGCACGCCACCCAGGCCCGGTCCCAATAGTTCCTACATCTCGTCTCGGCCACCGCGCCTTCGTGACGGCGGATGCACACCGCGCCGACGGCGATGACGCCCGCTCCGAGAATGACCGCGGAGCTTACGAGGGTGGCGTAGGAACACACCCGAAGCCAGCGCTCGGAGCCGAAAAGTCGGATGTAGAGGAATAGAATCGGGGTCTTCGAAGCGATCGTACTGGCCGAGGCGAGGATGAAGATTATAGTACTCCGCTACTTTACGTTAGCCAGGGTTATTGCGTTCATAGCATAGGAGGGGCTTGTTGTATATTAGGTACATTTGCCGCTTCTACGGACGTCAGAGTCGTCGGACTTCCGCTTTCCAACTCAGCCAATTCTGTTCGACGTCAGTTTGCGGCCGAAACGAGCTCCTCATCCTACCTTGGGAGGTACTGACGCTTCAACCCTATGTCCGCCATCAAGAATGTAGCGGCGACAAAGAGTACGGCAAGGGCAGCGATATCTAGAACGCCCCCGGTCAGAGTGGTGTTTTCGGGATCTGGTTCGATGGGACTGGGAACCTACGCACAATCTTCGAAGAGAAGTCTGCCGACTGTCATGTAGTTGGACGAGAGGCGGATGGAAACGAACATGGCCGTTACGATTAGTAGGCAGATGGGAATGGCCAGATATGCCCGGCGCGAGTCCTCGGTGGCGAAGATTTCGCGGCCGGCAACCTCATGCGTAGGAAGCAACTCCATGGTAATAAGTGCGTTGACGTCGAGAACGCGCCGTGGTAGAATCGGATGTCTTATTCATCGTGCCAAGCAGGCCGTGGAGGAGTATATATCCTTTTCGCGGGCGATGTTGAGGATAAGGCATATACCGATGCAGTGGGCGAGACGATGCCTTGGAATCCCTTCGCAATGTTCTGGGTTTGGAACAGGACTCCGAAGCCGTTCGGGCAAACTGACCGCACGGATGCTGTGATAATAAGATGCAGCCGAACTGAGTTAGGATGGGCTAGGACTATCTCCCCCTTGGGATCGAAAGGCAGATTTTTCGCCTCATTATCGTAAGCGTGTGTCCGGCCGGCCGAAGGCTTTGCTTATAGTTTGCTTACTTGCACCCGACTATCGCTACGATTGTCGCGAAATGAAATAAGTAATAGCTTAGGTAGTTTCAGATCTGGGACTCGAACAACCCTTGACTGGCATTTTGTAAGTCGCGCTGTCGCAAGTCTTTTCGTTAGGTACCCCCTAAGGTAGGCGTGCGCTCATTTCTAACATAACGAACTATAAAACATCCAACCATAAATGTAACTAAGCTATTGGCCTGTGAACCATCTCTGAGCAGACGCCATCGACGAACCTGCTGCATTCTTCAGCCCATCGAGAATAGCTACCGAAGTGATCCCTTGCGTGCTCGAGAAGGTCAAAACGCAGGTCAGAAGATCTATTGCGGGTCATCTTACTAGCAGTCCGAACCTTTGGATTACACTATATCTCGTGTATGGCTTATCTTCCTTGGCTTATTAGTACCAGGTAGTTACTCTTTGACCTTTTAGTGTGCTGCATTACCGTCGGGTTCCGTGGTGTGGTCTGACTTATTCTTCAGAAATTTCATTTGAAACCCTGTTATTTAGATAATATATGACATATGTTTCCTAACAAGGCCAAAAGGTGTCATAATTAATTACCTACCTAGATTAGCTAAAATTGGACAGATGTGATGAAATAGCTGCTAACGTATTTCCTTAAACCATTGGAAGAAATTCAAGATAAATGAATACAATAAGATAGTTTTTTGCCTTACCATCGACTGTACGGTTTTTCGAATAGATCCAAGCGGATTCTCAAAGTCTTATAACGCTATAGGAATTAGGAATGAGCTATGGTGTAAATATGCCTATCTTCTCTAGGTGGTCCTGCAAGCGGTTCCCCAAGTTATCTTTCCTAAGAAGAAATTCAAATTTCTTTCAAAATATCGGCGATATGAGCATTCTATGGTCTTGGTGTTTGCCAGGTATCGGGTCGTCTCATAGAAGGCAGTATTTTTTGCGATTATATTCATTTTGAAAAAGTAGCAATCTCATCAGGACGTGATCTCCAATAGCTTGTATGAAATGAGCTTCTCACCGGCCTAAATATTGTGAGTCAACAGATCAAGCAAATCAAATAAGTACCTATCTATCTTAAGTATTACACGAAATCATTTTACTTGGGCGTTTGCGAGGACGCTTATAAGTGTCACACCGCGTAACTGGCCACCCGAGTCCACGATCAACCTCATCTCGCCTCACTTGTTCTGTTCCGTTTTCATGATATATCACCCATGGAAGAGAAGGGATTTCATTATTTTTGGTAATCTGGTTGTTTTCATTTTACGACGAGCTATCACTGCTAGAGACATGAGGTGTTTGAAATAACATTAAAGCGAAATTCCCTTATCGAGTTTCGATACTTGGTTTATTTCTACTTCAACTCATACTTTGCTTTCCACACCAACCACCACACAGGGCGGTGTGCCTATTCTGCCATCGCCACTTACTCGCCTATTATAAGGCCTGCCGCCCGCTTCCTTGTTTCGCCTCGTCTTGCGTGGGTTATACGTTATCATTCTGTCTAGTCCCACTCTGAGGATGATTCTATACCTGAGAAACCATCTGGTCTCTTGTGGTAATCGAATCGAGCTTGAAAGGGTATCCCCGTCTATGGGGCGTTGTCGGGACGTATTCTTGAGACAATGCCAATCAGGCTTTCTCAATGACCTCTGGTGGTCAGACATACAGAATGGCGTGTGCCTTTATGGCCATCGCAATCTCCACACCTGTACGATTGAAGGTCGCGGAGAAAACTTTATGGGGTTCAGCCGGAGAATGCATCTCTTACGACGCCTGCAGATTCTGCTTTCTGCTAATACCCGCTGTGGCGAGCCCGAAGAATCTATAATGATCCCTACTCCCACCTTCAACCCATGGAAATGCGTTTGGGAAATATTCATCTTCTCGCTAGTAAATACCTGAGGTAGTGGATATGGCTGGCGGCGATGGACCATCGGGGAAGCCAGATTTCCCACCAAAAGAATACTGATTCTATGCGACAACCCTTAGGCAACCCATAGATAACTCTGTGGACTCCAGCCTGCTTTCAATCAGCTGCTTGCCTTCTATCACTAACCCAGTTGCGTACAGTGTCATGTCATGTCATCAATAGTCTTGCGATTCACTCTGTAACACCGTATACGCTCTTTATGGTACAGCACGTCGGCGGCAAGAGACTCCAAGAGACTCCAAGAGAACGATATCGAAGCAACGTGTATGGTGGCGTTGTTGATCGCCTTTTATTCGGGCGCCCAGTTCGCAACCAATCTGTTCTGGGGCCGAGCGAGCGACTCGATTGGCCGACGCCCCGTGATGCTGCTTGCCTCCGCTTCGACTTGTGTCGGCACCTTTGGCTTCGGCTTCTCCCAGAGCATCCCGGCCATGTTTGCCTTCAGGCTCGTGCCGGGTCTGTTGAACGGAGCCGTGGTGGTAGTGAGAACGATTATCGGAGAGATTACTACAGGTCGAGAAAATAAAGGTGAAAAAACCTCCAAATACCCAGATACGACGTCGACTGCCTGCTGATAGGAGATATTGGGTCGATTAGCCGTAGCACTGGCTTGAAATCATTCAGCGTCGCAGATCAGTTACGTGATTGGGCCTATAATCGGTGGCTATTTGGCGCAGCCGTGCCACCGTTTCCTCCGGCTCTGCGAGGATAAACGATTGCCTTTACTTCGAGAGTTCCCGTTCGCTCTTCCCAGCATAATAGTCTCGATACTCAGTGCGCTGGCTCTCGTGGTGGGAAATTTCTTCATAGAGGAGGTAAGAAATGCCATCATGACCCTTGACGAGTAGGGTGGCTTACAAGTATTCAAGTCTCTCGATAAGAAGACTATGGCTGCGGACTCTGAGCGGTCTCCCCTGTTAGCCCCCGACTCATCCGAAGAAGAAATGGTAAAAGAAACCAGTCCAGGTTGGAGGGACATACTGACGGCACCGATCATCCATATCGTACTTTCTTATTTCCTCATGACCCTCCACACTGCATGCTTTGACCAGATATTCCCCGCGTACCTAGCCACTCGTCCCGTTCCGTCCCGTCTGCTGTTCCATCTCAACGGAGGTCTCAGTCTTCCCGCATCGACCGTCGCGAACTTCATCTCCGGCGCCGGGGCCGTCTCGATCGTGCTTATGCTTGGCGTTTTCCCTCCCGTCTCCGCGCGCATCAGCTCCAAAACCAGCTTGCGTCTCAGTCTTCTGCTATACCCCTTTACCTACTTCGCGCTGCCGTACCTGGCCCTGCTACCGCTGTCGTCGGCTTGGGCGCGAATACTATCCGTGAGCGCCGTGGCTTGCGCGAAGGTGCTGGCATTTGTGTTTTCCTCCAGCGAGACGGCCATTCTGCTCAACGCGTGCGCGCCCGAAGCTCGGACTCTGGAATTCGTGAACGGGCTTGGACAGGCTGCCGCTGCGGGAGGCCGGGCGATTGGGCCCGCAGTTATGGGGTTGTTTGTCGAGCTGGGGAGTAAGGTCGATTGCAGTGCCCTCGGATGGTATTACTTGGCCCTTGTGCCAGTTATTGGCGCCGTTCGGGGATGTTGGGTTGTTGATGCAAGTATCGAAGAACAGAACTAAGGATGGAGGTGAGAAAAGCACCATAGAATATTTGCATTCTTGCTGCTCATCGAGATTGTCTGAACCTGGATATATGAAGCAGTGGTATTTATTGGGGATCTGAATAACTTTCCTTTTATCAAAATGGTGATGGGGAAAAGGGGAAAAAGGGGTAAAGCTGAAGGGAATAGGAAAGGGTTGAATTATGGCCACAATATTCTTTGACAACAGATCGATTACCTGCCTAGGTGGATAGATATTGATGTCAGTGATTATTGGACTATTTATCGTATGTTCCAACATGCTGTGAGAATCTATTTTCGTAAAAAGGACAAGTTGGGCTGGAGTCCGATCTTGTTCGATTGTGCAATAGGTTTCAAGGATGCTCACCACGTTAAACATTTCTTATCGCTATACGAAATTCCAATATAAACCTTTGAAATCTGAGCAGTCTAAGGAGTGTCTACCACAGCAACCGCCGTCCTAGGCGGTCAGCAGGTATCTAGTCCTGTAGATTTAGCGATAAGCAGGCACGCGACGTGACGTGAGTGACTGCAATAGCCCTAAAGATGCGACTTCCTTGGGATATGCACCGCTTGGGTGGGTCGTCTAAACGTGCACGCTTGCGACTTACAGTTTTTTTACTTGGAAGCAAGTTGGACTCCAAAATTCTACGATCGTGCCTCACTTTGTCGCTCCAAGCCAACACCGTTCGCGATAATTCCAGCTTCTCAAAGGCAGATCAACACAAGAATATCCAAGATCCAACATCTAGGTAAAGCAATTTCAGTTGTTTTTCACGATACTCAAGCTAACTTTTCATAATAAAGGCCCCAAAATGTCCGACGCTCCGTCCGACGCTCCGAATCCCCAGGCACTGCCTGGCCCCATGAAAAGCCGCCTTGACGTAGGCGCCGTAGAGGCGGCCAAGTGCGAAGCCTGGATGGATCGTGCATACGAACTCCTAACAGAGCAGGAAACTTGTCCTCCGGGCATCAAGGAGTGGATGTGGGAGGAGGTCTTTCTTTTCTGGGACACAAACCGGATGCCGGCACCCATCAAAAATCCCCAGCGTTCCGTAGCTGAACTGGCGACCCAAGTCGGTACCATATCCGAAGACCTGCCCACCGGAAGAGACAAACAGAGAAAGGAAGCCGAGGCTGAACACCAGGCGGATGAGGCAGGTGTCGGAACCCCTCCGAAGCGCAAGCAGGCGGCCAATACCGTCTTCAAAGACAACAAGGTTCCCAGAGCTGACAAGAAGAGTTTCCGCAAGAAAGGATCTCCAGCTTTGGTCCGACCCGGGTTCCTCCAGCATGCGAAAGTCATCACCTGGTCTCCCATCGACATGATGGGAGTCGGAGTTCCCTGGGACAAGATTCGATTTGAGAATGCTAATGCCGATACAGGTAGCCTCGGCTATCTTACATGTGACCAAAGACTGGAAGCGATGGACGTATACGATCATGCGCAGAAGCAGTTTGTTTGCGTTTACAATAATCGCTTGGTGAAGTATCTCATTCGAAGATATCTTTATGTCACTTGCAACGAACAACCCCAAGATGCTGAGCAGCAAATGCGACTCCCCACCGAGGACGACTTCAAGGAGTATGATCTTCTGAGGAAAGTAGCATTGTCGGATGCTATTGCCACGATGACCACCCCTTTGAAGCTTTCGGACGCGGAGACTCGGGCCTTTGTATACCAATCGTAACTGTAAGTTCAGCATTTAGTAACGCCACTCAAGTTGAAACTACAATAGCTGATTGTGAACCTAGAGGCAATCTCGTATACTGAACGCCTCGAAACCAGAAGAATGGCACACGGTTTTGGACGGAAGTATTATACGATGACGAAAGGTGAAAGTCGGAGGGATTTGCGGCCTCTACTACGACCAGTGCTGGCCTCGAAGTCCAGTCTGATAATTATCATGAGCAGAAGTTTCGCGAGTTTCCTAAAGTTTTATTCTCTACTCTGGTTTCACGGTAATCACCGGGCGAAAGCCCCATCGAATGGCCTTAGGGTCATTAAATAACGGAAGAAAATGTTGTCTTAGGGGGATTGCAAGGGATTTATCTAATACTAGGCGAAGAACGCGGCGAAGGCGGGTCCGGGGGTTTCTTTTCTGTTTTTATGAAGACAGAAACGCGAAGACGGCCGTCAGCTAAGATGATTATGCAGAATCGAGTGCTTTGATTTATAATTCTTTTAATGTTTTCTCCAAGTTTTCGCTTGTGATTGTACATGACGGTTACCTCTGTCTACCCAAGGTACCTATGAAATTACCTTTAGATTCGAAAAAGGTGCAGCTTATCCGGATTGATATCCCTAAACAGCACCTGAAGTAAGCTTTTGCCCAGCTTCTTAGCCGTCTCGTCGAGCTCGGGTTCATTTGGCCGATAGGTGATGGTCGTCACTCTGAGTCCCCGCAACGACCATAAACCTAGAGCTGGGACTGATTATGGCTACATTTTTTTCCAGGCTTCAAATCAAATTGGCTACCTAGATACAGTCCCTTTGCTCTGTTTTCTCCTTTTTTCTTTTGGAATTAGTACAGCAGACTCGACATTTGACTATCACCAGCTCTTTTACTTTCTCAACTGAAAACATGTCTTGTTTCTGTCACGATGCGGCATAATGACATTCATAAGCAAACTAAATATATTTCCCTCTACGAGCTGAACCCGAGCAAGGTATGTAGCAACGATGTCCGTATTTGCGGGATTCTCATCCCGATTGATCATGACGAAGCTCCAATGGTACAGTGGTATCGCGACGGCAGTTTCCAAAGATGACTTGAATAGCAGCGGCCATGTAATAAAATGGAAATTCTCGCGTATAAAAAAGCCGATCTATTATTCCAAACATTTCTTTTTGCTGTAGTTTCTTTCATTATAATCCCAGCTCTTGGCAAGCAAGCTTAGGTAATTTTCACTTGGATATTATTAATTCACCTATCGCTGTACATCATCTAAGCCATCAGTAGCTACTGGTCCTTATACATCCAACGATGATGTTATTCGGAAGACTCATAAATGATGTCACGGCGCTGAAAAATGAGATAACATCTCATCCAGCTGGTCATGACGCTTCGAAGCATGATCGAACGTGGGATACTTCGTCAGGTCGCCAGCAGCAAACGCCTCGTAAAGCGCCCCGACCATCCTCGCCGATACATCAAGCTCCTCTCTTCCCTGCCAGCTCCACTCCACGTTCTGCACCTCGTCCGTGTCAAAGTCGTGAATTTCAATGGTGATAGGCTGTCCGTGCGCCCCTGCCCCGATACTCATTCCGCCAGAGGCTCTTAGGCGGATCTCTCCCTTTTCTCCATTTACCGACCATACCAACGGATCTTCGCCCTTAAACGGCTGCCCTCGGCGGCACCTAAAGTGAAGAGTCGCCCCTGAAGCGACGTACTCCGAAGCTTGTAATGAGCCGGTTACGAACATCAGGTCGGGAACATCCGACCGGATTGTTTCTACAATCAGTCCGGTCGAGGGGTCTCGGATTTTCACGTCCGGTCGCTGAAGCTGCAGACGCGAGTGCAGGACCTGGACCTCTCCTAGTGCGGACTGGACGAAATCAAATACTATTTTTCGCGATCAGCAGATATCCGCAACTTTCCTTTAAGGAGAGACCGTTCAACTTACAGTGACCAAACCCAATCGTGAACGGGTTTCCGCCAACCTTTCGGTCTGCAAAGTACTTCAGGGCAGGCGGCATCATAGCCCTGTCGTTCGTGCCACCCGCCCCGCGCACCTCACTGCTCAACACCTTCCCGACGCGCCCGCTCCGCACCAGCTCCCGCACCTTGACGACGGCCGGCGCGTACCAGCCCTGCAGCCCCACCATGGTCCTCCCCTCCTTCCCCTTCTCTCGCGCGAGAGCCGCCAGCTCGCCCGCGAGCGCCGCGTTCTGCGCCAGGGGCCACTCCACGTACGCGTCCTTGCCCCGGCGCACGCTCGGCAGGATGGTCTCGTAGTGCTTGTCCGCGCGCGTCGCGCACACGACGAGCTGCACGTCGGGGTCCGCGGCCAGAGCCTCCGGGTCGCCGTACGCGCGCGTCTCCGGGGAGAGCTGGAAGAAGTCGATGGCGTGCTGGGCGGCGTCGACGCTGGAGTTGCATAAGGCGACGATTTGGAACTTGGCCTTGCCCTCGGGACTGAGGAGGTAGGGGAGGTGGGCGTGCCGAGCCCAGTTGTTAGGGGCGGAAATGGACAATCCGATGATGGCTGTGCGGATGGGAGACATGATGATGGTGTTTGAGTGATCGGGGAGAAGCAAGATAAGGGGTGACGAGGCCAATATATAAAAAACTGGTAGGTAGGGAGTGTTGGCTTCTTCGGCGATTTTGGCCGTGGAGTATTGAATGTGCTGATTGATAAGCAAGGGGGGTAAGTAAACTCACACCAACGCAAATCAATCAGTAACTAATGATGGCATAGTAAGTTTCCCTAGAGTTGAAGTTAGATATCGTAGATATATGCTCGAAGAGTAAACATACGAAATTGCCATGGCGCCGTCTGCCATGTTATTGAATGTTCATTCCTGAAGGTCTGGAAAACTGGTTCGCGCTATCCGCGTTTGGTACCACAACTGCACCGAACCAACCTCCGATTCCGCAACGATACATTGCCTAGGTATAGATACCTCAGAGATGATAAATTCATGAGGACATTAGTAATTGATCGACGGAAAGGTGGACAACTTATTAACCTAGTGAGATCGAGCAACTTCGTAGCATATGTGCAGTTACCGGGGCAAAGGCGCGCATCTAAGAGAAAGGTGGGACTATATGCAAGATGGAAATACCCCTGCCAATTTGTAGAACTCTTCATGTAAGTGTACCTAGGAGGTAACTATGTGTAAGTGCCATAGAGCATAACCAGAGGTTTCACGTACCTAAGTAAAAGAGCTTTAAGACTCTATTCATGATGCATTCCGTAGATATAAAGTCAGTTGCATCTTGACCTTCGTGTATCCATGATTCTTTAATAGAAAACAATTGTGAGAATTTATTTGCTTTTCTACTTTCCTGTTACGAAGGTGTGGACTAGATATCTTTCATAATTACCAACCACGTTCATGCCGAAACAACTCAACTGGGGATGAAAGGAACGTAATAACGGAAACGATTGAATGGATCGTACTTGGCCTTCAGCGCGCGTAGCCTCTCCAAGCGCCATGGCTCGTACCCGTAGATAGATTCAAGAGACTCGTACTCGTTCCCTGTCGCGTAGTTCACGTACGTTGCCGGCTTACGTGTAGGCTGTCCGGCATTCCAAATATCCCAACTTTCCCTAGCCCATGTCTTAGCCGGCTCTAACAAACCCGATCGCTCGGGAACAGCGACCAAGAAAAACCTTCATTCGCACTTATTAGTACAAATCGAACTCTGAAGACCAGCGGAACCACTACCTAGAGGTATGTATGGAAAAGGGGGAGAGACGTACGCCAAGTGAAACTCATCGCGATGGGGATATGCAGTAGAAGCCGGATCGATAGCCTGCACCCCTGCCGTAGCATAACCCTCAATCATAAGAATCGCGGTCGCTCCGAGTTCCGGATACAAAGCCGCGTTTCGATTGAAAAGATCATAGAGCTGGCGCTGCGCCGTGATATTATAGGTCTGGAGCAAGACGGTGGACATGGCGTAGGGGCCGGGGGGAAAAGACGACGCGGCGGTCTTCTGAGGGCCGTGGATTTCGGGGTAGGGGACGTCGCCCATCTCTTCGGATATGGCTTCGATCGCGTTGAACGGGCGCAGAATCTCCTCGGCCTCGGAGGCGGGGCCCGCGTAGCCGAAAGTCCACCACAGGACGGCCTTGGGATTGTAGTTATCGACAGTTAGATTTGTGAATAAAGGATAAAGGGAGTAAGGTGGAGGTGAATCACGCACCTCTTCCTCGTTGATAGATTTATTCAGAAGTATGTGGCCAAAGCTTGACCCCAGCAAAGGGGGTGCATTTCCGTGATCTTGGATCTTATTCAACTCCTCAAATACCGTCTCAACTTTATCCTGTGCCCAAAGGTAGTTGTGGTAGTGCCATGTCGCCGTCTTTCTTGGGTAAATCTTAAGTCTCATGCTGGTAACGATGCCGAAATTATGGCCGGCACCTTTCATCGCCCAGAACAGATCTTCGTGACTCGTCTCACTCACAGAAATTGCTGCGCCATCGGCTAACACCACGTTTAAGTGAAGGATATTATCAGTAATCAAGCCATAAAGGCCCTCATAACGTCCGTGGCCGCCACCCAAAGCAAGCGCGGTAAGGCCAACACAGCCGCTCGATCCGGTCGCTATTGAAAAGATTCATCAAAAACGTGTCTCTGGGGAGATGTTGAGATGGTGTTGCAAAAGACCCATACCTGTAACATAGCCTTGATCCCAGAGCGTCGTGATGACATCCTGGATAGATACTCCAGCTTGAAATAAAGCAGATTTCCCATCCGAGTTAATGGTGATGGCTGTCAGTTTTTTCATGTCAATTTGCACACCCCTGAATTTATTTAGGGATGTAGTAAGGCCGTGGCCACTATTCACTGTCAAAAACTTGATATCGTTATCATTGCAATACTCGACCTAAATATGTTGTTAGCCATATGGCCAGATGAATCGGGGATCGTAACAGCACTTACAATCTTTGGGATGTCGGATTCCTTGGTCGGCTGTACCACTACCTCGATGTCAGGGGTGATTAGGGTGTTCCATCGCTTAGTGACCTCGGACCACGGGGGGTGAGCAGTTGAGAATATGGACGAGTTGGAAGATATGATTGCACCTAGCTTCTGTGCAATTTCAAATGTTGATGGCTGTCGGCACGTGAAGAGGTCCCTCTGAAAGTAAAGCTTGGAACTGGGAGGTAGAGAGGAGCTTGTTGTGAAGGCCTGGAAAAGCGTGAGGCTACATAACATATATCGAGGAATATTCATTCTCGCATAGTCGTATTAGTGTGAACGTAGGAACTTAAGAGAACTAGCAAAAAGCTCTTACGCAAGACATTTCGCAATGGAGGAGTACCGCTGAAATTTATAAAAGAGCCATATGGGTAGCACCCGAAACTGATTATCCTATACAATTGGCTGGTACTGCGGATGGCATGATGATAGCGAATAGACGAATAGGTATCATTCCGTTCCGATATACGATCATGCTGTGTTATGACTAGATCGAGATATCCAGCAGACGCATGATGCAGTGAAACCTGGAATTCATAGAAAGGAGAAACTTTCCCACCTCAACAGAAGTCCGATATTTGAAACATGACAACACTGGCTTTTCCGATCATCTCGTAGAAAGGATCAATCGGCATCGACTTGCCTACCTAGGTACCTCCGAGATGCACTACAAGGATACATACCTCCTACCCGGGTAGCTACCTACTCGAAGTATTTGCAGCTCTAGCAACGCTCGACACATTTGCGTGGCATCATCCGACGCCACCGGATGGACCAACAAAACTTATCGCGGAATAGTCTCAGATAAAGCTTATCAAATAACAAAAACGGATTCAACAGGCTTTTGCTACCGTGTAGACTATGTCGCCCGATAATGCCGAAGTCCCAGTCCCAATTGTTAGTAGCCCCCGTCACTCTCTCAACCACCCAAGCCACTTCAATCTTAAGCTCGAGCAAAGGAACAATTCAAAGCACTTTCCAGTCAAATGCCTTCTCCCATGCAGCCGCAACCTTGAGGCACTCGGCATCCGCGTATTTGCGACCTACTATCTGCATAGCAGTGGGGAGCTTTACACTGGGGTCGTCGCGAGCCGGAACAAAACCGACCGGTAGCGACAGAGCAGGATGGCCCGAGTTATTAAAGGGGCAGGTATTCGCGATTAACCCTATCGTCCTATTCAGGAAGTCTAGCGGCCCTTCCTTTGAATCAGGTTCGGGTAAACGCGGCGGAGGATAAGGTAAAGTCGGCATGACAAGCACATCGAACTGTTCCAGGGCTTTGTCATAACCATCCTATGATATTGGTTAGCTCACTCAAATAATTGAAACTATCCTTTATAGAGCAACTCACGCTTGTCGCCTTCAAGAGATTCATCGTCTTCCCCAGTATTTTTGCGCCGTACTTTTCCCGAACCCACAAGAACCCAACGTACATATTGGAAGCGCCAGGCCCAAGGGCGTCGAATTGAGCCTGTGTCAGCTTCGGGCCCACCAGATCGGCTCTGTCCGTCAAGTAGAGCTGCTTTCTTCCATCCATATCACCGAGGAGCGATTGGCGGCCCCCGGAGAGCGGCAAGCCACACGTCCACAGCAGGGGCGCCTCTCTATGCAGAGGCACGGAAACTGGAGCCACTGTCGCGCCGAGCGATTTGAATTTTTTAATCGCAGACTTGACCGATGCAACAACGTTTGGGTCCTGTCCGGGGACTTCAAAGCCCTCATCTAGAACGCCGATCTTGACGCCTTCTAACATCTTCGAGTTCTCGCGAGAAGTGACGGAATCGACGGGACCGACGAACTTCAATCGGTCCCCCTCAAGTCCGAACGGCGGCTGGCGATCGTCCCAACCATCCGGGCCCGCAATCGCCTCGAGGAACAAAGCGCAGTCCCGCACATTTTTTGCCATGGGGCCCGCGTGGTCGATAGTCGCATCGAGACTCAGGATCCCGGTGTAAGGGACCAAGCCCCACGTCGGCTTCAAACCGACAATGCCGCAGGAGGAGGACGGTATGCGGATGCTTCCGCCCTGGTCGCAGCCGAAGGCGAGGTCGACGGACCCAGTGGCCACGAGACGACCGGAGCCGCTGCTCGAACCACCGGCGCTGTATCCCTTGGCGTAAGGGTTGTGGACTTGTCCGGTCACCGCCGTGCCGGACAGGGCTTCGAGACACGAGTTCTCGCAGGCTGATAAATTGTTACACACGGCGTCTCAGTTTCATAGTGAAAAGGGGTAAGATGCCTCACCAGCTTTCCCGATTATCGTCGCACCTGCATCTAGCACCCTCGTGATGACCGTTGCGTCGAGGTCCGGTACCCAATCCACCATTGACGTGCCATTGGTACACCGAACCCCCGCAAACGCCATGTTACCCTTGAGCGCCACGGTCCGACCTTTAAGCAGGTTGCTAGTAGGACTTGTACATGTCGCAGTCACCTAACTGACTCCTCAGCACAGATCTTCATCATTGATGGCGCAAGACTTGGGCGCATTTTGGTCAAAATATACATACCTTCGTTGCCCATGCGCCGAACTCGTTATCTTCGGGGATGTAGATATCGGTGCGCGGGTACTTGGTCAGATCCGGATACGGCTTCACCCCCTTGTCGTCTGGCAGAGCTGCGATGGCGGCATCCAGGCCGGAGAGTAGCGTGCTGTAGTCTTGGAGTAGCGGCTCGGAGAGCTCTAGCCCGGCCTTGGCGAGAACCGGCTGCAGGTCCTTCTCCGTGACCCTGGCTTTGGAACTTCTCACTTGGACAACGACGGACATTTTTCAGTTCCGTGAGCGGTTCGGCTTTGGCCAATTCGTGCTGATTATAGAAAGGCTTGGTGATGTGGTAGAGATATACGATTTAAATGCCCCGGGTGGGCAAGACCCCTTATCTCTAAGTGGAGTGGGGTAGCTAAGGAGCGGGAAAAGGGGGGCACCTATATAGATCGGCAAAGGGGACCGGTAGGATCTCGTGGATTATTATGTAATGATGGAAGAGATTGGTTGTTGCTTTTATGTTGATTCCCGAAAATGGAGGAAAATCGAAAATGATGATATTTTTTTCTTTTTAGAAGCATTATGTACTTATAGTAAATGCCACCATATTCAATACCTATAGGAATGGTCTCATGTGTTGCGGCCTCGGTATCAAGTCGAAGAAGACATTTTAGCTAAGATGTACCCATCGTCACATCTTCCTCCGTCGAACCAATTGAACAAGTATCTCTGGATGGAGAACCATTTCCTTGACTTTTTCGAACAGCTCATCTGGTGGACATTCCGTTATGATTCGTCGGACGTCTGTTGAGCTCACCTGCTTCGGACCGTCAAGGGCCGGAATATATCGAACCCACCATCTCGCGCCACTCTTGGTGCACTGTACTACCCCCTTCATCCTGTCAGTATACTCGGCGCTGACTTCTTCGATCAATGCCTTATGGACTTCCCGGCCAATGACTACTTCTGGTTAGCAATTTAGGAAGAGGATTACTTGAGAAGTCAACTTACTTTCGCCAAGCTCAAGCGATCGCGAGCGCATAATCCATTTGGCTGTAATCGCGGAAATCCGACCAATTAATCCCTCGTCGATAATAACAGGCTCCCAATCTTCGTAGGTGTTAAGCCGGGGCGCCGACCCGTCCTCGTTTAGGAAGTCTGCTGCTCTCCCGGCGTCACTGTAAATCATGTTCTTGGGATCCCATGAGTCGTCAACGGGATCTAGGTGGTCGGCCCCGTAGAGAGCGACAAATTCCAAATGAAATCCGTCTTTTCTGGTCGCGTTGACCAATCGTTGCTTGAATTCGTCGCACTCGCGCGAACTCCGATCATACACATAAAGCCAGTCATGGGGTTTCTGGTTTCCTGTCCACAGTTGAACCCTTTCGGCCCTCGTGAACGATATGTCGCTCGCATATTTCTTTGACTGGACACTCTCGTCGCTCATCAGGTAAACGATCGCCGCTATAACATTGATGTCTCGAGTACACGAAAATGCACGGTGAACCAGTGCCTGGTGAGCCACGTGCGGCGGGTTGAAGCAGCCACGGTAGAAAATTATACGATTTATTCGACGGCGGTCTAACTGGGGTCTGAAGCGCCCGGACCCACGATTGAATAGAGGGTTGCTGGTTGAGAGAGGTGTCCTATATCCCCAGTAGGCGTCCCTGATATACTGCTCTAAATCGGCAATAAGAGGCTTTTCGGACGATTCGTGGATGGAAGTAGAGCTGAGTCTTACTCTCTTGGAGACGTTATCTGGAGGCGGCCGATGCGTTGCAGAAGGTATTCTGGTCAGAGGCAAGTATGCAAAATATTTCGCATAATCCGAGTATACTCCGCAATCAAACGGAGGAGATGGCGACGATTTCGGCTGCCTTTGCTCATCTTCCTCCATAAAAACTTGCACTGAGTCTGAACGATCGCGTCGACGTTTACGCTCAATTTTTTCAGGGGGTAAAAGCACAATAGATCGTATAATTGATACAAGAATTGGCTCGAGTTCTTGGAAATCAGCCATTATGGAGAGTTTCTCAAGAGGCTATGATTGATGAGTTTGTTGCAACACTGTCCAGTTGTCTCAGGCGAGGAGGTGAAAGAAAAAAAAAAGAAAACAAACAGACAAATGTGCGTTAACTGGTCAAGTTATTCGGAGATACGGTTGCTACCTTACATATAGAACGTTCCAGTGTGTGGAAAACATCCTACATGCATGATGCCGTTGAAGTAGGACCTCGAAGAGGTACTGTAGCCAATCGTGTTTTACTCAGGACTTGGTAACCCAAATCAGAAGAATTTGATTGGATTAGGGTTATTTAAGAAATGACAGATCAACTCCACTGGCTCGAAGCGGTGAGCTCCTTGTATGAGTAATCGATTGATATCTCTAATTGTGTGGACGTAGTCAAACGGCTAAGGCATTTTGGCTGTTTCTGTCAAATAGTTGGCCAGGTAATCTGATCTTGACAGGCAGCGGTATTATGCTGCCTGCCGCTATAACCCTTGTCGAAGTACTCATGTACCTACTATTAGATAAGCCGACTGAGTCAATGTAGAGATATAATTGCTATGTGACAGGAGCTCTACGCCCTTCCTCCTTCAGCTTTTCATCATCAGGGCGACTAAGCTCAACTTGAGGCATCATGAACCACGCCACAAGAAATGCAAAGGTGGCAAGAGACGCGCCAACGAGAAATATTACCCTAAATCCATCCCGATACGCAGGAACTAGGATCGACCGAATTCGCTGCGCTTCGTTCACGGGTAGAGACGACAGGTATGATTGCGGACTGCTGATCAGATCTTTCAAATCTTCACCGTCGGTCTGAAGTGTCGAAAGGGTGTTTACAAGTATGTTGTTCCTAAAACTCATGTGTTAGTTCGTCCAGCGATCATTTCTTATTTCTCGTCTACTCACAGCAAAGTCCCACAGATTGCCAAGCCGAATGTCCCACCGAGATTCCTCACGAAACTATAAGTTGTTAATATCTATCCCCGCGACGAGTCAGAGTATATGGTGTACTTACTTCCGAAACGATGTTACAACAGCCATGTCGCGTCTTTCCACTCCTGCTTGGCAAGCTATCAAGGCTCTGAATTGCAACAGTTAGTTACGACGCGTCCTAGATGCAGATGTGTTTCACGCAACTTACGGTTGAAGCGTATTTCCAACTCCGACGCCAATGATAATCCCGTACCCGATTTGTTTTCCAAGTCCCGAGTTCTCATCGAGCGTGGACATCAGACCGAGACCGACAGCCCAACAGACCCAGCCGAATAAAATGCACTCGCGATATCGGCCTACCCAATGGACAACCAGGCCGGACAGTGTACTGCTGAGCGTCTGTATAAGCGTGATCGGTAGCAGCATGGCGCCGGCTTTTGTTGCCGAGTATCCGTAGGCAAGTTGGTAGAACGTAGGAATATAGTAGACTTGCACCACAAAGTTCCAGCCATTGATAGCCATGGTAATACAAGCGCCATTGACAATTTTGGACTTGAAGATGTGTACTACGTTATTGGGTTAGTCCTGTATGGACATCGACAAGCCCCAGCTGATGAGAACTTACAAGGCACTAAGGGATAGCGTGGCCCTCGCCATTGCCAAAAGACGAAAGCAACACAAAGTACAAACCCAAGCACCAAAGTCGTAATAACGGCGGCCGAGTCCCATGGATATTCGGAGCCGCCCCATGTCAAACCCAGCATAAGAACAGATACCCCGGAGAGAGTAAGGGCAATGCCAAAAAAGTCCACCGCTTTTATTTTCCTAGTGTGACTCCCGTTAGCATGCAGCAATACCGCGTTGGGTGAATTAACCTCACATGCGCCAATCTCCTTCAACCTCCTTCAAGGGCATGATGAATATCACACAACACGTGGTTAATACAGTAAGCGGCAAGTTGAGGCGAAAGATCCATCTCCAAGAATCTTCCGAGATCGAAGATAGCGATCCGCCGACCACGGGACCGATCCCGTTGGCAATAGCGACGACGGCCCCCTATATCAAATAATCTGTTAAAACTCTTCCTGACCAGCATGTCTTGAGCCAACATACTAATATTCCTTGATATTTTCCCCTCTCCCGCAATGGCACCACGTCGGAAACGATGAGTTGAGCAACCGTCATAAGCCCTCCTCCACCGATGCCAGTGAAGCAGCGGAAGATGATCAACTGCGTGACGGTCCGGGCGAGAGAAGAAGCTAGCGAGCCGAGGAAGAAGATTGCTAGACCTATGAGCAGGATGACCTTGCGTGACCAGATGTCTGATAAGCGCCCATACAGAAGTTGGCCAACAGTAGAAGTTCTGAGAGGGGGATAGTTAGCCGAGTACCTAATCATTTCGACAATTCGATGAGGCTCGTTGGAACTTGCATGAAATATCCGCTTGCTATCCATGATGCTTGATCACTCGACTTCAGCGCGTTGGCAATGATGGATAAACTCGCAGCGAGGGTAGTCTGGTCCATCAATGCTAATAGATCAACGCTAGCGCATGCCAGGAATATCTTGAACCTATCAGCCCATGTCATAAAGTGTTTGACTTCGGTGGACTTACCGTGATGATGGTTTTCTTGGGGACATAGTTGGTTTGTTCATTGAAGACATGGGCATCAGGTCGACTTCTCCATCTATCGGGCTCTGCAGTGCTCGACTGCTCTCCTTCGGCTGTAATATTGATGACGCCGTCGGATCTAGAGTAATCTCTCATTATACCTTTCTCCATGGTGCGGGCTTGTGTCCGTATGGTACTTAAAACAAAAGATAATTCAGATGAGCGGAGCAGATTGTGATTAATCTTCTACATCGGAATCAAACGGCTAGTCAATGGTCAATGAGGAAGTTGTATGATATAATCCGCCGGGAGAGTAAGTTTTCAAGATTCCAATGCACGGCACTGGAGACAGATCGGCAATAGACCCACGAGAAAAAAAGTCGTCATAAAAATGATTTCGCAAATTCTTTTTCTTCGAAGCAAACAAAATGGGCTAGTTGGTATCGTCGATGATGACACACGGCTTTGAAATCATGAAATCACTGTCGCATGGGGTGAAAAGTCTCTACACCGCCAAGACGCTCGAAGCGTACAAAGGCGGAATGTGATATGTGAGGATCTCAAAAGGGGAGTACGTAAGAAACTCGACGGGGAGATTTATATTTAGCCCGAGCAGAACCGAGCGAGAGGGACGGGGACGCGCACGAGGTTTCCTCTTGGATGCTACGTGAGGTAAGGTTCATCGCCGTCTTATGCAACTTTCTAGACATGGACAAGGCGAGACAGGTCGGGACCAAAAGAATTAGCACGTCTTTTCTGGCGTGGGTTTTTTTGATCCCCGACCTTGCATGGCTTAAATAGGGTCCCATCCCTCGTCTGATTGGTCGGAAACGACCTCAAAGTGCCTCGTACAGGGATCGGCACTCCCTTGTAACCTATGCCAACGGCGCGGACACGGGTAACGGTGTGTGGTTCTTTTTTTTTTCTTTTTAAAAACAACTCTGGCTTGTGCAAAAATGCATTCGATGCGAAAAACGCCAGTCTCCGATGGCCAGTGGCCGTGCCACGCCTATAGTAAGCCCATGAGTAATAAGCCATGCTAGAGCTGCAGTAAGAAGCCATCAGTAGCTACCAAGCCATCTGAGACAGCTAAATACGAGGGACATGACCAACCCCTATTGCGCGTCTGAGGCCATTGATGCTCTCTTTACTGTCGATCTCGTCCGCGGACCAAGGAAACATGAAACCTGAGAAGGGACCTTTGGCGAATACCCAAGAACAGCGGCACAGCCCCATGTCGACGCCACTCATTCGCATTCGTTAGGTAAACTTGCATCAGATGTCCTTGGTGGATAATTAGATCGTGTCTGTGGGTAGGCGTAACGCGCATCGACGGGCATAGGGATGCGTGGACGTGGATGTGACTGAATCGTCTACTACGATATTAGGGGTCACCGGGTTCGATGGTTCGATGCAGACCCCCTCCCCTAAGTTAGATCCTCCTACCCGGGCAAGGCCCCTGAGCATATATTTATTCGCTGCCCTTCGTCACATTCTATCGACTATCCCCCCCCCTCGTCACAACTTTCACAACTAGCTTTTCCAAGCCTTGCGTGGTGCAGTACCTCTTTTGCACCCAACGGAAACCGATTCGAACAGGCGCTAGCATTTTACCATGTCCGACAAAAACTACCTTAACGTCTACAGAGGACCCGACTCAGTCCGGAATTACTTCGATCCCGACTCGGCTCCTCCCCTACCCTTAGTCGAGATTCCGGAGTGCCTCAACCCGTACCGCCGTGATGGCGTGAGGATATACGCTAAGATGATGACGATGCATCCGGCAAACAACGTTAAAGCCATGCCAGGTACGAGTTCTTCGACGAAGGTTTCGCTAAGATCTGACTGCTGACAAGGCTATCCTAGCTCTGAATCTTCTGGAGAACAGCGTGACCCCGGGGAAGACCAACACCATCATCGAATATAGCTCGGGCTCGACGGTCATATCCATGTCTCTCATCGCCCGGGTATTCCACGGCGTATCGGATGTTCGCGCGTTTCTCAGTAACAAGACGAGCGTTGCTAAGCTGCGGCTGATGCAATTCTTCGGTCTCGGCATGTAAGTTTCCGGCGCCGCGCCAGCCTTCATCATAGCTCCCGTAGCTGACATCGCATAAGCACCCTTTTCGGCGGGCCGTCGCAGCCGGAACCCACAGACGAGCGCGGGGGCATCAGAGCGGCCCAAAGGCTATCGGAAGGCAGCGAGTCCATCGTCAACCCAAATCAGTATGAAAATGACGACGTAAGTTGAGATCCGCCCTTCAGTCGTCGGCGGGAACTGACACGGGAACGCAGAATTGGAAATCACATATCAGATGGACAGGTCCCCAAATACTCAGACAATTACCAGAGATCAACGTGATCTGCGCTGGTATGGGAACATCTGGTATGTGCTTGACGTCTTACGTTCCATAAAAAGGGTCCCCGTCAGCTAACGACTGGCAGGAACAATAACGGGCTTGGGTGTATACTTCAAAGAGGCTAAACCATCAGTCTTCCGTTTGGGGTGAGTGCGCGTGTCCTAAACCGTCACTTTGGACATAAACTAAGAGTTGGCAGGGTGTGCACGGCAGCAGGCGACAGAGTGCCAGGTCCTCGTTCATTCGCCCTACTTGCTCCTGTCGAATTTCCCTGGAAAACTTCAGTAGATCATATCGAACACGTCGGCTCTCATGACTCATTCTCGCTGTCGCTAGACCTATGTCGCGAAGGCATTGTCTGCGGTCCATCATCGGGGTTCAATCTAAAGGGCCTAAATCAATTCATCGAGAAGCACAAGGCCGCCGGAACGCTCCGGGACATTGCAGGGGAAGACGGCGAAGTCCACTGCGTGTTCCTGTGCTGCGATCTGCCCTACCAGTATATTAACGAATACTTTGACAAATTGAGCACCGAGCACTTCCCGCCCATCACCAACGAGGTACGTATGCCATCTAGATTAAAGGTAATAGGTCCAGTGAAAGTGTGCTAATGGAGTGATCAGTCGCTGACGAAGGTCGATCTCTATCGGTACGACGAAGCGTGGGAAAAGGACGCCGCAGTCGCGCTTCCATCATTCCTAGACGTAAAGAGAGTGGCGCACCACGACGTAACGGTCCTTAAGCAGGGCGCCACCATCATCGACCTCAGACAGCCCGACGACTTCCAAGAGTTCAGCCTGCCAGGCTCTATCAACTTGCCGTTTGCCAACCCATCGCACGTAAGTCCGTTCTCGGACCCGGTCGTGCTCGAGACGCTATGGCTGCGGCTCGAGGACTACTTTAGCGCGCCGCGGGACGACCTGATTCCGCTGCCGCAGGACAAGCGGGTCCTGCTACTCTGCTACGACGGCGATAGCTCCCGGGTGGCGACTAGCGTGCTCCGGGCTAAAGGCTACGAGGCCGAGAGCGTGCGCGGCGGCTTTCGGGCGTTGAACGACCTCGGAGCAAGGGAAAATGAGGAAGGTTCCGTGGCGGTTCATAAACGGGAGGGAATAGCGGTGACGCGCGAGGTTGAGCTTGTTACACCGTCGTAGTAGACGGGGGTAGGGGTTGACCATTGATGATGATGATGATTAATATGATGATTTCAGCTAGGATAAAAAGCGTGAATGACAGAAATTCAGGATACCGAGTAGGTGCCTTAGGTTAGGTAGTTGACATTTAGAGAGCACACATACCTGAGCTTAAGTTTGATTAATATTTTACCTATTATTAGAACGTGCGTTCGTTGCGCGTCGTGGATTGGGGGAGTAGAGAACGTCGGAAGTACCTATTCTGGGAACCCATCCCACGAAGCCAAGGGCCGTTCCACCGTTCCACTGCTTGGAGTGACACCCGTGCCGCATTTCCAAGTAAGAAAAGAAAAGCAAACACACGATAGTAAACAGCTCCCAGCTGTCAGGTATTGTCAAAGGAGATGAAATTGATCTTTCTATTCAAAGCTGAAAAAGCACGTATCTATGATTACCGACAGTCTGGCATAGATGCTATTGGTAGAACATAAAAAGCCACCAATAATTCCCTCCGCAATTCGGCAGACCGACTTTTCTCAGCTTCCCGATCTTACGATGGTCCATTTGACCAAAATGATATTTGTCTTGTTTTCAATATCTTATCAGTTACTTCTCGGTGTCTTGAGTCTACCGGAATTCTATCTATTATCTTCAACCCAGTCAGCAAGTTCTCGCCGTCTTAACGATTACGCAACGATTACACAGCAGCTGATTCAGAATGTCGGCGCCCCAGAAGCCGTTCCGCGCCGTGATTGTCGGCGGCGGCCTCGTGGCCCTGACCGCCGCACACATCTTCACCAAAGCCGGGATTGACTTCGTCATCCTAGAACGGCACGAGAACTTGCTACCGGAAATCGGTTCGCTGCTTAATATTTGGCCTCCGACATTCCGTGTCTTGGACCAGCTTGGACTATTAGATGCGATGCAGCCAGTTCTTAATCCTGTACACAAAGGACTTACCATGTCCGCAGAGGACGGGTCGATATTTGCTCAAATAGACCCCGACGTGATATTCACACAGCAGTAAGTCCAGGCACTACTCTGACACGCAGGGCGCTGGCACTAATTCAATCCAGCCATGGGTACGGATTACGGATTACCCATCGTCCATACTTCATAGAGGTCCTTTACCAGACTCTACCCGACAGCGCGAAAAAGCGCATCAAACTAAAGAAGCAGGTGATCAACGTGAACGTTCTAGACGATGACGTGAGCGTCGAGTGTGCTGACGGCACCGTCGAGGAAGGCTCCATAGTTATAGGCGCCGATGGCGTCCACAGCCGAGTTCGGCAGTGCATGCAGGCGCTGGCCGAGGGCAAACCACCCCCCGACAGGTCCCAGCCGCCGAAGAGTCCCTTTCTCACAACATTCCGCATGCTCTTTGGAAACATCCCGGTTCCTCCGGGACAAGAAATCGGCGTCAATTATGAAGGCGCGTCGGAGCGCGTCTCTACGCAGCTCATCACTGGAAGAACACAGGCGTGGCTCGGCCTGTACGAAGCCCTCGACGAGCCGACATCGGAGCGCGTTCGCTACACCAATCAGGATAAAGAGGAGATCTTAGATAAATGGGGGCATCTATATGCGGCTCCCGGTCTGACAATCCGCGATGCTTTCGCGCTGCAGACTGGTAGTCCGGGAATGATAAGCCTGGCGGAAGGGCACGTGGACAATTGGAAATGGAAGCGAATCGTACTTGTTGGGGACGCCGTTCGAAAACTAGAACCGCACGCGGGCCTAGGGTATAACAGCGGTGTCGTCGACGTAGTAGTGCTAGTCAACAAACTCCGTCGCCTACTTCAGACCGAACCATCGCCTAGCACGGAGGCCCTCGAAGCGCTATTCGCAGACTACCAGTCGGATCGGAAAAGGGACGAGCCGAAAATCGATAGCATGTCCAGGCGACGGGCGAGGATGATGGCGTGGCTCAGTCCAATGCATAAGATCATGGCTAAGTATATCATCCCGCGGACGAACTTTGCGTATTACAGCCTGCGGTATATCCTCGGACCGGTTATCTCTCGAGTTCCGGTTCTCGAGTGGCTGGAAGAGAAGGGGCTGCCGGAAACAATCCAGATACCGTACTTATACCGCCCCATACCTGAAGGAGCGGAATTAAAGGATCCAGGGAAATGTTCAGTATCGAGGAGTTCTAGTTCTTATGGTCTGTCGGTTCTCACCGGAATAACCGTATTGGCAGCCCTCGCCGCGGTAGGATTTCAATACTATCGAAGACTATATTGATAGCGGGAAATAAGTTGATTGAGTCGATACGAGGTAGGGCCTGAATTTTTGCTTGAATAGACAGCGAGATAGCGGAATTGGGACGAAATACATGATACCTAGAATCGTCATATATCTAACTAAATCCAAGAACGGAACTTTTAGACTATATCTTGCCATCGTTAACCTTGCATAGAATATCTCCCATCTCAAGAAAATGAAGCACAGGTCTTTAATAACGCCACTTAACCCAATACCTATCCACTGGCAGATGCGATCCCATGTCATGAGACCAACCCGCCATCTTTCCTTGGAACCTCGTTCAGGATCCGCTATACCCATCGCAACGCCTTTACCCAGAAACCCATGTATAATTTACATCGAAATATGGCGGCCGCAGTGGTCGACATAGAGATTCATATCCGCCCTACCGACGTACCTAGAAAGCTACCTAACTAGCAAGTACTACATCTCTAATCCGGAAGGGCCCTTACGCAGTTCTATGATCCGCAGTCCGATCGAACCCGCGCGGCCAGATAAGCTCCATGTCCTCGCGATGCTTGGTCGTCGGCTTTCCCCGCGCGACGCGCAGCTTCTCAAAGTGCACGTACGCCGTGTAGAAGACGGTGCTCTCAGCGCCGGTCCGCGGTCCCTTCTGCCCGCGGAAGTTGGCGAGCTGCTTCGGCGAGATGCCCTTGACCTTGGGCTCGCGCAGCTGCGCGTACAGGTCGCGGCAGAATTTCGCCTGGGTCACGCCCGGGGTCTTGAGGTGCGCGTTGATCTTCCGGCGGACGTCGTCGCACGTATCATACACAAGAACTTCGTCCTCCTCTTCTCCCGCCAGGTAGATCCAGGTGATGTCCGGGAGCGGCGCAGTAGCAGTAGCTTTAGAAGCGGTGCCGCCGCCGGAACTAGGGCCGCATGCCTTGTCCTCTTCGATCTGCCTCCTCTTCACGTCCGGCATCTTCAGCCCGGCGACCTCCCGCTGTCGGAACCAGGCCCAGGCGTTATAGTACACGGTGCTGTTGCCTGTTGCGGCCGCCGTGCGGGCCCGTCTGCCGGAGGAAGTCGCCGAGGTTGCTCGCGCTGCTGTTAACCCATGGCCTTGGCGAACTCGGACTTGTTCATGATGCCCGCGTCGAGCATCTTGTTGATGCGGTCGCGCACGGCTTGGCAGGTGGGCAGCTGCTCGTCTTCGAACTCGTCGGTGCTGACGACGTCGTCCAGGTTGCCCTTATGAGCCGCGATCTCCTCGTCCAGCGACGTCTCGGCCTTGCGCTTCCTGCTGGCCGACGCGGTGCCCCCGGACTTCTTAGCGGGATGCGTCGCCGGAGCCTGCGACTCGCGCGGTTCCTTGCCGGCGAGTGCGAGGAACTTCTTTTGCAGCCGTGGCCGGCAACCCGGATTTTTTAAGGAATGTGGCTTCGGCGAATTTGATTGCCAGATTGGTAGCATCACCAAGAGGCTTACGTCCCTGCGTTGATCGTGCCATAATTGATGGTCACTTTCATCACTTTCATTGATGTGTGCAGGATATTCTCGGTAATGACGATGGGAAGGGGAGACTATAAACGTTCCTGACGTGTCTACAAGCTGCTGATAAAAGCAAAAGCTAAACATCCCACGCGCGACGTACGGATGAGCCGGGCTTGTTGAGCTCCCGTACGCTAACTATCGGCTAGACTCAGCCCTGCCGCCACCATCCCGGCCGTGCTTTACATAGGAGGTGGAGGTCGGTTCAGGAAACGAGACTAGGCTCATGTTTTATAATTTCAAAGACAAATAGATTCTGCGGTTAAAGTTGACTAGGTTACTAGGTTTAGTGATATTTCCCATGGCCACCTCTAGGAGAACCCGGCATAAGAGTTTCGGGGAATAGTATAAGAGCGGGCTCCTTTTTATTGGGCGATAAACCCCTATCTCGAAACGCATGTCATAAATTTTAAGGGCAACTATTCAGCTATACCCAGCGATGGGCTATTCCATGAAACTTGACATCTGAAATATGAAGTTACCCGTGTGTACTTGTGCGTTTTAGAGGGAAAGCTCATCCATTTTTGTTGCGGATAGGTACCGTATGGTTAAATACAGCCTCACAGAGCCCCCCCTTTTAGCCTCTCATGTTTAATGAACGACTACCGAAAACACGTCAAAGTCGTCGGTCAAGTAATCGCGATTGCTCAACTCGGATTTAATCGCAGTTGAGGTGACGGATGTGGCAAGAGCCTATTAATTGTTGCTATAAGACCATTTCTGGTCTTGATGTGCGGATGGTGATCTTCCTAGCTTCTTCCAAGCCTTTGGAATTGCCGAACCGACCCCACACAAAATTCATATGGCTAATTCACCTCGAGTGCAACAGCATCATCTCCTTTGCCGGTTTTGACATCATGGTCCAGTTTGTATATAGGGGTCTTACCCCGACTTGCGCCCGGATGAGGGAGTACAGTGTTCCTTGAGTTCTCCATTCTTCCCCTATCCGGCACCAAATCTTATCTACGAGATCCAAGATGTACAGACTCGCTCTCTCGGCACTAGGGCTCCTCGCCGCCCAAGCCGCAGCGCAGTGCACCCGCGAAGACCTAAGCGCCGCCACCGACAGCCTGCTCGCGGCGCAGACGGCCGGAACGCCCGACGCCATCGCGCCGCTCGCCGACACGGTCGCGTACCTGGAAGCCTTTAAGACGGCGGACATCGCGACGGGGATCCTGTCGCACCCGCTCAAGATCGACTTCAACCGCAGCCTGCTGGACACGACGGCGTGCGCGACGTACACGGAGATCATCGTGACGGACGCCGCGCACCCGTACGTCATCGGCACGCAGATGCGCTTCCTCGACGGCAAGATCGCCAACATCAGCTCCCTCGTCACCGACCAGGGCGACTGGCTCTTCAACGCTACCGGCACGTACTACTGGGCCTCCCGCGAGAACTGGGATCCCATCCCTGAGGACCAGCGCGACTCCCGCGAGGTCATACAGGCTGCCGCCGACGCCTACGCGGATCTGTTCAATGACAAGTCCGTTCAGGTCCCGTGGGGCACGCCCTGCGCGCGTCTTGAGGGAGGCGCGTATACCGGGTCGGGCTCGGCTACGGACCGCTGCGATGTTGGCGTTCCCAACGGTAAGTTGAAGCATCTCGGAATGGAATATGTCTAGTAGAATATTGACTCCAGTCTATAGGTGTCGCGTTGGTTAACCGCCGCTATGTCATCGATGAGACTATCGGCGCCGTGGATATATTCATCGACTTCGCGACTGTTCCGGATAGCCATGAGTTCCGAGTGGAAAGTGGGAAGCTGCGCTTTGTCCACACAATCACTGTCATGGGTTGATAATTGATATAAGTCAAGGCTGGTGGAGGGCTATAAGAGCGGAGAAAAGCTCCAGGTTTTCACTCGTTCTCGGTTCGGGGGTCGATTATACCCAACCCTCACATAGCAGGCTATTTAAATTGACAGATTTATTCACAAGGTGATCTATGAGATTAGGTAGTTGTTCTTTCGAAAAGTGAAAATAAATGAAAACCAAAAAATTGAAAATTAGAAGATGAAAATTAAAAAAATCAAAATTAAAAGATAACGAAATTAACATAACGCGTCAATTACCCCTTATTAACTAAGTTGTCTTTTATGTTGAGTATTGTAAGTGACATTTGAAAAGACAATTGATTGTGAAAGGGGTAGAATACAAATGGTACACCTTTGTGCTTTTCGTATTAATTAGAGTTTCAATAAAGCAATTCTAGGGGGCATAATAATAAGCCATAGAACACTCAATTCCTTTTTTAATCCAAAATAATCGTTTATGCAAATGAATTCCATTGTTGTATCATAGTCATAGTCCCATTGTTCAATTAGACAGTCCATAAAATCGCGTTCTCCTCGTTGAATTCCTTCGTTTGCTTCCTTTTCCATATTTGAGAAAGCTGGTAAGCATTGAGACTCCTCTGGTAGTAGTCTCAAGCTTAGTTGGTCTGTATTTCATCATCCTTAGCTGCCTTGCTATTCCCCATCCGTAAGTATGTCTTCACCCAAAAGTACATCGACCCTCACGGGTATGGCTTTCTCTATCAGAAGTATGCCTTCTCCTCGAAGTACACCTTCGCCCTGGAACAATACTTCGCCCGAAACTTCGCATACCGTTCCGGCCGCGGTACAGAGCGACACAGAGCGGTTCAGTGTCGAGGATCTCAGTGATGAGGAGCTAATCTGCTCATACTTTGACCTGGATGAGGCATGCGGCGAATGTGAAGACTCCGACGTGCTTGTTGAAGAGATTCGTGGATTCGAACCCATCCAGAAGCGGAAGGATAAAGGTAACAGATTGGGATTGGAGAAGGATACGCACGAGGAGAACTTTTCAGGTGGGTGCTGCGGCTACGTGTTTCCATGGAGCTCTCAAACGATGATGGGCACTTTGCCGCCACGAGCCTTGAAAGCATATACTATGGATATTCATCAAACGCTGGGACGTAAACGGAAACCTACCGTCGAAGAGACCGAGACTGTCAAGAAGATTAAAAAAGAAAATCCGTTTCCTTCCGCCGCAGCGGATATTACTTGGAATAAGTTGTATCGGGAGATATGGGTACCTAAGAAGTAGTTTATCTAGGTAATTTTCCCTTATGGCAGGTATCTACCTACCTAAGGTAGATGGTATTATTAGGTCAACTTGCAAAATTTCATCAGTAAATTGGCCGTGTTCAAAACAATTCAAGGCAAGCGACGATGTGACTAAACCACATGATATGATGTTAATAGAAGTTCCTAGCTATCCAAGAGCGTGGCTTGCGTTAGTACATGTTCTCCAACGGCATACGTTAGGTACCTAATTAGATCGAATTCGAAGACCTACGTACATGTTTCTCGCATAGGTATCTTCCCATGACCTGCTTCCTTCGACGTCTGCTGCCTACGCGCCAGATGATGTCCAATAGTATTCAGTCTGTAACCATAACAGATTCGGAGCGCACCGCTGCTGAAAGCCGACGAGGATGGTAACCCCATAAATTGTTAGGAGCTTAGGCTAAGCCACACCGAATTGAAAAGAAATCTAGATGACCACGTCTTGAGATAGCCGTGATATATCCGCTGACGTGACCTGAGGTAGCCGGTTCTAGGACAGGGATTGTAACCATCAACGCGGTATCAAATCAGCTTTCAGCTCATGTTCCGGGCCAAGACGACTACAGCCGTGTGCACATATTCAGCAAGCGCGCGCATAGGAGTAACTTGAGGTGGTGTTGTTGGTTGACATAACAGGCGAAGATGAGTTTAATATAGGTACATTGACGTTGCAATCCCGGCCCAGCAGCCAACCAACAACCCAACGGTGCATCGCCGCTGAGCAGTCACATCGCAATTCAGCTGGCAGCCGTTGTACCTGCTAGGCAGCACCTATTATCTGATATACATATTGCATGTCAGCTGGTATAAAAATGTGATAAGCCTGTTGTTACACAACATACGATGAAGTCCGACGAAGCTGACAGCTGAGACCGACGCGTGGTAAGACTTAATAAGCATGGAGGTTACCGCCTCGAGGTGTTGGATAGCCCGTATGGTTATAACAATCGAGGGTTTTTCTTCTCTATCGTACTGATTCCTGAGAAAACCGTCTCGATAGTCTGAATATCAATCATGGCGACCATCGAAGGTGTTAGCGGCAACCAGTACGTCCCCGGGACGAAAGACTACAACGACGTCAAGTATCAATATGCTACCTCTACTTACGGAAAGGAGCGTGATCTCAACCCGGGACTGATCGTCCAGCCCAAGACTAAGGAAGATATCGTGTTGGCGCTCAGGTATGCCAAGGAACGAAAGATTGCCGTGGCCGTCAAGACCGGCGGTCACCAGTACAGCGGTGCTTCTTCCACGAGCGCTCCTAATATCCAACTGGACCTAGAGGAATCGTTCAGAGGTCCAGAAGATCGAACCATCTTCCAGAAGGACGGCAAGGCGTATGCTCGGACGAGTGTCAGTTGGAGCCTAGGCGAATTCAACGCCTGGCTTACGGAGAACAAGCTGTTCGTGCCTCACGGACAATGTACCGAGGTCCACATTGGCGGACACGTACAGACCGGCGGTAAGTTTTGATATTGGAAAATGAATTCAAGGGCACTGCTAACGGAGACTTCAAGGTTATGGTCAGTTAGCCCGCAGTTTTGGGCTATTCGGAGACCACGTGCTATCTCTCGAGACCATCGACACCGACGGCAACTTCAAGGAGATCACCAAAGCCACGGACCCCGACCTATTCTGGGCGTTCCTCGGCGGCAGCCCCGGCAACCTCGGCGTGATAACGCACTTCACCATCCAAGCGCACCGGGACCAGGACTACAACGGGTCGCGGGGCATGAAAGCGCTGTACTTCTACGACACGCAGACGCTCAAGCGGCTCGTCGACATCCTCGTCGAGATGTCCGACAACGACGACTTCCCGCGCAACTACGACCTGTGCGTCAGCGTGCTCAGCTCCGCTTTTCCGCTATTGGATCTCTGCCCCGGGCTCGACGAGTGGATGGCGCGCGAGCACCCGGAGCTATACGGCAAAAACGGGCTGATCGCGTGGCCGCGCACGATTATCGTCTACGCGCAGTGGGTGCCGTTCGAGGCCGGCGACGTTTGTGATATGTCGTGGTTCGACCGCATTAAAGAAGGGTCCGACTGGATCTTGGGCGACAGCGACGTCGAGCAGAAGCCCATGTCGCAGTTGACGGGAGACTGGATCTTCCGCAACGTGCGCGAGTTCGAGCACCCCTATGTTAAGCGCACGTACACGACGAACTCGCGCACCCTGGCGAAGGACGGCTGGGCTGATTGGGTTGTTGATCGTATCGATGCTATCGTGAAGCCGGAGCATAATCGGTGCTGGCTTTCGGCGCAGCTGCAGTGTTTTGGAGGCAAGAACTCCATGTTCACGCGAAACGCGGATAATGGGACCTCGTACAGTTGGCGCGACACTAGCATCGGCTGCACGATGGACTGTTTCCATACAGAAGAGACGAAGACACGTGCAGAGGACTGGCAGAAGGTCAACGACGAGGAGGCGATCGGACCGAACGGTGTCTTCTCGAAGACAGACCGTCGGGTGTTGTGGGGTTCGTATGGCGATTGGAATCTGGACGCTGTCTGGAACTGCTACTACGAGGATCGAGCCAAGTACGAGAAGCTCCAGCAAATCAGGAAAGCCGCCGATCCATATGGCATCTTTACCCCGAACCCTTTCTGTGTGAAGCGGGCCGATTGATATTTCTGTTGTCTAATATTAGGTGTATGATATCTGATCTGTTAGATAGTACGGGTTATGTGCTCTTGAATTTCATCTCGTGGACGAGTTCAATATACTGTTATAAAAACCCCGAACTCCGCCGTTAGGTTTGGAATGCCCTTATGCAAGACATGATCTTGTCATATGTCCAGATTGGTGGTTCTAGATATATCAAGCGGTGATCGTTGGGATGAGCATCTACTCTGCGATAGTCCCTATTTCCCTTGTAAATTGAAAAAAAGTATTGCGGAGGTTGGAGGAGACGGGATCAAAGATCAGTTGAAGTATGGGAACATACGAGTATCATTGCTAAAAACGCATCGCAAACGACATTTAATCATTAAGCCATCCGAGGTATCAAGAACGTCCTTATCTCCTCTATATACTATACCTCCACGCCATATCTCCGAGATATTCTTTTACGGGTATCTCTCTATGCTCTAGATCTATGTCGTCTTTCTAACTCTACTCTAATCTATGTGTCTAAGCCCATCCGATTCTAAAGAGTTTGTATCCGCTCTCGTCTCCGCGCCCGACCCCCCGACGCTTTTCTATATTCTCCTTAGTGAGGATCGTTAGATGTCGACCGTCCGCTGCCTTGGGAGAGGATCCCCGAAACGCCGTCTCGACGGAGTCGATAACTGCTTCGAAGCGCCCGTTCGGGCGTACCGTCATCATCAACCAGAATACACCCCTCGGATCTAGAAGGCGGGTTGCGCATTCACGTAGCCACACGGCGTGCTCGAGCGCGTAAACGACGTCTGTCGCTACCAGGACATCCGCAGGCGCATTAAGCGGCGCATCGAAGATCGGGTCGGACCAGTCTAGTGCGCATGTCTTTACACCCGCTCGCGTGAGCATGATGTTGTTCCTCAAGTTGTCAAGGACGGCGGGGTGGTAATCCGTCGCGATCAAGGCCGCGTCCGAAATTCCGAGGTGAGGCAGCGCCTTGTCGAGCGCGAGACTGACCAGACCCGTCCCTGCCCCGAGTTCGACGATACGGGGTGAGGAACCCAGCGCAGATCGTGTCAATCCGAATCGCGCGGGTGATGCGCAAAGTAAGTCGGAGAATACAATGGATGCTCCCCAGCTCTGTAGGCCGACGTCGGTATGATCCGTGGTAGTATGCGGACCATCGTGAAGACGCACGTCTATCTTGATCTTCTCACGAGTGTCCGGCTCGGGAGACGTTAGAATGAATGAAAAGTCGCGCGTCAGTCCAGGATCCTCTTCCTCGTCTTCATCCGGCGCTCTGGTGAAAGAGGCCAGCACATAGGAAGCCTTATCAATCACGCGCTCGCGCTCGTCTTCATCATCCAAGAGAAGTTCTTCCGCGCGGGCGATCAAGGTAGTCAACCATCGTATGGCGTAGCTGCGCTCGAAGTCGTCGGCGCGCAAGGCATCCAGCGCGCCTTCCGAGTCTATAACATCCTCGGTCTCCGATACATAACCGGAATCTACCTGTTGCGCCGGCAGGTCGTGAACTTTTCCGAGTTCCAGCTGCGACTCGACAGCCCGCGATAGCGACACGGGACAGTATAGCTCGTGAAGATTGTCTACCGCCGAAAATATCTGGTCCCCTGCGAGTGTGGGGAGTGAGCGCAGGGGAGGGAGGCTGCTCGTGGGAGACAGCGGAAGACCCGCTGGGCTCATTGGAGTCCTCGGCCAGACTCGCGGTCCGTTTGCCAGGGGATGAACGAAGGACTGGAAAAAAGATGAAGCGAAAAAAAAGTGAAATAAGAACCTTAAGAAAGACAATCAAACGGATAGTGAGATGTTTTTTTTTTTTTTTCTAATAATAAAATTTGAGATAGGTTATCATTCCGGGGTCTAGAACGAAATGGATCGAAAAAGGATCCACTTGCTACACAACTTTCTGCTATCGTGAACTCGGCCTCTGAACTCGGCGATAGCGGTGAAAGTTACGGTGCACGTATAGGTACCTGACAAAACAGAATCGCGGAGTAAAGCTAGGCCGATTTTTATTACTTTTATCGTCTCTATTATTTTATCGTCGTAAATTATTTCACTAGGAATTTCATATTCTAGTAATATGTTTCCAAAGCTTTTCTGTTGGTTGGACAGGGTACGATAATCTATCGCAGTGTTGCAGATGGGTTCGGATTGATGCTTGAATTGAGCTAAGATAGGTACCTAGGAGTACGATGGTCCATTTGACCAAAATCCGCCATACCGACAAAATACAGTATATTTAGTAAGTTAACTGTGGCCTTAGCACTGTACCCCCATAATTACAGGGCCCTAAGCACTAAAGCCCCCTGTAGCAATAGCGCACTCCAGCGCATCATGCCTTATAACTTACAGCAGCCCAGGTACGTACCTTAGGTACGTACCTTAACACCTAAAATTTCTTATCTATCCCTTTGATAAATACGCTAAATGCTTTATAATTATGGCGTTTTATAGGGGATATACTGCTATAATTATAGCGCCTTTAACGCCATATTCTTCGCAAAAATTACTATGGTTTTAGCACTGTATTTGCCTTATATTTAAAGCTTGGAATGCGTTAATTTTGGGCGCCCTTAAAGCCTAAGTGCCCTATAATTATAGGACCTATATAGCGCTAATGAGTACGTACCTTAATCGCTAAAAGATACGTACTGGTACGTACCTTAGCCACTATAAATTACAGGGAGAGATATGCTGGAGTGCGCTGTAATTATAAGGAGCTTTAGTGCTTAGGGCCCTGTAATTATAGGGCGTACTGTGCTAGGACCACAGTTAGCCCCTTAAATATACTGTATTTTGTCGGTATGGCGGATTTTGGTCAAATGGACCGCCGTCAGGAGGTAGGTAGGTAGACAAGGCCGCGAGCTGCAAGATGCCACGACAGCCACGATTGCCACATTCCGATACTTTCCAAGGATCTATTTGCTTGAGCAGTTGCGTTTGTGGCACTATATTTTATTCGACCGTTTGACTGGCTGTATACCAGTTCGTTTGAGTGAAACCGCCCCAGTTTGGCCCGCCGTCGTTGAACGGGCACTGCGTGGCGGCTGGGTGATCCGTTAGGTTTGATGAAAAGGCTACGAAAAACCAGTTAATATCTCCCGTTGCAGTTACGAGCCCGTACTGAGTGCCTCGTGGGTCTGATGCGTTCCAGTTAAAATCTGTCTCGCGGATCGTCGTCGTAAGGGCCACTGTCGACCCGTCGAGAGGTGGTGCAGTAACGCATGCTGATGACTGAGGGTCTTCCATGGTCCCGTTCCAGACATATGTACCTGCGAATATACCAGCTCCGGTAGGGTACGCTCTGTTCTAGTCAGGCCTATGTGTCATATGTAACTACCTGGTAAGAATTACGTACAAGGTTGATGTTACCATCTTTCCGCCCGAACTATACGAGATAGTCCCGATCCGGGTTCCCTCATCATTAGATGGGTAAGGTGTTGGTGTAAAGGTTGCCGAGGTCTCAGTGACGGTGCTTGTGGTGTTGGAGGTGATATTTACGATTATGGTGACTTCGAAAGTCACCGTTGGGAACACAAGGCCGAACTCAGGGCGGTCCTCATGTAGCCACAGCCATTGCTCCGGGCGCCACCCGCCAGCGGAGATGATTGAACAATACCGGCAGGATTCATTAAATTGCGCGCCGCAACCTATGATGTCGTTAGCTAAAATCTGACTTGGTTGGGGGAGGGATCAGGCCCGCCGAACTATCTAGGATGATGGCCACGAGAACAACGAGCCACCAAGAGGTTTTAGTAGAAAGCATGTTGCCGGACAAGATTGTAAAGAGTGAATAGACAGACTCGAGTAGAAGTTGGCAGAGGAGAGAAGACCAGCACGAATATCGGATTGGAACGCGGGAGCTGAGCTGGGGCAGGGAAGTAAATATGACAGTCACCTAGAGAATCTACAATCCATGTGAAATATAAGGCAATAATAGGCCAGATATTTATACCAACCTTTGTCATGGATTTGAGTCATGTCAATGGCTATTCAGTCGATGCTGCCGCTTTATCCCGCAACCACAACTGAGATGTAGGCCACTGCACCCACACCATAAATAGCCCCCATCCAAGCTGACACCCAGGATCTGCTTAAGCGCCTTAATGATATGGAAGATTGGGGCAGTGCTATCGCGCCAATACCATGTGCTAGTGCAGCATAAGCATTTGCTCAGTTGCAGGTAGAGCCCCTTCATTGTATTGGACGACATAAGTCTTTCAAGCAGGCTGTGTGCATTTTAAGAATTCATCGTGAGTTATGCCTGCAACTGCATAGGCAACGTTGATCTTTTTCCACATGTACCTAGCCTTAGGGCAGCCACGCTGATAGATCCTTTTCCTTTTTGTAGGGGCTAAATGGGTAAGCATATTCAGCAGCATGCCGGCGTGGCCAGTATCGGAGTCTCTAGCGATCTAGAGCCTCGTTGGGCCAAAGTATGAAGGATCGAGTACCCTTGTAATAACGATCCATAGGATTGAAATATTAGGAGTTAAGAGTAAAGTCTGCAGATATATATCCTGCTGGGTTGCCTTTCTGCCGGTCTCTTATCTATCAAAAACCTTTGATTACAACGTGTCGTTTATAGACGCTATCAAAGAATTCCACCAAAGTTTATGAACTGTCAGCAAATCTTGACCGAATATGGCTCGTCACGCCAGCCCAGTTCCTTCAAGCCGCTCGGGAGGCGTCATGGACGATCACAATGCTAGAATATCCTCGGATTACGAGCAAGATATCGTGAGTCGACGTTAACTAAGACGATTAAGGAGGTCTTCTCGCTGAATATATTTATTTAGGCACAGCCTCTTACCGACACTCCAGAAGACAGCTCTAGCGCTGTACCTAATGAAGTCAACAGTGAAGCAGATGCCCACGAAAAGGACTCTACAGCAATCCAGATCACCCATCATCCTGATCGAACACATAGGGAATCTAAATTTAAAAACATTCGGACACAGCTACTCGTACAACTACTCGTCTTATGTCTTCTGGTCATCGTCATTGTATTCGTTCAAGGAACGTACTCTGCCCAGAAAAGGTCCGAGAACAAATCTCCACTTAGCGGGTTCTTGAAAACCGATGTTAGCACCACGATTGCTGTTCTTCGTGCTGCTCAAGGTATTCTATCGGGGCTCACGTCGATGGCAGTCAGTGATACCTTCGTCCTGATCCAGTGGATTATGATAAATCGTCAAAACGGCCTGTCCTACCCCCATTTGCTAGCACTATCCCCAACCACAAGCATAAGTGGACTTTTATCACTGGTGCACTCGTCGTCTTCCAAGACGCCTGCCCAAATATGGGCAATTTTAAGGTTAGCCACCCTCATCCTCTGATTCGGCTTCTCTAATGCTTAGTAGAGCAACTACGTCTGTCGTGGTCTGGATTGCAGGCTTGCTATTATTCTGTAAGAAACCATAGCTCCCGTTGGCGCTCCCCTCATTTATTGGTTAATATCGCGTAGTCAACACGACGCTAGTAACTGTTTACGACACAGCCATAACCTACGAGGCAACAGCTGGTGTTGGGCCATTCAATGGCTCACTGGTCCAACCCTTTCTACAGGCCTTGCGTGCCACCGCACCCGGATATCCATACACGATTCTTCCATATACCTATTTTGCCGCGGTATACACACTTGTCCTGAATCCTCTTATTTCAAGTGTCTCGGAGCCTGTGTCATGTCAAGATGGCAAATGCTTCTCTTATCTTCTGTCCGGAGGCCTTGAGATGGTCGCCCCCTGGGTCCCCGAAGGGCATATCGATTATCCCATGATCAAGATAGACCCGGTAGCTTCGCTGCAGATGGACTTTACCCAATATGCGAGCGATGAGTTCGAAGAGGTAGATTGTGATATTTATGGTGAGACGGGATTTACGATTGGCATTCGACTCTGCTTAGTCCACGAACCAACCCTTCCGGGAAGCTTGAGGGCAGGTAAGCGGCTGATTTTCTTTCGACCTGAGTAGCTAGGTATTTTCGAATATTTCTCGCTGACGCACCCGAGGGCTCTTTGTCTGCATGAATGGTACAGACGGGGACAACTGCCAAGTGTCACAGCCAGCTCCTAATATGACCACGACGATGTCTGTTTTTACTCGCCAGGCGACTGTCGTTACAGCCAGATCGAATTATAGCATTATCAATGTTGAATCGTTAACCGTATGTGAGATTTGCTTCTTCTTCTTTTTTTTTTCTTTTTCTTTTCGCTTCTCGACGGCTGTCTCCCATCCTATTGGAGACCGACATGCAAGATGGAACAGAAACATGCTTGATTTCAGTAACCAAATTCCGTACAATATACTATCTAGATACCTAACCTACCTAAGGTAGGCTTGGTAGTAAGCTCGCCGGTTTGTCTAGCTGACCTTGAATGACAGCCTCCGGTACCATTAATAGAGGGGATTGACCTACAATCTTACCGAGCTGCGCTCAACTGGCTGCTCAATTCGTCCGCCGCAAACGTTCCACCGCCATCGTCTGTATCTCAGAGCTTCTGGAGCTCGCCAGCTCAGATGATGGACAATTCAACATACGGCATCCTCTCCCAGAACTTCCAAAGCATCCTCGCCTTTCCGTTCTGGCTCTTCAACGAGAACAACTGGGGCAACGTGGAGACAAAATCAAACCAGACCAACCCGGCGTTACCGGCATACTTCCGCACGCAAGCGTCTATCGTCTCTCCCTACTCCAAAATACGCTTCGATCCGACCATGTTCGCTCTTTTCGTAGCGCTACAGGGCCTTGCAACGGCGCTGACATGGGCCGCGCTCCTCTGGGCGTGGCGTGTTTCCCAGTCGCTACCTACCAGCTCCTCGTTCCCTTTGTTCGATTTCGCTTTTCGAGCTCGTCTAGAAGGGGACGTCGAAGTCTCAGAGACCCCTGTAAACAAGAACCGAGACATCATTCGGTTGATGAAAGATATCACGGTTCATAAAAAGGAGAGTGACACTATCGAGTAGATAGGTTAAGTAATTCAGCATTGGCACCTGAATTTTGAAGATGGGCTTTGCAATTGATACGCTAATCCCTTATATTTATAGCAACCTCTACCGCAGTCATGGTTTCAATTATAAGTGCTTGCCTAGGTATGGAATTGGGAGGTAGGTAGGGTTTATAGGATATTTGAGATCGGCAGCAGGTGGGAATTTGATTACTTTAATAGCGAGGGATTAAAATGATATCTTTACCTTATGTACCTCAGGTAGTGAGCTACCTAGCTTAGGAATATGGCACTATAAAGAAACCTCTAGTAATTGATTTATAATTTCATTGTCTGAATGATTACAGGGGCAGGCGCTGCAACGCACTTTACGACAGTAATAAGGGCAATCTTTTCGCGGATTTTGATTGATTATTTATAAGATCTGGTACCTAAAATATGTACATTATCGACTAAATCTTATGTAAAAGCGTAGCGTGGTCATGGGAATGGCAATGGCTGACTGGCTTACCCGTAATCGTCAGAATCGTCAGCTCCAGCTTCACCTTCGCATTTATTCACCGCGTGACTCGTTAATACTCGTCCATTCTTTAACGTCCTTAAAGTCTATAACCTTTCCGTCTGCACCCCATCTGTCTTGCACGTCCCACCAGTTTCGATTGAGTGCCGTTTCGGGTCTCCATCTGAATGCGCGGCGTGTGCGCTCATCGACGCGGCCCTGGAGATGCTCTAGAACCACCTGCCCTATCGCGGGCATCACCTTGAAACCATGCCCGCTACCGCCAACGGCGATGAGGAATTTCCTCTTACCGGGACGCGAGTGGGGATACCAATCAATGAGCGGCATCCTATCCGGCGTGTCGGCGTCCCAGCATATCCGCGCGAAACTGAACGGACGTCCCGCCAAGTGCGGCATCGTTTCTTTGAGAAATCCACGCGCCCGGGCTTCTGACTCGATGGGTATCTGATTTCTAGCAAACGGCCTAGAGCCCAAAATGTTGCGACCTTCATGGGAGTAGATAGGGTTAATGTAGCCCGGGTGCTCGTCGCAAATCTTGAGCTCGTGAGTCTCAGCCGACGGTTCCATAAAGAAGCCCTTCTCGATATTGAACAGTACCGGGAGGTTCTTATAGAGCTGAGCCTCCGGTGGCGTCATCCTGATATGAGCGAGTGTCCATGCCGTCGGTCTGAGCTGACTCTGAAAGTCCAGCAGAAGGTCGGCGTTAGCTCCGTTGGCCAGTATGGTCGTATGGGCTTGATGAATAGTTCCATCGGATGTCTTTACGCCGCTTAGGGTTTTCCTCGAGTCCTCGTCATTCCCTTCGGAGAAAAGGAGCTCAACTACCTCCCCGTTCTTCCCCGTGATGAAACAAGCACCCAGTTTCTCGGCCTCCTGTTTCGCGGCTACAATTGCTCCTCTTGCATACACCCACCCCGCACCCGTCTGCTTAGTAAAACCCCTCCATCTCTCGAAATCTCCTGTCAAGACACCCTTGGGCATGGTGTTGCGGAATTCCTCAGCAGTACTCACGTGCTGGTACTCATCTTCGTGCCCTTTGATATCCTCAAGTAGAGCTGAATATGCAGAGTCTGAAGAAGCAGCCATTACATAGCCCGTGCGATAATAGAAAGGCTTATAGATTGGATCTCCAAGCCAGGCTCGGGTGCAGAGAGCATGCAAGCGGTTCCACGCGTATGCGACATCTGTATCGTCCTCGGACTGAGATCCTGATAACGTGAGTGATTGTCCGCGATGACTATGTTGTTCAATTCGAACAACGAGACGATGAAAAGAACGTATTACCCTCTTCCATGATCTTATTAATGTCGTTCCCGGCGGCGATGTTACTAGGCACTTCCTCTCCATCTAGCACTGTCACATTGCTATATCCATTTCTTACTAGCTCGAGGGCGATGCTGCAACCCCAGGTTCCAGCGCCAACGATAAGAATCGAGTCATCGTCCAGCAGCATATCCTCCAATGATGGGGATAAAGGTCGGGGCGCTCCCAATAGTTCGCCGCTGGTATGCTGATCTGGAATGCATACCGAGTTCGGGTAGGGAGAATTCTCAAGTTCTGTGCTTGTCGGAGGGATCATCTTTGTCCGCTTACCTAAGCTACCTAGGTAACCAAACCACCTTTAGCCCACTAAAGCTCGCTTGACAATGCTAAGCCATGTAAAATGCAATATGCGAGTAGAACTTACGTGCCTAGGCACCTTATCGCAAATACAACTGACCGATTGAGCGCGGTCACGACTACGTGTTCAAGTTTACCTATAAGTGGCCACCAGCAGTCGAAAGCTAGTAAAGATGAGGCACCTCTGCCCAGAGTCCAATTTACATAAGACTTCGGAAAGACTTTGAACATCCATACGCAGATGCACTCCCGGCGCCTCCAAGACGTATTAACTTATTAGTCAGCATGAAGCATAGCTCTGTCGGAGCTACCTACCTAGGTAGGAGGTAAGTAGAAAGAAACTCAAGCGCTACAGGGCACTCAGAGCGAGCATGATGAGAAATCAGTCGAGCTTACGTAATACGCAAAAATTACTTCACCATAACTTCAAAGTGTGAAATACTTTAGAAGACTTAGAATGTGACTTCGAAGGTTACAGGTTTCTATCAGATATGAGTGCTGTTTTATTTTACATGAGGTACGAAGTAATTGGGAAAGAAAGGGGTCGGAACGTAGGATTGATGACTTAGCATTCCTTACCTAAGGTACCTAAGGTAGGCACATGTGTGTAAGCTGTGTGATTACCTACCTAAGGTGCAGCAATTAGTCAGCTGATCCATATGAATTGAATTCACCCGGCTATTTACAATATTCCCGGCGCTGATCAGCCGGCACGTGACGCTATATAATTCTATAGACACTAACAATACGTAGATGTAAGCGTGTAATCCAGCCAAAAGCTAAAGAAAGCCAAATGCTGTTGCTCAATGTCAACCCTGGATGATGCCCCGCCCGTCCCGGCCGGAGAACACCGCCCATGTGTCCTCATCCTATGCCACACGCTCTCCGGGCACCTTGCCCCCCTCCTCCGCATCGCCGCCGCCCTGCACACCCTGGGATGGCAGACCTTCTTCCTAGGCCCCACCGCTCACCGTCAGCGCATCCAAGCCACCGGCTCCGTCTTCATCCCCTTATCCGGGCCCGCGGACCTCGACGACAAGGCTTACTATGAATCCCCTCCCGGCGGCGCGTCATACACGTCACTGCATTGGGCAGACCGCGTGCTCGTCGACCTACGCGTGCAATGTCTCGCCCCTCTCCCAACGCAATGGTCCGACGTCAAAGCAGCTCTAGCCACGCTCCACGCGCAAGACCCAGAGCGTGGGGTTATCGTGCTCGCCGAAGCTTTCTTCTACGGCATCCTACCCCTATTCTACGGGGCTTCCCTTCCCGACGGCCTTCCAACCCCTCTATCCAGCATATGCGTCTCCGTCACGGTCCCGGCGATCCGCAGCGTCGACCTACCCCCCGCGGGCTACCCCTTCCCCTTCGACCCGTCGCTTGCCGGCCGCGCGCGCAACGCCCGACTCTGGGAGCGCAGCTGGACGCGCAAGGCCGCGGATCTAACTGCGCTTCTGGACAACCAAATGCGGGAGGCGGGCGCGGCGCGCGGCAGCGTCGTGGAGGAAGTGTTTCTCTCGGGCGCGAATTACACGGCGCATGACACGATCCTGCAGCTGGGGGTGCCGGGCTTCGAGTACCCGCGCGGCGACTGGCCGGCGGGGTTCCGGTTCGCGGGACTCGTGCAAGGGGCCCGATCTCACGCCGTGATGAAAGCTAATAAAGACCCCGAGTTCCCGTGGTGGCCGGAACTACCGTCCAACTCGGCGCTCCCGCGCTCCTCCCCGGGGCGCAAGAAAGTGCTCGTGGTGACCCAAGGGACCGTCGAGATTAACCCGCACGACCTTATCATCCCCACGCTCCGCGCCTTTGCCGCACCGTCCCACACGGACTCCGTCCTTGTCATCGCCATCCTCGGGTGGAAGGACGCCAGTCTCTCCAGGTATAACGTCGAAGTGCCTAGCAACGCGCGCGTAGCCGATTACCTCTCGTACGACGCGGTGCTGGCGCACGCCGACGTATGGATTCACAATGCCGGGTTCGGCGCCGTGAACCACGGGATCGCGAACGGCGTGCCGATGGTGGTGGCGGGGGAAGGGATGGACAAGACGGAGAACGCGCGGCGGGTAGGATGGAGCGGGATCGGCGTGGATTTGGGGACGGCGACGCCCTCTGCGGAGCGAGTGAGGGATGCTGTGGAGCGCGTGTTGCGGGATGATAAGTACACCAGACGGGTGCGGGAGCTGCAGAGGGAAAGTGAGGAGATAGATTGCTTTGGTTTGGTTCATAGCGAGTTACTTAGGGCAATGAAAGAACGGCCGGGAATTAGACAGCAGCAAGGTCTAAGGCGTTAATGGGAAAAAGCAAAGTTGTGTCATTACTAACTGTGCTAATAGTTGCAATTATCCATGTGCGTTACCTACCTAATGGATTGACAGAGCTGCCGGATATCTCTTTTTCGTCTACCCAGTGGCCCGTAACGCAATTATCAAGCTCGAAGCTCTTCCTCCTATTGGGTTTTCTCGAAAAAAACATACCACCCATAATTACTCCTAGTTTTTCTCGTATTGGTACAGTACATACACATCTCAGTAAAGGGTACCATCTGTAGACGATCCCCGACGAGAAATATCGCCTGTGATGGTTGGCGACCGGGTATCATATGTTAGGTAGTCAAGTAGTCCGTCTCTTAGTCCCCAGCCGCCCAATCATCAGGGGCTCAACTTGCCGCATCCCAACTATCGCCCAACGGGCTTCTCTATCGGCCTCCGTCCTGGGTTTCCGGTTGGTAGCATCCGCCCGCCAGAACGAGGTTCATCCGCGTGAACTGCACTTTCATCACCGGCGTCTTCTTCGTCGGGAAAGCACTAATCTGATCCGGCGTGATCATCACCTCCTTCCCCTTTCTCTTCCCCGTGCCGCCGCCAGCACCACCAGCGGGCTGCGTTGCCTGTCCGGCCTGCTTGGCATCTGCCTGGCCACCGGCCGCGACGATCGTGCTGTCGCCGTCCTGCTGGTGCGCGTGGCGGTTGCCGTCGGAAGGCATGTCGACGTCCCACACGCGGACCGTGTTGTCGTGGCCGCCGGATACCAGAACGCTGCTCTCGACGCTGAAGCTGAGCGACCAGATACCTCCGCGTCCGTGGCCGCGACAGCGCTTGATGCGCGACCCCTTCTCGATGTCCCATAGAATAATATTACCACCTATGTCAGCCGAGGCGAGAATCTTGCCGTTCGGTGCGCACTCCAGCGCCGAAATGTATTCCGTGTGTCCGTTAAAGATACGGACACAGTCTCCACTGACCACGGACCACATGCGAATCGACTTGTCCGTTTCATCGGATGCTGAAAATACGTATGCACCATTGGGGTGCCAACAGACTGCCGAAATAGCCGTATCGTGACCGACGAGAAGTCGTTGCGCCGAAGCATGGTCTTGGGACCAGATTCGCACGGTCTTATCCCAGCCACCAGTCACGAAGTAATGACCTTGAGGGCTCCAAGCTAGAGATCCGACCGGTCCGTCGTGGCCCTTGTAGATGCAAAGGCAAGACCAGACCTCGAGAGACCAAAGTCGCACCTGGCCATCGGCCGAACAAGAGAGAAGGAGCTTGGTATCCGTTTCGGGCTGGGGATCACCTTCATAAATATTTCGGTCCAGGTTTGCAATCGCATCCGAAAAGGCCACCGTATACACCGGAGCGGAATGGCCGATAAGCTTACGATTATTGACTTTCCTGTCTTTCTCGGGCGGTAGGTGAGATTTCAGCGCTTTGCCGTCGAGAGACCAGACTCGAATGTAAGATTCTGTAGTGCCTACAGCTACGAGTTCTTGGTCTTTAGAGAAGTCCATACATGAGATACTGCAGAACTGTCAGCTTGTTGCCTTGAAGTGATGATTCGAAATGACGCCTACCTTCCCAGATGGTTGTGAAATGTGTGAATGCACACAGATATGCCGGGGCCTACACCGCCAGTACGGCCCTCGATACGGAATCGATCCCGGTTCTCTCGAACCTTTTGCATCTCCATAACGACGTCTCTTGCACGTGAAGGTGGGTAGGGTATGTCTGTACGTTGAGGAGAATCACCTGCTTCCTTCTTGATGGGGTGCATGGCGTTAAACTCGTCTACTAGAGATCGGAATCCTTCTTTAGGCGGGTGGAGCCTATCTTCTTCTTCGAGTTCCGGCACCAAATCGCCTCGGAGATCAGCTTCCAGGGGAAGTGTGCCTAGCTTGAGGCCGGGTAAGTTGTCAAGGGTGTTACGTGCGAGACCTCCACGGCTGGACATGCCAGGAATACCTTCCTCGATATCGATCTCGGTAAAGTCCAGTTGTCTGGCGCGACGATAGATAGCCTCGAAGCTGAAAGGTTCGATCGGACCACGATCTACAGAGTCGAGGCGACAATTCGCCTGTATGATATCCAGGACTATGGCTCCGCACTGATCCAGGTCGCGCTCGAGAAAGTGAAAGAGGTGTCCGACTAACGATTTGCTGATGGGAATGATGTATTGGTTCTCGAGATACGCCCTGGCCACAGGACTTTCCTTGACGTGCTGGGAAAGAGAGACGGTAGATAGACCCTTCAGCTCATCCGGGTATGCTTTCTCGAAGCGACTTCGAGTCTGCTCCAAGAGGTCCTCGGCATGTGCATAGGAACCCTGACTAACCAGTCGAAGGTAGGAGTAGACAAATAGCGGCCACAGCACTTTACCGAGCTCAAACTATAGTCGCGTAAGACTAGAATTAGAATCATCAGTAGTGGGGTAAAGGAATAAGACTTACCTTATAGAGGTCTATTCCGTTGTCGATCCATCGCGCAAGATGCTTGAACGCGCCGAGATACTTGCCGGCGGGAAGCAGCTTGGAGTTTGAAGGATCACTGGCGGCTCGAGGCTTTCCGCTCTCGTCAATATCCTTTACTTCCTGTCGGAAAGTTTCCTCCGTGCGGCGATAACCTTTCTTGAGAAGGTAGTCCGTCACCTGCGAAGTTGTAACGAACATGGTTAGTAATTCAAAGATTCCGTGGCGAGGACAAGATCGGAACACTGACGATCTGGTTGAGGTTCTGGTTGCTAGTTGTTGTGGTCGAGCTGGCAGTTGGTGGTGGGGGAGCAACGGGCGTCGTCGACTGCGGTTGAGTCGCAAATGTGCTGTTGGGTGCTCCCCCAGCAACGCCAGGGCCGGTGTTAGACATGACGAGGATCGGAAGCCTCCCAGATCGGGGGGGGCAGTAGTAAATCAGGATACCTTATCGTGTGTATTGCATATAACGCGACAATAGCGCAGTGAATATGAGCATGTTTGATGGAAGATCGAAAAAGAAGACTGATTTGATGAAAGTTGAAAGTTGATGGTGAGGCTCAATGAAGACCCAGCTCTCGGGGCACTGGCGCAGGCACCCAGGCACTCAGGCACCTTGGGTGTGGATACGACGCTACTATGTAAATCAACGCCCCACCAGCCCACCTGAACTTCCCCAGGCGCTAGGTTAAAAGTTTACAGCTCCAACTCTATGTGGCCAGCTACTATGTACAGCAACGGACCATCGTGAGGAAGACGATTCGACTCTTCGCTAATCCATAACCCTACAGCGCCCGTAATTCCATAACATAACCATTCACCATCAACTTTTCGACATCCAGAATGGAGAATCATTCCGAAGAGGCCCCTTTTGTGCCTCTTACAAAGGCCGAGCGTATCCAGCAACTTGGCGAAATCGATCGAGTCCGTTGGCCACATGTTTAATTATTTGACCCTACCTAGGTACTCGAAGGCTAACACACACTCAGAATATTGTCAGTCTCTTGCGATCCACCGCCGAAGCTGTCCAAACCCTCGGCAAGCAACAAGCCCAACCCGACGACGAGGATGTCGCAATGGCCGACCACAAAGACCACCAAGTCGAGGTATTCAAGAACTCGATGAACGATTTTTTACGGACTCTCCGGGCCGTCAACGTCGGCATGAAGCGTCAGATATGGGGACTGGAAGAGGCAAACATCGTCACGCTGGACACGAACGAGCCCCAGGGTTCCGAGGGCGAAGGTAATAAGACTGCCGGGTCCGGAAACCGCTTTCCCCTTCGACCCGACGGCGACGGAAAGGTTGCTGGATTCGATGTCGGCTGGCTTAATAGTCGGAGCGACAAGGTGGAAAAGGATATGGAATCTGATCTCTGGACCGAGGCCGAATCATTCCTACAGCGACTTCTTCAGACAGGAGATACGAATTAAGCCACCAATGGAAGCGAGACATAGTCAAATTACCATGTGGTGGAAAGGAGTCAGAACACGGATTGGAAATATTGTATAGGTCTACATAGGAACATCGGCATTGGGCGGCGTTCGTGGAGTTTTATACCCTCGGTTTTCTTTTAAATTCATATGATTTAAGATACGGAATGTGCAGGCGATCTCTTGTTGTGTCGACTTGTTTCGGTTATGCGCTTACAATTGATGATTTCAAAGTGACATTAATGGCATCACAACATTAACCTGTAAACCCACACCATCATGGATCCTGTCACCGATTTAGAATATATCTACCTAGGTAGATAGAGCGTCATAAGCCTACCTACCTATGTATGTACATAGGTAAATGCACATTATCCAAGGGTTGGGTACCTACCTAGGTAGGTATATGTAGGTACCTTCTATGAGGCCCTTGGCATTTTATAGATGGAAGGAAAGTCAAGGCATCCATTCACCATTCCAAGGTTATGCCCCCTGCAGGTAAGCTCCCTAACCTAGGCCCCACTCCCAGTGGAAACAGGCTGCCACTCAGGCCACTCTGCCACTGACAGCCGGCAGCATCAACTAATTCAACGTAACCCCAAAACATTACAAGTCCAGCTTCGGCCATTTCTTGTCAATAGCTCTACTTCTACACTGCTAAGCTCGTCGCAGACCCCGATAGTACCCAAAATGGATTTGGGAGAACCAGGCGACTCTCCTTGGGGCGGTATGATTGTCTTAGTATCCAAGTCACCCGCAGTTTGCTTAACCATAAATCAGATGTTCCGTCACAATCTTCCTCGCGAACTCCCACCTTCAATCAAGAGGGTCTGTTTCTTCCGCTTCGATTCGAGTTGAATGTCTATGGTCGCTAACATAACTTGTATTCATAGATTCCACGACAAAGACCCGGTCCCAAGATGCCGAATCCTCGCAGCAGTCGCAATCCTCGATCAAGTCTCCTACCGGTCGTCCCTCACGAGGACCGATACGTCGTCTAGTCGCTCAGCCCACGAAGCTCGAGGCCGCCGATGATCCGCTTGGTCCATTGGGTCCTCTGGGAGCCAACGGGTCCCCAGGCGCAGATGCCCAGGCCGACGAGCCGCCGGTTCCGCCGCTGAAGGAGCAGATGGTAATTCGAACTACCATGCCGCAAGCAGCACAGAGGAGAGCGGGCCCTGCAGACCCCCACCGTATCGAAGACGACGATTCCGAAAGACCGCTTGGCCTAAGGGCGCCTCCTCCCGTCCAGGCCGCGCAGCCGAGTCCGGTAAGAGCCGCGAACCAGCCGAGTGTCAGCATCGAACAAGCAGCCAAGCCTAGCTTCCACATCACCGTTGGCGATCCGATCAAGGTCGGAGACTTGACAAGCTCGCATATCGTCTATTCTGTCCGCACGAAGGTATGGCGATTTTATTGAATTAAACGCGTATTAGTGTCCTGACCGCAAGTAGACAACATCGAAAGGCTACAAGCAACCCGAGTTCGAGGTGAAGCGAAGATACCGTGACTTCCTATGGCTTTATAACACGATGCATGGAAACAATCCTGGCGTGGTCGTTCCCCCGCCTCCCGAGAAGCAAGCACTCAACCGCTTCGAGAGTAACTTCGTCGAGTCTCGCCGAGCTGCTTTAGAGAAGATGTTGAATAAGACTGCCGCCCACCCGACTCTACAGCACGATCCCGACTTGAAGCTATTTCTAGAGAGCGAGTCCTTCAACGTTGATGTCAAGCACAAGGAGAGAAGAGAGCCTATACCTGGAGAGAGCAAGGGTGTTTTAGGAACATTCGGCATCAATGTTGGGGGCGGTAGCAAGTTTGTCGAGCAGGATGATGTAAGTCTCGGTCTATCTCGGGATTACAGTATCTAACAAATGCAGTGGTTCCATGATCGACGAGTCTATCTCGATGCGCTAGAAAATCAACTCAAGGCACTGATGAAATCCATGGATACGATGGTTATCCAGAGAAGGGCAATGGCAGAATCAGCAGGCGATTTCTCGGCTTCGTTACACGCCCTCTCGACCGTAGAACTAAGCCCTACACTTTCCGGACCGCTCGACGCTCTCTCAGAACTACAGCTCACCATACGAGACGTATATGACCGTCAAGCCCAGCAGGACGTACTGACTTTCGGTATTACCATCGACGAGTACATCCGACTGATCGGCAGCGTCAAGCAAGCCTTCTCCCAACGACAAAAGGCCTTCCACTCTTGGCACAGCGCCGAGTCCGAGCTACAGAAGCGCAAGGCTTCGCAGGATAAACTATTGCGACAGGGTAGATCGCAGCAGGACCGCCTTAACCAGGTAGGCGCCGAGGTAGCTGATGCCGAGCGAAAGGTACATCAGGCTAGGCTGCTCTTTGACGATATGGGACGGTTGATGCGCGCTGAGCTTGATCGCTTCGAGAGGGAGAAGGTGGAAGATTTTAAGTCTTCTGTTGAGACGTTCCTGGAGAGTGCTGTCGAGGCGCAAAAAGAGGTATGTCTACAAATTTTTTTTTTAAAAAAAAAATTAGAGACCCTTTCAGATTGAATACTAACGCTACTAATAGTTGATTGAGAAATGGGAAACGTTCTTGATGCAGCTAGATGCCGAGGACGACGAGACTGTATTCTACCGCCCGCCTATCTATCAGAACACTGACAAAGCTCCTGGCCGCGGGGACACGGCAGTAGATCGAGCAAGGGCTACCATCGATGAAGACTCTGACTAGGAGTTGTTAGAATCCGACTAGGAATTGGTATAGTCGTGTTAGAGTTCCTTTAGGCCTTTTAAGATTCTTAACACTTTTGATATCCATTATACATGAAGCTGCGAATTCCGTGTTGAGGTTGGTTTTTCAACAGATGTATTAGATACAGAATTGTACACAGGCCATAGGAGATTGAATTCTGCCTCCTGAGCACGTCTTCTTGCGCCGCCAATACGTACACCGGATTGTCACGGTAGATATAACTCGTAATAGGCACTCCGGACCAGGTAGTCGATTTTTTTTTCCTGTCACGTAGACCGTAGACCATGGTTTCAACACGTTCCCTGAGCCAGCCTACTTCTTCTTGGGAGGTTTCGCCTTCGGCTCTTGAAGCGGCTCCTGCTGCGCGCCATAGCTCGAGATCAAATCGCTCAGGGCATCCAAATCCTGCCTTCCCCTCGGCGCCGCCGCCTCCCTCTCCTTCTCGTCCCTAACCTCGACCGCATCCCTTTTCGCGCCCGGTCTCTTCCCCGCCGCCCCCTCCACCACATCTCTCCCCTCCTCCGCCGCCGCCGCCGCTTCCAACCTCTCGATCTGCGAGTCCTCGACCGTAGTCTTCTCCGCGTCCCACCCGCGCCCGAACCGCTCTCGGAACGCCGCCAGCTTACCCGCCTCGTCGACTTCTACGTTGCGCAGCGTCTGGTCCGACGGCTGCCAGAGCACGTGGTTGCGCGTGTCCTTGGTGGACTTGTAGAGCGCGACGGGCGAGGTCGTGCGCATCGTGTACGTGGACCCGTCGGTCTGCACGACGAGCTGGGTGAAGGTGTAGGGGCGTCGCGGGCGTCGGATTATGGTCGCGGGGCGCGAGGGGGTGTGGGATAGCGGCGTGTGCGAGGGTTTGGCGAGGGGTGTTGTTGGCGTGCATATTGAAGATGTGGGAATTGCTGTAGGACGCCGCGGGAGGGCGTGGGGGAGTCGGGTCGCCATTGTGGTGGTGATTTTGTGTTCTGTCGATATGTGGGAGCTTGCTAGCAGAGTAGGTCCTCGCAGCGCAGGTATCGATCAATTGGTGAGGGTATCGCGATATAGCGTTCTCTCGGTGCTTCGTTGCTTGGTGGGATTGCTATCTGCTATCTGAAGCTCAACTTTTTTTTTGTTTTTGCTTGAAGCTGGTACCGTCATTCCGCCGGCCCGACCGCCCGAGTGCAGCTGGCACCCATGTTGTAAAAGGTATCGTTATCATCGTTATCGTTATCTCACCCACTATCATCCCTTATCGTGCCCGCTGTACTAACACAAAAGTCCTCCGGAATTATATTTCTAGTGCGAGTGACGGTGTGGGCAAAAAGAGCCAATTGTGGCTTCGGAATTCAGAAGCAGCATCGGCCTTCATGGACTGAGATGAAGTGCCTCCGTGGTTTGCGGTGGGCACCGGAGTCTACAACGCCACGATATGTCAGAGTCGCACGACCTTTCCATACCACAGCGAAAGCTCAAGTGGGATTTCTAACGAGATGGAGAAATTCAAAACCGGCCGCTTGGTTTAACCAAGCGGCCAAGACTCCGAGAGGTAAGAAAGATATCGTGCCCTCGGACACCTTTTTCTCGACTCGAACCTAATAGTACGACGTTATAGTAAATTCCACTCTACAGCGACGTCCCGAAAATGCGTTAGGCCGGTCCATGCGGGCTTCTATGCGCCAGCTCCCCCACCCCGTCGTCGTTATTACCACGCTCGAGAACATGCGCAGCGTAGACCGGCTTGAGGATATACTGGACAAGAAGTTCCCCCGACCCATTCCTCGTGCTATGACCGTCTCGTCCTTCACGTCCCTTTCTATCGAGCCCGTACCCAGGGTTACTTTCAACGTAACGCTGCCGAGCACGACCTACGAGGCCATCGTGAAGTGTGGAACATTCAATGCCCACATACTCAGCGGGGATGATCACGGTGCTAGGATAGCAGAATTGTTCACGCGAGGCAACAGACCTCCTGCAGCCATAGAGGAGTCTGAAGCTGGAAAGTCCGAAGCTGGAAAGTCTGAAGACGGAAATAAGCATAAGTCCAACCTTGGCGTCCTTGCCGGCCTAGAGGAACTCGGTGTCGAAATTCAGGGACAAGAAGAATGGCAGCGGGAGTGGGATCAGGCGGGAGAATACGGACAGGATGTGATTTCTACGGTCAGAGGGGGCGGCTACATTAAAGACGTCCGGCCACCACCGGAGGGCACCTTGCCTATATTGCAGGGTCGGGGCATCATGCACATCCTAAAATGCAAATTTCGCAAGCTGACGCCACCGTCCGAGAGCGACTTCGAGCATCACGCTATCGTCATGGGCGAGGTATTAGATATTACGCCGGGAGATTACGAAGACGGGTATGGTATTGCGTTGGCGTATGCGGATAGGGCGTATAGACGGCTGGGCGAGAAATTACTAGAGAGACCTGCCCCTGAGCAGGAGGTTCCGCTAACCGTGGAAGACACTTCGGAGTCTGTCGACCTGCCGTTGGAAGATTCGGAGAACCAAAAAGGAAAATGATCCAGGTTTTCGGACTGTTCAATATGATACGATAGAAATAACAGAGGTCTTCACTCCACTCGTATCACTTTGGAATCGAAAGGGGGAATAAACCAGGCCCAAACAAGACATTTATTAGTTGGTGAAAACCATGGATACCCTAGTTGCCGTATCTCAATGCTGATACGTCGAGCTCCTCGACTTCCTCGAGTCGATACACCCAGGGAGGTTCGTACAGTAGATCTCTGGTCGGAACGTCACCTCCTGCCCTTCCAGCAGGATACTCCCGTATCTCCTATGATTTATGCCCAGTCTCATTCTCCCGCGCTGCCGTATAATTCGAACCCCAAATCGGCATCATCTCCATAAAGGAAGCTCTTCCTGGAGTTGTCGTCGACTTCTTTTCCAGAAACCGCCTCCTCCTCCTCCTCCTCCTCCTCCTCCTCCTCCTCTTCCTCCTCCTCTTCCTCTTCCCCTTCCTCGTCGTCCTCCTCGTCATTTTCCTTCTCCGGATCATAGTCCAGATCAGTAGACCTGCCATCCGGCCCGTCCCTAAGCGTCTCCAACGACTCCTTCACATGCGCCAGATCCACTGCCTGCAGCGCGGCCATATTCCGCGCCCGACTCGCCTTTACCTTCAGCGTCTCGACATCCCTCGCGCACCCCACCACCTTGGCCGCCACCCGATCCATCCTCTTCCTAGTCGCCGACCCGGCCTCCTCGCACACCAGCAACTCACCCTCCACCTCGTCCAGCTTGTCCCGGGTCTCCGCCGCCTCCTCCCGACACCGGTCAATCCTGTCGTCCAGCTGGTTCACCAAGTCCGCCTCCCGCGCCTGCGCCTGCCTCTCCACCTCTCCCACCCGCTCCCGTATCGCCGGCAGCTCGTCCCGCACCACCGATATCACCTCCACCAGCGTCTCCACCGCCTCCCACGTGCTCCGGTGCTGCACCGCCCACTCGTCCAGCCGCACCGCTACCTGCTCCCGCGTCGTCGACGACCCTCCTCCTCCTCCTCCTCCTCCTCCCCGTCGCCGCTCCTCCTCCTCTTCTTCTTCTAGCTGCTCCGCCGCCGCGTCCGCTAGCTCCTCGACGGCGGCCAGACGCCCGGTGATCTCGGACGAGAGCTTCTCCGCCGCGTCCGCGCGCGACTCGGCTAGGTCCGCGCGCGCTTCGACGGCGGCGAGGCGCGCGGAGAATCTGTCGTGGTCCAGACGTCGCTCGAGCTGCTGTCTCCGGGCGGCGAGGACGTGTGCTTCTGCCGCGGCGAGGCGTCGGGAGGAGGAGATCTTGCAGTCGTACGCGGCCTCCCGGAGCGTGAGGGCGCGCTCGTCGGCGTCGGTGTAGATTTCGGGGAGGTCCGACTCTTCCGATCCGTAGAGTTCGAAAGAGTCGACGCTGGAGTCGCTGGTGTGGGGGTTGCGGGGGTGTTGTAGGTGCTTGGCCTTCCAGGCGGAAACGGAATTGTTGTGTGACGGTCGGCCTCTCTTGCGCGCGTCTGGGCGGATGCCTGCCGCTGGCGGAAAGACGGGGATAGCTTTGCCGCATGTTGCGAATGGAGCTCCGTCGCGACCGTAACCGATCCGGCGTCGGGAAGGAGGTGGGAACTTGGGAATCGGAGCAGACCAGACATTGTCGGGCCGAATAGGCGGGAGTCCGAAGGTCTGACGTCTCGGCGGCATCGAGTTATCGGGACGATAGGGAACTGTGTAGTCGGGGTGACCTGCGTCGTCGGCTTCGCTGTTTGGGTCTGCCCCCTTGGCTTTCTTGCGGCGGAAACCAGAAGAGTCGCTTTCGCTGGTCCCGAACCCGGGGCTGCTGTCTGCGGGTCGCTTGCCAAGCGTGGTGCTTCTGAAGAGGTTGGCTGAGGAGGGCCGCTGGAAGGTAGAGTGCGTTGACATGGTCGCGGAAGAAGAAGGGGATGTTTCATTATCGGACACGTTCATGCCCAAGTATCCTGGGTTATTATGGTGTGTGGTAGTCGATGGCAATGTCTTAAGTGCGCGAAGGGAGGCTAGCTTATATCACCAGAGGGTGGTGAAAGACGTGTTGTGGAAGTATTCAGTCTTCTTCCACATAGAATTGGGATCACGTAGATGTTTCTAGGCTATAAGTCATTTATAAGAAGTCATTGGTGCTTTGACAAAGACTTTTCAGGCACTTTTCTAAGCGTTTAGCTGGACATAACGAATACGGAGAACATATCAAAATAAGGCTTTGATCCGGTGTTATCATTCTCATATTTTAAATCTACGAACCTCATAAAGTAGTTCAACTCAAGAGCACCGTAAAGAATTTCGAACCTGCGTCTCTCACATCGACCTTATCATCAGAAAGGAGAGCCAAAAAAAGAAAGCATGTACGCAGGCTCCTTTGGTACGAACCTAGTATAGCTGTCTCGGCTATTCCATATCTTCAACGCAGATTTCATGAAAAGGGGATGAACGGGTCTATTCTTCTCGTCTAATCCAGAGGCAAGGACTCTTTAGCAACAAATGTCGATACGATCCCAGCGAGTTCCAGACAGTTCAAAAAAAAGGTTTAGTGTCTAGTACTCATCTCAGCCTCCCAAGAATGAATTATCCGTCGTATCAAAAGGTAACGTGAAACGGTGGCTCTGGTCGAATATGCCAATCGTGTATGACCCTTTTCCTTCCTCCCATGTTCGCCAAGTCTGTAAGATATGCCGCGTTTTAGCCCCAAGCTATCGTGAGAGCAACTCCGTGAACTTCGACTATCGCAAATGGCGTTTCACAGAAGCCACAAAGTTCGGCCACTTATTATGTATGAAACGACAGAGGCGGGTGATATAGACGGTCGCCACGATCGCCGCGATCCGAACGAGTAGGTGTCTCAGGAGATTCAACCAATCGACTCCCGGCAGGAGGTGCGCCAAGCACCATCGTATCGTTCCCGAGTTGCCGTACATCCATACTAGTAGCTTAGCCACGAGCGCAAGCAGACCGGAGGAGAGCAGGAACAAGCAGCAGCACTCGAGGAAGCGCTCGAGATACCGCCACAGCTTACGATCTTGGAGGCGTGTCCTATTATCTGGTGCCCGAACGTATTGCGGTCTGTGTCGTCTGGGCGGCGGTGAAGGTGCTCGTCGCGGAAAGTAGTTGAGGTAGTCGTGATAATCTTTCATCAACTGTGAGTTGGCCATATCCTTGAGGTACTGGTCCACGTCCCTGGACTTGTTAGCTCGAAACATGGTGGATGTCGGGTTATGATGCGAGAAATCCGAGAAATAGGCGGACTGGGTAGGAATAAGATGATGACGGAACGTCATCTACATGTTTAGATTTGTGCTCGAAGTATATTTATAGAGCGTAAGGGTCATGAATCTTAGTGAATCGCATGCTAGCACCGACGAGAGGACTCCATCTGCGATCACCAATATTCTAGAAATAATGTGTAAAATACGGGAGCATTCTGGTCTACGTGTTTGGTTAGTAATTCTACCTCACACTGATTAGCGACAGGATTACATTTGAGTTGAGTTGCCAGGAGATGTGGAAAGTCGAGATTAATGAATCCCATTCCGTGCTTTAGCAACCAACTTCTTAGCTACAATGAGACAGGTCACGTATCGAAAAACAAAGCATTTGGATTTATGAAATCTGTATTCACTCGAGTCTCAAGATACCGTCATGCCAGTTAGGAGGGGTATCTGAAATCACCTAGCTGGCCATGACAATTGCAAACTCGCGTTCTCTGTTCCACTCCTTTCCTTTCCCCTCCCCTCTCCTCCTTCTCGCCGCCTTTATCTGAGCCCTTGCGCACTCAGAAGGACTTTAGCCTCGGACCTTGTCTCCTTTCCGTCTCCAATCATAATTTCGCGAAACGACTTCTTCTCCCTTCCCCCTAGACGAGAATGAAAAACGACGGCCTAGACCTATCTCGTTGCTTCGCTTCGAAGCAACATCTAGAAGCCGAGATCGTAAAAGTAAAACAAGACAAATTATACAGTTTTATAACTCAAACATGGGGTGCCGAAGTAGAAAGACAGCCGTGACTCCTGTGGCGTGGATGAACTGAATGATGGCCCTACCACTCGGGGCCGCTGTCCAACAGAAGCCTGCAAACGCCGGTGACCCCTTCTGAAAACAGCAAATGGTGACGAGGGTGGTGGTGGATGAACAAGTTCGAAAGTCGAAAAAACCGCGCTGTTCTTCCCCAGAAGTATGAGGTATATCGACGACGGCGTAAAGTTTCAACTAGAGGACCGAATTCAGGACCAGACTCGATACGACTGGTTTTTGATGCGTAAACAAAGGAAATGGATGGATGGAGGGTGTAGTGGCGGGCGAAGTAAAACAGTGCCGAATGTAGTCAGGTTTCAGGATGGTCGTAACGTCGTTCAGGTCTAATATCGTTTGCCGCACTTTGAAGATCGCAAAAAACTAGAGCTATACTAATGCGAGCCGTACCAGACTGATCACATCACGACGCAGCAGCCGCAACCAGACTTCTTCGGCTTTTCCTGAGGCTGCTCTACCTCCGTCGGTACTCTGGGACTCGGTATGGGTTGGATCTGGGGTTGTTGAGGCGTTCGCGGACTGGCCAGAGGGCTCATAGCTGGTGTATCCTGAATCCTGGGCATCGTCGAATAGGAGCTCGTACCAGGACGACTTCCCGTATTCGGACTCTTGGCGTCTGCGCGCAACGGCCACTCGTTTTGTCCTTCCTCCACCTCCTTCGGCTTCTGCAACTCGGGCGGCTGCAGAAACCCTTCGTCGTTGAGAGGACGGAATTCCCTGTCGTAGATATTTCCAAACTTCCCTTCTTGTTCCCATTTCTCTTGCTGCAATCTCCTCGCGACGGTTGGTAGTAGTTGCTGATCCGGCGGTAGGCGAGGGTCGGGCTTGTAGGCTGATATCATCCACGGCGGATCTCCTTCGGGAGCGGCCTTGGAGGGCGAGAGCTCCCCAGATCGAGTAGTCGGTCGTGTCGTGGAATTGCTGCGAGGAGCTGGACCCGGACCTGATCGCGTCTTGGGTCGACCTTGTGTAGCAGACTTCGCCGGCGCAGAAGTTTTCCTAGCTCCCGTAGCTCCGGTTGCTGTCCCTTTCTTGGGTGACCCTTCGGTAACGGAGCGCTTCGCGGGTTGGAGCTTTGGTGCCTCAAGAGCATTAGAGCTACCGCTACGAGTTCGTGGCTTTCGTAAGGCAATTGAGACGTCTTCGTCAAGCATAGCGTAACTTGGTTGTCGCCGAACAGGTTCATCTCGATCGAGGAAGTCGACGGGGATTGGTGCTGGACTTGACTTGGCGACTGGGATACGAGATTTGCTGGTGCCGGTTGGTACAAAGTATTCACCAGGGTCTTCTGCTATCTCGTCGGGAAGACGCAGATCCCAGGCTGGGACCTCAACCTCGGGAGTCTTGTTGAGACTCAGTTCTGAATTCTTTCTAGATCTCGGAGGTGGTTGTTCTGAAGCATCGGTACCTCGTCGGCGGCTAGTGTTCTTGTCTTGACTACGATCCCGCCCCGGCCTGCTTCGAGCCCTTGGCTTAGGCAAGACGATACCGGCAGCTTGAAGCTCCTGGTTCTCTATCCTAGCTAGCTTGTCCCTGTGAATCCATTTCGAGCGCTCATCGTCGGATTCATGTTCGGATGGAGTAATATCGGCATTGAGGCGTTTGGGATCAGATGTCGAGTTCGAGTTGCTTGTCCTTTGGTCTACCATCGCTGTTAGCAAAATTCTTAATCTGCTTTAACTCTTCCAATATCCTGAAGCATGTAAAGCATGTTTCTTTCGGAGGGAGGTGGGTCTTGAGGGTCGAACCTTTGCTATTAAAGTAGTTATTTGACGCATATGGGTCATAGTCTGAATTCCCATTCTGGAAAGACGAGATGCCCTTGACAGATCCATTGGTCTCGTGCTGGCTTGCAGGTATCTTGTGTGGCATAGAGTTCTATACGATAGAAAATCAGGTTAGTTAAGCTTGATTGCTAGTGACGGCGCGATGGGAACAAGATGACAACTTAGATATGGGTGATGACAACCTAGTTACGGGTGACGACAATAGAAACCATGTGGAATAGACAACTCACGTCGTGGTGATTAGCGGATCCGTTCTTCCAACCCGATTGATCTGCATGCGAGCTGCTGGGGGGAGTGAGCGTTGTGGTACCCAAGACTGCTGACATGGCTGCCATCTCGCAAGATTCAGTCAGCAGCAGCCACGGGTAACAGCACCCTGGTGGACCTTGAGACGCTGTTAATCAATCCTATACCCCCGTGTCACAATTGTGTGACTAGAACAAGAACTGAGTGAACTGAGTTTTTGCTCAACGCGCTCTTTCTGAAAAGGGAAAAGGGAAAAGGGCAAACGATTCGAGACCAACAGAGAAAGAAACAAAGTATTGAGTGGTGGCCGCGATGCCAATGGTAATGGCGATTGTAAGTGCAAAAATCGAGTGGTTCGGTCTCGATGACAATGACGCGATAAAGCAGCCGTCGCCAGCGGCTCTCTCAATGTCATCCAGCTAACGAACCGTGTACGTGAAAGAGTGACGAGAAGATGTTGAGTACGAAAAATGGGGATTGATCTAGAGTTAGCTCCAACAGGTTCGCTCGTATCCTGGCAAGCTTTCTGGTAGTCGGTAGTCGGTAGTCGTAACACCTAGTTCGTAGTCGCGGTATGTGTATGTAATCGCGGTTGTGGTCGCAGGCGGCGTGGTGCGTGGGTAGTGTAGCGAGGTCGTTTACGATGATACCGGTTTGATGCTAGACAACCCAATCCACTATTTTTCGTCTCTTGTCCTGCTGAGCTGCCAAGTGGATTTCCTCGAGTGGGAAGGTTCGTCGCAAGTATCCGACTCTTGACCTCTTCGCACCTCAACCTTAACACGTAGTCTGGCCTCCTGACTGCCTTTTCACGCGCCCTGCTGTCGATCCAATAGGACAATGGCTTTCATGAACGATGCAGGCTCCTAAGGGAAGCAGGGAGAGTGGACAAGCAGGAGGAGATGCGTGGAAAGGCCAATTGGAGTCGCGGCAAGAATTGGGTTACGGGATAAGGAGCGTGGCGTGGAAGCAAATAATTGTGGTTCACTGGCAAACTGGCAGACTGGTTCAGGGCTGGGGGGGTAGGGGTGCATGCAGAGGGCCAATGCAGTGCCGCAGTTTACTTGGGTACGCAGGGGTCGGGGACGACTATGGGATGCATTCGGAAAGGGGATTGGTCCACTTGCAATTCTATGAGATTTAATTCGCCCTATTAGGTTTAAATCTTGAATCTGATCCACTATAAATGCCTGGGAAGAAACCCGAGAGACTTTGCTATCTCAGCAAAACAGCGACTTGCAAGCATAAAAGCTCATTTAGGTGTTTACCGGGGCATAAAGATGAGATTGTTCCGTATTGTTGCATGTGGTAATCTGCATTCGGCCATCCCGTGTTATCATGGAATTTGGTCTAGGTAAAAGTCAATGTGATCATGAGCAGCATATAAGCAGGGCACATGAGCACATGCATTTCATGAACACGCAGTCAGGACATGTGTTCCTTGTAAGTACACCCACCTTACCGGCCTGCTTTGCTTCTACCCAGGTTTCTTAACGCCTATCAACCAGCCAGCCAGCCAATCTATCTATCCTCTCGATAATCAGATAATATGCACGAAATACAAAGTGGAAGAAAAAGAGGAACAATTTGTGCTGCCCCTGAATTTATTTAATATATGCACTGTGGGATGTGACATGGGCACACCATGTTCGACAGAGCCGGGAGAATCCTAGCCGCTCCATTGGGTACCTAGTAGGTACTAAAGTTGCTGCGCTACCACCGGCGCGGGGTTGATAAGCCGACAATCTGACTGCATAAGCACTGTGCTGTGCCGAAGTTTGCCCCCCATATGCACAGTTAATGCTTTTGATCCTCGACTGTATTCTAGAATCCAGCCCCTGCAGTGCCGACCCTGAATTTCCAATCCCGGGCCCTGTTTGTATCCAAGCAACTATCTCTCTTCATTACGGGCTAGGTTAGTATCATTGATATCTCTAGATGTTATCGTCGGCAACCTCCAATACAGCATCCCTTAGCTACCTCCTCGTATATAGCAATTAGATATTGCTCTAGTCGCAGAACTTCAAGGAGACATTGGACAATGCCCCCACAACCCTTCGGGACTGCTTCATCTGCCTGGCCGTTTGCTCGTGGCCCTATATTAATACCTTGATTGCAGGTTTCAAGCTTAGAAAGCTCCCTTTACTGCCCTACACGTTCCACTCCTTCATCCCGGATCACGAATTTCTCGGCATAGTTGAATAATATAATGTTCTCACCGAAGGGAGGTCCAGTTAGATGCCTTGTAGGCAGCAATACACGATGAAGGATTCCGACGGATCTTAAGCGAGCACGAAACAAACAACCGGGTAGACTGCCTATGAAGAACATCCCTTGACTATTCTACTACTTTCATAGCGAGCATGGCACAATCGATAGTATTGCCTTCGGTGATGCCGCAGGAGACTCGCCGAACGCGCTTTGTTTGCATATCGGATACACACAATTGCACGGTGAAGCTCCCCAAAGGCGACGTACTCATCCACTGTGGAGATCTTACAAACCAGGGGAGCTACAGCGAGCTGTCCAAGCAGGTGGCATGGCTTGAGAAGGCCGACTTCGAATGCAAGATTGTCATCGCCGGGAACCATGACCTCACTCTCGACACCGACTTCTTCGAGCAGTACGGGAACTACTTCCATAACAACACGCCCCAAGATCCCACCGAGTGCCGGAAACTTCTGACTCAATCTACGTCCATAACCTACCTTCAGCACGAGAGTCGTACGATCAAACTCACTTCGTCGTCGGGCCCGCGAACGACTTTCAACGTATTCGGCTCGCCTTACATACCCTCATGCGGAAGATGGGCTTTCCAATACGAGCGCGTGGACGCCACCGCGGAACGGATCTGGAAGGATATCCCACTCGACACGGACATCCTCGTCACGCACGGCCCGGCACGTACGCACAGAGACGAAAGCCGCGGCAGGGTGGCGGCAGGCTGCGAAATGCTACGGCAGGCGATGTGGCGGGTACGGCCACGTATCGCGCTCTGCGGCCACGTCCACGAGGCAAGAGGCGTAGAGCGCGTGCGCTGGGACCTATCGAACAGATTCGTGCGCTACAAGGAGCTGGCCACTGCGTACCAGTGGGAGGATCCGGGCACGGGAAACCAGAAGAACAGCCTCGTCGATCTTACGAGAAAGGGTGGGAACCTCCTAGACAACGATGGAAGCAGGGTTCCGTCGTTGTCATCGATTTCGGAAGCGCATGAGTCATCGATTGGCGACTCTAAAAATGACTCCGACATGGCGAAGGCAAAGGCAAAGATCGCATCCGAGGACACAAGTACTACGGCAGGGGCAGCAGCAGCACAGCCGGGCATCGGTACCCGGGGTCTTAGCGGGAATCCGGGCTCAGCGCGGAGCGACGGAGTCGCGCTGGCCGGGCGGCTCGGGCGCAGGGAGACTTGCGTCGTCAACTGCGCCCTGCAGGCGTCTAGTTATCCGCACTCGGGGCCGCGGAGGCTACACAAGACAATCGTAATTGACGTCGACTTGCCTGTCTGGTAGGGGCGAATGAATTAAACGATTCATTGATTGAACACCAAAAATCCTGGGGATTTTGGCCACTCCGGGTCTTCCGGGCGTGCGATTGCGTGCATATTGAGGCTATGCTGCTTGCTACCTACGACACGACACACGCCCCCAACCACCACGTAGGTCATAGGCCGTAAGGACTTCGGGCATTGGGCATTGGGCATTGGACAGGACATTGGAATCGCACTTCGAAAAAAATTGTCGTCCCGGGATGCTTCCCAGACAACCAGATACGAGGGCAACCGCATTGGTTATATGTTGCGTAGCCGCGGCTGCCTGTGATAAGTACATAAGGTAGGGCTGCGGCTTTTTCTGTCTCGCCTATAGCAATTTACTCAATTGCATTGAGACATGCAAGTCTCTAAATTGGTTATATGATACCATCCATCCATCCATCCATCCATCCATCCTACGTGAGAACGAGGCGCCTAGGATTGTGGCAAAAGTATCTATCTGTGTTACTCAGGTAGGGAAACGCTTCGTGATCCCGATACTCCGGGTTGTCGTGCCACGATCAAGATTAGACGCGGAGGCCGCCTCACACACTTTTTCCATTCCGTGAAACGGGAACGTCGAATGGATGGGTGTCATGTCTCATTCTAGAAGCTATAGAAGTTGGTGGGCTGTAGAAGGTTAGCATACGTATTTGTTATCTCAGACTAGCTGTGTGTCATGCTGTGTCTCGGATCTACGATTGCGAAACCAAGTCTCGTGGGCTCTTGGACAATCGGGCTTGCGCCTTGGGATTTGACTCAGCCCAAACGCTATGAGGCATAGGGCAGATACATGTGAAAAGCCGACGGATGCCGAGGTTTGGCGGCAAGGTACGTTCAGATGAGTTATGGTAGAATAGTTCTTGCTTGATGGTTCGAAAGATGACGGCTACAAGAGGTAGACGAAAGAACTTCGCAAACCCATAACTCCACCATTTCGTATAATAACAATATAACTTATCAGAATATTCCCATAACTGGTCTAGCTATAAATCTATCAATTCAGATTGCTTTTCCCATTTCTAGTGGTAGTGCTATTTAAAGTTGAAGTAACATTTTGTTAAAAATGTCCATTTTTGTATGGGAATTACTAAGATTTCCTCAATCTTTGCCCTTGTTTTTACATAACTACTAATAATTTCCAAGAATTAAATCGGAAAAATTGGGAAAAAAAAATTCTTATACAATATGCTTCAAGTATTATAATTATTAACATTTATTTCCATTTTTTATACTGGCGTTTCGTGGAGTTATATTCATTTAAACTAGAAGTTTTAATAGATGTTTAAATCCTATCAGACGTTTTTTGTCGAGCCACTGTAAGCTGTCAAGGATGTCAAGCAATATTCAAGTGAAAACTCGCAAGACAATTCTTTTCCTATCACTTTGTCCTATCTAGTTTGGAAAGGAGCAAGTAGCGGAGGGTTTGACACCGCCTTTAGCTGAGCCTTGTGTTAGAGCTGAGGTCAGACATCCCAACATGCACGTTATTTAGCATCCCTCAAAATGTTTACAAGATCGTCGCCGGCTCGGAATAATAGATTGCGACGCTCGGGTTTTTAGTCGCATACGTTTCTCCAAATTCGTAACGATCAGCAGACCGTGACCGTTGGCCGACGGGTAGTTCCCTCAGGATACAACTACCTGTCACGGTAGGTAGCACACGATATTCTGGGGAGTCGGTAAGGTGACCAGTAGGTAGGGAGAAAGAAGATCGTGGAAGTTCTGCATCTTTCTACCGCGCGTCCGATAGCCGGTAGTCTCTCTGGCTCTTCCAATGAGATGTCGAAACTTAGGGTCACACCGGATCTGCAGGTGAATGTAAGTCATCCAATCGCTAACTAGATAGAAGGATTATGAAGTCCACATTCTCCTCCATCATGCATATCGAACTAGAGCCCATGCTGCTCACGATGCAGTAGTCGATGCGAAGCTACGGATGTACGTAGTATCCTGCGTGGGCATGAGAAGACCCTGACAGCCTGACTGGGGGCCGGTTTGACGATGAGAATGAGGGATGAACTTGAGTGCGGGGTGGCCGCGGAGAGGAGACGGGCTGAGAGAACGGTCAGAAGCTGATATAATTCAGCTCTCGCTGTCATTTTCGATATGTTATGTTATCTACTAAACAATCGACGAATTTTCCAATTGCCTCCGGAAAGGGGGTTTTGTTACCTTCCACTAGTCCTTCCACTTCCACACGAGGAAAGCATGCGTGACTGGATTGGAGGTTCCTCCTAGAGGCCTTTTATGGTAGGGTAGAGCGCTTCGTTGCGTGATATCCACGACCAATGATAATTCAGTCTTCTCATGCATCTGATTTTCTACCTATCACGATACTGGTGGTGGGGGGACTAACATCTGCAGCTACCCAATACCTCCGATTCCATGCGTGGCGGGAGATGCTATTGGTATTGGCTTATGCCTCTTTCCCCCTAGCTGGCGAGTCTGTGTCCGGGTGGAATGATTGGACTAAGCCATGAGGTCAGAATGGCTGCAAGACGACACATATGCAGTTTTACTACTTACCTACCTAAAGTACTTACCTGTTAGAGATGGATACACAGATATGCATCCCCTATATCCCCCTGAAAGATGGGATGAAGGAAGCGGGTGGGCATAGCTGCATACCTAAGGTCGGGAGTGATAATCCTGAGCCTCTTCAGCCTATGGTGACAGGTGTAGTTGCTGGTCCCCCTCACCGACCATGCGTCGATGGATGACCCTGCATCACGTTACAGTCTAGACGGGAAATCGTCAGGCACAACCTCCCAAAAAGCTCATCTCAAACTTGCTTGTCAAGAACGTCAAACGGGATCGCCTAAACAAACAAACAAACGAAGCGGGAGGTACCGTTAGATGACGAGCTTGACCCAGGTAATTTCCTGAATAGTATCTTAGCTTCGCAATAAGCTTGAACGAACCAAGCTTATCGTACACGTGCGGTTGTCGGACTTTTTCCCTGTTGAGATAATGAAGAAGACGGCTTATCTATAGCTTATTCGTGCATACTACGTATGGCTTGACGATCTGGCGATGAACTCATCATCGACCCCGCCCCCGCCTACTATGTACGTAGATGGGAAAGGGGGATGATCATGGAGACGGGGGGCAAGGATCACCACGCACATCATCCCGAGGACGATAGAGATCTACCAGCTAGCAGGACGAATTTAAATTAATTTACGAGCAAAAAGCTTCTTAACTATCTTTTATTTCTGTTGAGCTCCCCCAGCTTTTTTAAATGTTGATGACGACGATCAGAGGAAGCCCCGGTAGACGTCTCTATTCGTTCGGGTAATGCATGTCGATCATTCTAAGCTCTCTCACACGTTGACCGCCGATACTGGCTCGACGTATCTTGTCAGTGGAGTGCCCAGGCGAAACCAGTCTCGCCTGTCCGGCCACTCAAGGAGATTTTGGCCAGAATTATCCATATCCTGCATATCCTACATATCCTACATATCCTACTGGATCTTGGATCCCGAGGGAAGTGATAAAAACGGCAATGAAGCCGCAGGCCCACAGGCATAAATCTAGACTAGGTAAGAGAGGCCTCTATCGATAGCTTGACGGCAAAATGGGTACCTACGGTATTTCATGTTCGATCCACCTTGTCCACTCGAATGAATCATTTCAGAGTCCTATCCAAGGCGTGGCGGCGTGGGCAACGTCCCATAACATCGATTCTATCCACCTGCTGGCGAATCATTGGTCTGGAAGGAGGCTCTAGTTTAGATCCTCCCTAGCTTTAGACTCCCTCCTTACCTGACCCCCTCTGCCCCTCTCTAAAGCGTGTCTGAGCCAATCCTTCCCGTCGTGACCTCTGGGCAGCTGGGTCACTTTTTCATCTTACCACCCCATATCTAAATTCCGTGGCCAGATGGTGAGGCCTCGTGCGACCTTCCGAGCCTTCTTCCTTGCGGGTTCGCCAGGTAGCCAGGAGAAGGCGATCGTGATCACGCCCTTTTTCCCTTGTAGCCGCACACCATCTTTCTGCCCATGCCCACGCGGCACTTGGAAAAACGTACCTGCTTCTTCTGCTTCTGTTAGGAGTCTATTGGTTCCCGATTCGTCGTAAGGGACCACACAAGCAGCCATACCTCTTTTTCTCTAGCTGCGAGTGTGATAAGCTATTTCGCAGCAAGGTTCGTGACAGCTGAACGCAACCAACAAGTTATTGGCATGGGCACTGTGATCCTGATTGACTGGTCGAATGGCCGCGGGGCTCGTTGGAACTGTTGTACCTATCACCGGTTTGGATTGGGAGACGATGAGACCCAGTCGCTCTAATAGGCGTAACCTACTAATGAAGACTTCCAAGTTGGGGAATTTGTGAAAGAAGTACGTACTTGGCTTCGTATCACCTGGCTGCGGGCTGAGCACGAAAGGGGAAAGGTATCATATCCAACATAGCCCATACGAGAACGGCCAAGTTGTCGTCTTTTCTGTCTGTCACATTTAGATCGTGAAGGCAGCCACGGTCCCGTCATCTAGGATGACGAAGCGATTACCCTTTTCGCGGCATACGCTATAGATCAGACGAACGAGCCTCGGTGTCGTGGCTCAGTCCACAACGAAGCTTGAGTCCACAAGAGTTGATATCCAACGGGGACTGGTGCAAGGCGAACATACACTTATCGATCCAATGGGAAAGTTGCCCCATTCTAACCAACAGCCTATTCTACTTAGAAGGTCATATAGCCACTCTGCCACTGCGATGAGACTATTCGCCCAGCCGGATTGAGTCCGGTCAAGGCTCCGTCTGGTGGAGTGTATGGCTATAATAAGCACTGTGCAAAGAGTTAGAAAGACTGACGCTAATCGATGAGAGTTGTTACCAAGGTGGCACAGTTCGATCTACAGTGGGACTCCGGGCTGCTCTGTGTCGCTTGGGGAGAACATCCACGTTTACGGTCTTGTGACGACGTACCAATGGAAAGGTTAAAAAAATAAATAAATAAATAAAATTAATCCATAACTGAAAGCACTCGTTGGCAAGCTTCCAATTGATCTTCCACGGGGACGGACCTCTTCTTTATGGTACCGAAGAGGTCATCAGTGCCGCTACGCCTCTTGCCATTCGGTAATTGCCAGCATCCTCCGTCTATCACGATCCACCTTCTCATGTTGAATGGCTTCCGGAAGGCTGAACTATCTCCCCTGAATCCCGAATTTGATATTCGGGCCAAGATTATCTATCTCTGACCCCACCGGCTTTGCGGTTGATCATCTAATCTTGTATCTTTCTCTCCACGAGTATGCTATTACGACTGAGGAACACAACATGGTATTCAAGGGCACAGGCGCGTTGGCGGGCAACGGGTATAACAAGCCTCACCGCTGGTTTCAAGACCGGGTGATACCAAGACTACCCCATACCGACTTGCATACATAGACAGGTTTTGATACATGTAGACTCATACATCTTATACATCACGCTCCACAACCTCCCGTAGTCCTTATAGGAGTTCTTAACAAAGCTCCGACCGACTTTCGGTATCGCAAGCAAAAGCTAGCACTTGAATATATCACCTGTCTTTTACTTCAAACGTCGTCCCACGTTCGATCCATATCTTTACTTCTGATTTCGCTATCGCCATCGGTTATTGCCACCATCGTTACCAGGCTTATACGATTTTGATCACTTACACGAGAGTCCAGGCTGAGTTATTGGTTCACGAGAAGCCAAGCTAGCGGTCGGCAAGCACAACTTTGAGCTACGCACTAGCAAGAAACAGAGTCGTTTCTGCCACACGTTCTCCCGTTCTAAGCAGAATTACAAACGGGCCCGTTGAAGTAACTCAGTTACAAGCTGGAACTGTCCACTCCCGGATTTATTCTATTCCTATTCTCCTACTCGGATGCGCAACCTTTAATAACTCGCTTCTCGACGTATACTTCATCCGTCGTCGCATCGGGCAGGCCACAGTCGCATCGACAACTTCGTGTCGTTGATTCTCTTGATAACTTTCTTCTATTGGAACGTCACTTTCGAGCACGCGCGCAATTTGCTTATACATATCATCTTCAATTCTGTCCTGCCATTCGACTTCTCCCTATCTAATAGTACACGTTGACTTACATCGCGCCGTTGCTATTCCCCCACAAGACTTGGCCTCGACCATTCGCTGGACCGCCCAACTGACCAACCTGACCTGTTTTTTCACCCATCGTATCCATCGTCATACCCTTCTGTTCCATTCCTATTCGCCCCGTACGGACGCTGGACATCACGTGCGAAATATTATACACCCATCTTACGTTACGGATTACCTGATACTACGACGCATCCTACACATCCTTCATCTGATACCCTTTAGATAGTACCTGGGTATTACACATTGAGGACCGGTATTACCTAAGACCTCACCCTAAGACCTCTAAGCGACTTGCATAACTCGGCGCCATCAGAGACCAGGCCCCCGCGATTTTGTGTTAGGCGTCTCCGACGCAGTGCAATCCGGTCCCTGTTCCTGGCTCCTCCCCTGGCGGTCCTTGGAAACGGAAAGATATTCGGCGAGGACGAGGCGAGACAGCCGGAAAAGACCACGATCGAGAACTGAGCAATAACAAAATACAACCAACAATCCGGCAGCGGGACCTACTGATTGGATTAATTGGATTAATTGGATCATTTGCTCGAGTTGGGAACAGTTGGATTATTTTCCTCTTGCCGCTATTCCGCCCCAGTCGCTCTTCGATCTCGGTACAATAACACCAGACATCTACTTGTTAGGTGCGACACGGGTACTTCGGCTTACTAGTGGTTGGCGGTGCTGAAGAAAGTCCCTCGCCCTCCGACTTATAGTACCTAGCGTTGCAGCGCAGTCGCATTGCAGTATAGTGCAGTGCAGTTGCAGAGACGACATACGAGTACCTTAGGTAGGAAGCAGGGAGAAAGCTGGCCTATCCCGTTACCGTTAAAGTGCCCGTAACCGTCCTAACCATACCGAATCGTAGCTGCATCGCGCCCTAAAAGAAACCGACAACCTGCAAGGCCCCACTCGCCTGTAGCGGACTAGCATAACCCCCCAAAGGCCAACCCTAGATCCCCCCAGGCCAGGCGCGCCAACAGAGGAGGAGACGCTAAAGAGGAACCGGCCGCGCACCCACAGGGCTTGTCAGAAAAGACGACTACAGGTACTAGAGGTACCTGACGTATGTACTCGGGTACGGCACGGCAACTGCGCATTCCAAGCAATACTCCAGGTACACAATACCTAGAAAAGGATCGATCCCTTTCCCGAATCCTCAGGCGTCAGGCGAATCCCAAACAAATCCGCCATCGCCCGCATCGCCAGTCCCCTCTCTCACTCGATCTCTCGACCGCAAAGTGGCCAAAGGTCAGAGTGGCCAGGAGCCAGCAAGAAGTGGCTACGTTTTTACATTTTTACACACATCCTAACACTAACACTAAAACTAACACATACGATTTCTACGACTCTAGTACTACTGTAGCATCTTTCCCCTTGTGATCTACCATCTACCCGTTCGGTGCCCGTTCTAAAAGAAGGCCCCCGTCAAGCCTCAAAAACGGGCTCGTCACTGTCACTCTCCTTACTCTCCTTACTCTCCTCCACCTGGCACCTCCATCCACCCTTTATCCACCCCCATTTTCAAAATCACCCTCTTCTATCTTCTATCTACCCCCTTCCCCCCCCTTCCCTCTTCTACCCATCCCATCCCGCCGTGACCTCATCAAGCCAACCTTCCAACCCAACCCAATCTTCCGATCGATTGTTCGTCTTATTAGTTGCTTTGGGCTTCGTCTTCCCCTAATAACCGTCGGCCGACTAGAGGCAAAGCTTGCAACCTTAGCTCTCGTATTGCTCATTGCGTATGGGGAGTACTTGATCCGACCTCCCCCCCAAGGCCACTTCTTGATTGAATTTGGCTTCCCTTTTCTCTTCCAAGTTCAGCCTGTACCTGTGCGACGCACTCGACGGCCGAGTGTATTACTTTTATTACTCTTTTTTTCTTCTTAAGCTCGACTTCTTAAGCTCGACTTGCATTGACTATTCTCGTGTCGGTGCCGCGCATCTCAAACGACAGATTCGATCCACCTTCACCGCAGTCTGTCTCCATGCAATAGTCTCCACTTCCTTGTCACCGTCTTTTGGTCGTCCTAGTGACAACCTCCAAACAAACCGATTCATTCTTCTACTTGCGACACGCTTCATTCCTGCATCCCTCTTCTACAAACACCTAATCTCAAACAAACATCATGTCCACCCTTCCTCCCGACCCGTACAAGACTCTCGGCGTATCCAAGGATGCTCAACTCCCGGAAATCCGACAGGCACACCGGAAGCTGGTGTTGCGATGCCACCCCGACAAGGTCCAGGACCCCAAGCTGAAGGAGGAAAAACAGAAGGAGTTCCAACAGGTTCAGCAAGCTTACGAGCTACTCAGCAATGAGTCGGAGAGGCAGAGATATGACGACAAGGTCAAGCTCGAAGAACTAAGACGGGAACGAGGGACGACGTCCACGTCGGCGCCTCGCACGTCGAAACGTTCCGACGGCAAGTACTACGACGTCCGCGAAGCCGAGCCTCGACCCTCCACATTCGCCTCCTCGCCCGGCTCCCACAACGTCTACGGCCATACGCCTCCGTCACGTTCCTGGGATGACGACCTACACACCCACAGGAGGGACTCTGAAAAGCCTCGACACGCAAGGAAAACCCAGAGCTACGAGTATGAGAAGCCGAAGCCGTCCAGAAAGGACGAGGAGCGTCTGAAACGAAAAGAAGAAGAGGAGTGGGCTCGCGAAAAGGAGAGGGCGAGAGCACGAGAAAAGGAAATTAGGGAAGCTAGGGAGGCACAACGACAGAAGGAATTGCAGCGCGAGAGAGAGGAAAGGGCGATAGAGAAGGAGAGGGAAAAGGACAGGGAGAGTCGAGAAAAGGAGCTGGCTAAGAAAGATAAGGATCGACGGAAGGAGGAACGTAAAGAGGATAAGAAGAAATCCGAAAAGGAGCGTCGTAAAGACGCCGACGAGAAGCACCGTCGTCGCAACAAATCCCCTTACCTAGAAGAGCCCGACGAGGGCGCCTACCAAACGTCCTCGTCGAAGCCGGAGAAGAAGTCGAGCAGCAGCCGAAAGTATGAAGATCCGCTTCCGACACCGCCACTGGAAACAAGCCATACGGCGGAGTTGGGAACCGACCGCGAAAGGAAATACTCGGCCCATCTGGAACAGGCATACCGGTACCTGAGTAGGTCCGGGGGAAACCCTCCTGCCTCACTCAGCCGGGCCCAGACGTACCATCCCGACCAAACCGGTACCTTCAGGCATATAAACCCCATCGCCGTGCCGACACCGCCACCGGCCGCTACCGCCGTGTTCGCGCCCCCGCCTGCATCCGGCCTGAGAGAAGAAACGGTAGATGACGATGCGGCAAGGAGATCGTCGACGAGGACCCGACGCCCGTCGCACGACACTCCTCGATCCTCAAAGGATAAGCCGCCCCACAAGAAATCCAACTCTCGCGAACCGCTCATTGTCGAGGGCTCCTCTCCCGCCGCCCGTACCGTACCCACTTTCCAGAAGTCCAGCACGATGCCCAGCCCTATGCACCGGTCGACCACGATCGATGACTATTCTCGTCCACCTGTGGCCCCCGGCCTAGAGCGTGCGGCGACTTGGATGGACTCTGGTCGCACCCGAGAACGGAGCCACTCACGCCACAACCGCAGATACGTGGATGAATCGTCTGAGGACGATAGGGATCGTCAGCATCGTCGCACTCGACGAGCACAGTCGCCCGAACCCATGCCGATGCCGACGCGTACCTCGACGAGGCGATACACGGTCAAGGAAAATAGCTCCAGAGCCATTCCCGTAGGGTCGTCATACTTTGAGGAGGCGCCTAGGAGCTCTAGAAAGGGCTACCCGTCGGCTAATAGTTCGGCGCGTCGAGCAGTGGACCCTCATTATTATGACGAATATGAAGAGGAGCCTCGTGGTACCTATTTTCCAAACGTCAGATATTCAAACACCTACGACCAAAGCGATGTCAAGTTCGCGGACGTGACGCATACACCGCTTCGGGAGGAGGTTTACACATAAAGGTCCTCTAGAAAAGATTCTAGGGGTTATTCGGCCGCGGTCTAGTCGACACTGCTCTACCAAAGTCATCAGCGAGGTCGTTTTCTGGCTTTAATCCCCATGTATTTTTGGGACACTTCTATCGCTGCGGTGTTTCCCGTGAATTGAATACGGCGTTTCGGGTGCTTGGGCGTTTTGGGATGCGGTGCACCGTTGAAGAAATTGATGAAATACAGTAACGAGTTGACGTCTTTCTAAACGGGCTGAGGGATGAAACAAGATGCGTACAAGCCAGGCAACTATCAAGGACTGAGGAAGTTCGGGGGCAGAAGCGTGGACTTTTGTGGTTTCAGGCGGGCTTAGAGCTGAGCTGGATAGGTTCCCTCCGCACAAGGCATCATCCATCATCATGAGGCTCGAGTTACTCTAGTACGAGTCATGACGCAAAAAGCCCCGCGGTCTTTTCCGAATTCGACAATCTCACTAGTCACGCCACGACATGGAATTTCTCTGACCTGCTCACCTTTTCGACCCCCATCCAAGAGGGCGACTACCCCTTTAGGCTCCTACGAAACTTACGAGAGATGTCTTACCGTTATTGGATATTCGCATGTATTTCCAATCTCGTCTATTTCATTTATAATGACCAATTTTTCCCGCCATTTTTTTTTTTTTTTTACATTTTCTATATATACACATAACTGCATATGAGGAGCAAAGAAACCACGATATCAGGCCGGTCAGGGGTGGGTTTTTATCTATTTAAATTCCTATTTTTATTTTCTATCTGGTGGAGGAGGGGGGGAAGGGCATAGCTTCACAAGGAATTTATTCTTGCGTCCATTCGTCCATTCATTTACGAGGCGTTTTTTCACTTCGTAGTAGCAGCGCAAGGCAAGGACGGAGCATTCTCATGACCGAAGTGTGTGGGTGAACAAGAATATTATCTGAAGAAGTTGACCATTTGAAAGAGAAATCCCGATCGAAAGAAGAGGTTTTCCAGATGAATAGTTATTAGGCATATATCGTTTAACGTTTATGTTATGGACGAAATGAATACATGTCGAGCAGACCACGTCTGTTTGCTCTTGTCACGCTATCTTCAATTCTTATGAGCTCTAAGTGAATGAATACTACTGCTACTGCTTTTTTTTTTTTTTTTTTTTTTTTTCTCTTTCATTCAGCCTTCAACTATCATTATCTAATACGGGACAGAGTAAAGTGCCACGATGACGAACGTGTAACACGCCATTACGAAGATAGGGGAGGCTAAACAGCTCAGCTGGACTCAAAAATTCGCTTGCCTTCGGATAAGCGGATCTAGAATGTGCACTTTTGAGTGGTTATATGATTATGCAGTGAAGCTATATAATTTGGTGATTTACACATTTCGGTCTGGCGGTGAAGGCGGTGAAGTCGCGTCTAGGACTCGATGCAACGGGTGAGACAGACTCGATGAAAGTGCCTTTTCCCCTTTCTTCTTGGTTCGGGCATATAGATGATGAATTGTATCTATCTTTTGAGTAGGCACCCATGGCTATTACAGCGACTTCTTCTCTCTCACGTTCCCATTCCCGACTTCCACCTCCTGAATCGAACCAACCCCATCTCCCACTCCCACCCCTTCTGTTCTCTTCTCTTCTTTCTTCCCCAGGTCTGGCGGGCTGCCTCGGGGCGGTTCGCAACTGGGATCCCCGAGAACTCAAGATTCCTCGGGGATAGGGATCCAGCGTTTGTTTCCTAGACCGTATCGCAGGCCGTGGGTGCATCCGACATCCGACGGATCTTTCAGCCCTCGAGGGCTTGGCCTGTTAGTTTTTCCTATTTTTAACGTTACACACATTTTTTTTTTTTTTTTTTTTCGTCGTGGTCTATGCTGTTGCATGGACACGAGGAAGACGCGATCTGCCTGCTTACCTTACCTGCTCGTATGCCGTGAGTTCACCTGCAGATGAGTTAGACCCTGCCGCAAGCTGTGTTCGTCGAATCGTGTGTTGTCTCTGTGTGATTGGTTCGAGGAGGGGAGTTGTCCTACAGTCTCGAGTGAAGGTGATAGACGATGACGAAGGCGGCGACGGCTAAGGTCAACGTTTCCGTGCGATTACCCAACACCCGGCTACCTACTATGACGCCGGCCTGCTCCTACACGTTCGCACGGAATTCCTTGTCCTTCTCGAAACGCCAGATCGATTCGAGTTCCAAGTTCCACTTATGACACAGCAGCCCCCAAAGATGCGGAACGGAAACAGTGAGGTGTTCCCGATGACGTGATCTGGGTCGCGACGTGCAATTGCTGCTATCAAATTGTGGCAAAGTTACTGCTGTGCTTCTTCGTACGGCAGCAGTAGGTACACTTGTGGGTGGTTTGTGGTTGGGTTTTGGTAACCGAACGCTCGTCATCTCGAATTGGACAATTGATAATCGAACACGTGCTTTACTATACGACCTGCCTTATCATTGGTTTGCCCTCGCGTCTTGGTGCCACACCCCGGAAATTTGAGTACGGGTTGGCCATCAATCGTGTACATACCTACATGATGCTGTGCGGACCTGTACGTCAAATGGGGCTGCAGTCCGGGGTATGCCGAGCGAGGAGCGTGTTTCCATCCTGCGAGGGTCTTTGACGTAATGGGCAAAGGGGCCATTCTCGAAGAAGGCTTGCGATATAGCGAATTCGACTTTGACTTATTCCGTCATGTTGCCGAGTGCTGAGTTATCGGGTTGGCATTGGGCTTCAACGACTAATGCAAGATGCCTATTCTATAACGGGCGACGTCACATCTATTTTGACGATGGGAAGTGATCGCGATAGCAGACACGAAGATTAGATGACGTCTCTGAGTTGACGTGGTTGGTATCTAGGTACGCATTGAATTATGACTTGGGTCGCGTGTACTACCGTACTGTTGCGAACTGTGAGCTGTGGGTGTGAGGTCTATACGATGTCCTGTCTGCCGAGCCAATAAGCTTGTCAGGTTGTATACGCCTGACCAATCACCGCCGCCAGCGATTCTATAGGATTGGACCCCTTTATTTTGTAAAAGATGAGGGTTTGCGTATAATATTGTAACTCAGCTGGGATTCACTCTACGTACACTCCACGGGGAAATTGCAAGGACAAAATCTGCTCCTTGACAGACTATTCTCTTCTCGGCCTATACTACTCCCTGGTGAAGTACCTACGGGCAAAAAGATTCCTTCGTACGTACATGATTTCGGGACAATACCCTTGAGCTTATGTAGGTCCGATCAGAAATGATTGCTTTACAAGCCCGTACTCGGAGATGAGGGGATTGCTTAGCCATCAAAATCATCAAGATATACCCAAATATACCTATCTACCTACTTATGTAGATAATGTACGCTTTTTAGAATCACTTCCTTTCTCCCCCTAATATTTCTTTTCCTCTTTTCTTCCTGTCCGCACGCCTCTACATTCCTACAGCACAAAGTATACGTCAGTATTCTTTTCGTCGACTACCATCTTAGAAAACATCATCTCAAAATTCCCATAACTCTTAAATGCCAATGGAGTAGTTTGCCCATTGCTTAGGTATCTATCTTCTTAGGTTTGGCTATATACCGGCACGTTTCCTACTTTAAGTCTGTTGTAGTTGAACCCTTAGATAATGGGCAATAGCACTGAGAAGTGTAAAAGACGGATGCCACGATTCAAGGGGTTTAAATCTGGCATAGTGTAATGGCTAACATATCTCCTTTTCAAGGAGGAGCTTGGGGTTCGATTCCCTGTGTCGGAAATCTTTTTTCCTTTTATTGCTTTAACTTCCCATCTGGTATTGCTGAACCGTCGAGATATATTTGACAATGGCTTTCAGAAAGTTACCAGGATCTCCTAGAGGAATATGACTAGGCCGGTATAGTGTAATGATTAACATACCTCCTTCACAATGGGGAGCTCAAGGTTCGATTCTCGTGCCGGAAACTTTTTCCATTTTTCCCTTTTTCAGCTTTACGTTTCAATCTGATAATACCAACCCATCAAGATAGGTTAGGTATATTTGGTAATATCACTCAGCGACATATACCGACTACAAAAATGCTATGTAGATTAGTATGGTGTAATGGGTAACATGCCTCCCTCTCAGGGAGGAGTTGGGGGTTCGATTCCCTACCTACCTATGCTTGATTTTTCCTTTTTACAGTCCCCCTCCCTTTACAGCTTCACCTAGGGAGGCCACCGGCTACTGACTACCCGGTATATCCCTCCGCTGGCTTGTCTTTGATATAGGTACCAGGATAACCAATACTTTTGGCATGGAACACAGCACATCTCTAGGCCCTCCATATAAATAGCGGTCGATCAAATATTCATGAGAACCTTATTATTTAGTCTGTCATGCTATCGACGAGGTGGTCTTGGGTATATCTGAAGTAAATGCAAGAAAACATAGATAGTACAAGGCCGACCTGTTGGATTGGTAGGACGGCGAGTTGGGGCAATGTGACCGAATTTTACGCAAATTTCTTTCTTACCTACACACTGGGAACTATAGTCTTTCTTAACCCCAAGTTCCTTTCCCCTTTTGCTACATGCTTCGCAAAAAACGGAACAGCTCGTGGCCGATTAAACCAGGACGTAGAGCGAACATATCTAAACCTGTTAGTCATACCGATATCGTAAGTTGGTGGAAACGAAACCGACTTACCAAGCTCAACCCCATGATCATACTAGCCCAGAACAGCACGTTATTCGCCGTCTTATGCGACCGCACCCAGCGCGTGCGCTGCAGCATGACGATGGGCAGCTGCAGCATCTGGCAGATGAAGCCGTAGCCGCGCAGCTTCTTCGTGATGCAAGCCATGACGATCTCGTGGCCGACAGCCGATATCAAGAACGTGATGAGCGTGGCCATGTTGCGGCCGATGCTCGGCTTCGAGGTCGCGTACACGTGCCTTCGTAAGAAAGAATATACGGGCACGTTCCACTCGCGGCTAAACTCCATCCAGTCGGTGCTGTTCCACCAGTCGCTGTAGAAGTGGCGGTCGGCGAAGCGCGTGATCTCGGCGAAGGCGCCCAGCACGTACTCGAAGATGACGAGGAAGACGAGGAGGAACGTCAGCATGAAGGGGAAGAGGAGCCACGAGATGGTCTCGGCCAGGATCAGCAGCGTCTCCAGGACCGCCGACGACTTGTCCAGGCGCACCGTCGAATCCTGGAGCACGGGCAGGATGAACTCTTCTGAGATGATGGTCAACAGGAAAATGCAGCCGAAGGTCGCGATGATCTTGGCGATTAGAGATGTCCAGTTGATCGACGCGCTGCGTGGGTATTCGAGTTCGTAGCATAGCGTCGGGCAGAGAAGGTAGTCGAAGTAGTTGGACCAGGACAGATTTCGCGGGTAGGTCACATTGCCGATAGGGCTTGTCAGCTCGCGAGCCAAGTCCTCACGCAGCTGCGAGAGCCCCTCGTCCTCGCTGTCGCTGTCGATCTTCATGTCCTCGTGTACCAATTCGCCCATCGGCTTCTCGACAGAAGGGTAGTTATACGCCGGAGCTTTCGAGGCGCTATGAGGTTCGTCGAGGGCACGCAGTCGCTCTTCCGTCTGGGACAGATGTCCGTTGTAGAAAGCGTAGGAATGCATCTTCATCAGCAGAACCATGGTGTGCAACAGAAAAAAGACTTGGGAGGTCCACGTCCAGTTCAAGATGAACGGTACGGCGACCCAGAACGCAAGCCACAGGACCTGGTAGATGCTCTGAATCGCCGTGCCGCCCTTCTTCCACGTCAATGCCCCGCGGCTGCTCCTGAATACCTTATGAAGCGGCAAGATAACAGCGGTCGTTCCGACCATCAAGAAATCGGCTATGGCTAGATGCCACAGTTTGACGGTAAAGAGGGTCCATATCTGTATGCGCAAGGGGTACCCGGTGTCTTTGTAGTTGCGCAGCATGGTCGTGATACCCATGATGGCCAAGCCGATCCAGAACAGATTGAAGAAGCCGTGGAAATCGCGGTAGTCGGACTCGGGATCGAAGTGGGAGACGCGCGAGGCGTACTCGATGGTCGGGAAGAGACGTCGTCGCTGCTCGGCGCGCACTTGCTTCCGCGCACTGGATAGAGCTTTCGTCGACGCGGGGGCATTTTCGGGGATGGGTGACGAACGACCACTATCATGTATAACCGGGTTAGATTTCTTCGGTGACCGGCCTATGGAAGTATGGAGGTAGGGGATGTCTTACCTTGTTGCGCCTGACGCGGTCTCGTCTACGTGCGGCTCGAGATGTCCGTGGACAGAGCCGGTGCTGTGCTCCCTAACTAATTCGGTTACTTGGGCGTGTTGCGGCTTACGTGGTCGAGGTCTTAAGATGTTATCGTGGCTATCATTGGGTTGAACGTTGGTAGACGACATTTTCGGCGGCTGACGGAATGCGAGCCTCGGCCCAATGGCGGAAGCTCAAGGTTTCGGATACGAACTTGGCAAACTTTCCAATGGTGGTGTATCCAGGGATCTAGATATATGTATGAGTTGCAGTAGTCATGTGTTCTAGCGAGTCAGGATGTCCTTGGGGCGTTAGGTACGGCGTATGGGGGGTGTAAGCAACTTCGTCAACGAAGATGGCGAAAACAATGTAAACGGCGGACAACAGAATGGGACGAGTTCGCAAGGTAGAAAATATTATCGCACGACGACGTCAATGTTACGAGAAGCCTACTGTAATATGAACCTGAGTTATGGATAATAAGGGAATTAATAAAAGAGCCCGCTATTGATTTGGGGGCGTGAGAATGAACACGCAATCCGAATGGGAGCCAATCCAAATATTTGGGAGCCTGGAGATGTCTACGATACCTCGCCTAAGCTGTACCTGGCCGCCTGGGCAGCTGAGTTGTGGGTTATTTCGTCAGAGGGGTTTAGAGGGTACCTACCTCCTAAGCCAAGCGGTCCTAGGGGTCTGGGAATCAACTAGATTTAATTTAGTGAGCTTAGTTGCTGACCTGCCGCCCAAAAGAGAACTGTACCACTCCACAGCCGTGTCAAGCTACGGAATACAAGGCCCCCAATGATACACAATTACGTCACAGGCTTGTTAGAACCGCTTGTCGCCGTTGACTACCGAACCTTAACCGCCGAACCGGATTTGTACGACGTCAGAATACATACGATGACCGATTTCTCATCTCCTTTTCTCCCCTTGCCAGCCCTGCCAGCCCTGCCAGCTTCTACTTGGGGAACCAACACTACCGGATTTAGTTATACCACTATTTACTCCTTACTGATGTTGCTCTCTGTTATGGAAGGCATAAAGTCATAGAAGGTCTTCCACAACGTATAAACGCGTCTTTTCTCACCTTTAGACTTGTACTTTTCACCGAAACTACCCAGGTTGTCAGGCTAACGTTTACCCCTCCACCATTGTCTGTCTCTGAAATTGGCTGCATTCCATTTCTCACGGGCTATCCAAACATCTTTAGGTGCAAGCCTACCTAGTATATTGATTGGCCTTGGCATCAAGGTAAAGGATCCGTAGCTGATCAGTCTCAAGCCTCGCGGTCGGCTACAATGAGATACGCTTCTACCGCCATAAAATGGAGGTCCACTCAGCGAACTTTTCATCGTCGTCGCCGTAGTGCGTGCGTAGCTTGAATACCTCGTCGTCGTGGTTCTTCCGGATGAACAGAGCGGCTTGCCGTAGATACGAAGGCTGCCATGGTGAAGGGATATCACGCACCTCCTCTGCAGTCGCGACGCGTTCAATCGGTGAGATGTTGACGGCCTTGCAGCCTCTTGTGTCCCAGGCTTGAGGGATGGTTTCTAGCCTCATGAATGCGCGGACTAGATCACATCTTCTGATCGGGTAGACACACGGTAGAGGAGTAACCCTAATGGCGCTATCAGCATGTCGTTAGACAGGTATCATTTCTCGTTACATTAGCTTGACTCACGAGAGGCACTGCTCAGCGGGAAAGGCACCCCACGATAGGGGAATAAAGTACTCGGCGAGATACGAGTCAGACTGCTGGGTTGAGATTCGAACGATCTTATAATACCGTTTCTTGAGGTGCTTCAACGTAACCTTGCGGTGAGTAAGAGTGTACGGGGACCGATAGCGATTCAAACTGAGACGCAGGATGGTAGTGCGAAATCAACATGGATAAACTGCATATCTTCTTATAAGCCAAATTCACCCCTGAGACAATAACATTAACGCCGACTTCAGCTGCGTCCTTTCGACGACTTGAGCCACTTCAGCTTACGACGCAAAACACAATAATCCACTGACAGAGTTGGTGTCTCCCTTACATCCCTTCCTCTCCCGAATGAGGTCCCCTTCTCTCATCCAGTTCTACGATGCTACGCCACCCTCGGCTTCGGCTTCGGGTATCGGCCACTTGAATTGATGGCCCGGATGGTCGCTCAGGAGATGCGGCTGGCCAAAAAATAATTCCCTTGCAGTGACACCTTCCTGCTCACTCTCTTCTCTAAAAATTCCCCTTCTTCGTAGCTCGGGAATCACGAAATCGATGATATCCTCAAACGATCCAGGGTTAACCACGTGTGCAAGGTTGAAGCCGTCTACGTCCGCTACCTCGGCCCATCTCTCGAGTTCGTCGACGACCGTCTCAGGGCTGCCTATGATCTTTGGCCTGCAGCATATTATCAGCAATGCCCTCTTTTCATCTTAGTAGGGGTTACCGCGGGATTCCTTACATCATTCCTCCTATGGAAAGGAACTCCGCGATTCGGGACTTCGTCCAGCTCAGGCCTTCCGTCCCCGGGACCGTAGTCGACCAACGATTGATTATTGACCGGATCGCTGGCTTGTCTACCAGGACCAGATCTTCATCGTCCGAGTAGCCCGAAAGATCATTCCCCGTCCATCCGCCAAAGAGCGCCAACGCGCCTTCGCGATCCCCGTACGAGAGCAGCTCCTTGTACTTAGCCTGCGCCTTCTCGTCGGTCTCGTCGACGATGACGGTGACCCCCGTGAACACCTTGATATGGCTCGGGTCTCTACCGAACTTCTCCTTGGCCGTCGACCGTAGCGCGTCGACGGATTTCCGCACCAGTTCCGGTAGCTGACCGCCCATGAACACGGCCTCCGCGTGCTTGGCCCCGAACTCCGTCCCGGCTTTGGACGTTCCGGCCTGAAATAAAAACGGCGTCCGCTGCGGGGACGGCTCCGAGATGTGCGGACCTGGAACCTGGAAGTACTTGCCTTTGTGGTTGATCGGGCGGACTCGGCCCGCTACCGCGAATTGCCCCCTTTCGCGATCCCGAATCACCGCGTCGTCTCTCCAGCTGCCTTCCCATAGCTTGCCGCGGAACACGTCAGTAAGTACGAAGTCCTAGTCCTTTCCCGGCAAATGAGCTACCTCACCTTGTAAACCACATCCATATATTCCTCCGCAATCCTATACCGCTCGTCGTGCTCGATCTGCGTCTCGAGCCCAAAGTTCCGCGCCGCGCTTTCGAGATACGACGTGACGATATTCCACGCGACGCGGCCCTCGGCCAGGTGGTCGACGGTCGAGAACCGCCGCGCCAGCGCGTACGGCGCGTCGTACGTCGTGCTGGCCGTGACGCCGAATATCAAATTCTTGGTCGCCGACGCCATGGCGGGAACCGCGTACAGCGGGTCGTTGACGGGGAACTGCGCGCCCGACGCCAGCGCCGGGTCCACGTTGGCGGGACCCCGGTATACGTCGTACGGCCCCAGCGTGTCCGCGATGAACATGGCGTGGAACCCGCCCTTGTCCAGGAGCTGCGCGAGCTTCGTCCAGAAGCTGAGTTTGTTGTAGGAGTCGGTTTGGTTTCGTGGATGCCTCCATAGACCCGGGGAGAGGTGGCCGGGCGTCGTCATGACGAAGGCGTTGAGCAGGAGCTGCTTCTTGGGCTTCTGCGCCGCGGCTTCTGTGGCGGTAGATGCCATATTGCTCGTGTAGAATATTGGGTTATGTGGTTAAAAGCCCGTAATGCGCAATGGTAATTCTTGATGTGACTGTCTTCGATATGGTGTAGTTAGCACCTGTAAGCTCATTGGTAGCTTATACGAGTTCAAGCAGATTACGAAATAATTTCATTTTCAAATTCCCCTCGATCACCATACTTTTATATGCCAAGATCAGGTGCGATTGATCTAAAGGATCGCGTCATTCCCTACCGGAATGAACTATAGAAATACGGAGATGGAGGGACGACCGCCATCGGCCTACCCCGATTCTTCCATCATGCTCCGCGCGGATTGCGTGATAGCAGCTTCGGGGGTCTACCATGGTGATTCCCATATTACGGTAATAAAATCCTTCAGAGAGGACGTAACACTCAAATACTTTCATACCTTTTACCCTGGCGTTTTTATCTTAATAATCAGCCTCAACGAGTATTTGGAATATTTAGAAGAAGGTTCTTAGTATAAGGCAATGTGGCTATGGTATTATTGTAATGGATTTCGATATAGGGGCTAGTCCAAAACTCAGCACAAGTATTCCAAATTGTTAAGTTCCAAAATATCCCATTTATGTGATTTTATTGGACCTAGGGTGTGCACCGAAGTAACGTCTTAACGATTCGAATTGTGAAAATCCCGCGTTGCAACATTTCAAACCCGTTCCGACAGCAAGTAACGTCAAGTGATATATTTAAAAATAAATACAAGAAGTAAAGTCTAACCTTCCTGTGTCGTTCTATTGAAAGATAATAGTGAAGTCTGATGAACTGTCATGATATTCTGTTCAGTATCTTCGTGATGGCATTTTATTGAAAATCAAGCCGTGTAGATGGTGGGATGAAAGCTGGCGCGCGGCTTCCAAGGACATCCTGAGCGAATTTCTCATATTGGCATATACCTAAACTGGCTTAACATTGAGTAAATGAGCTGCGTCCGAAGCGAATGGCTTATCGGGCTCAATTTATCCTCCTGAAAGACTGAATTCGGTTTAAGCACCTCCAATGGCAAAGAAATTCAGCAGGTATTTACGCAAAGGCCAATGAGTAGTAGCCAGGTTTTTTCCATCGAAACTATCAAAAAACACCGAGGAGGAATTACTTGATCTCCACTCCCACAAACTCGACGTTAGCCGGAATGATGGCCTGTACTTGGCTGAGTTGACACCAAACGTCCAATTAATTTATCAGGTTCAATCTGAAGGCACGACATTAGGGCACGCCTTTGTCGTTACCAAGTCTAAGGGACAGGCGCCGAGAATAGTCCTCCGCGTTGAAAAGGTTATGGCGGTTATTGCAAGAATCGCGGGAAAAGGGGCAGATTATGATGTGGCAGGGACGATATCTACCCGATAAAAATAAAATATAAAACAACCATACATACAGCTAGCGTGTATTCCAACTTCAGCACGAGTTGAGGGACCTCGCGATGTCACTAGAATGTCATTATATGATGTTCAAAAGATAGAAATCATATATAAAATTTAATTCCGAAAAAGCAAAACATACAACACCACGTATTCGCTGGTCGTCACCGACCCAACTACTAATGCGGCGGTATCTAGCTTATCTATGGGAGAGCGGACGGGATCCCGAGCTTTCTAGATCCTATGGTCGTATGTGACAGTTAAATGTCTAATCACACACTATATCCCTACGATAATCATTGTGGTAAAACCTCGGGGTGGAACCCTTCCGCCAGCACGCCTGGGCTCATATCGTTCCAAATCTGACCTAGATTTCATCACAACCAGCACTGTCACTCCTCTTGGGATGGTCATTGTAGGTTTTATGAGTCTGAACCCTATACGCAATAACACTGACAGTTTCAAGAATCGCGGCCCCTATTCCGAAGGACGAAACACGACCGGCTAATATTGTGGGAAATGTAACGAACAAATCCTTGGGGAACTTCTGCATTCGCAAATATATCAAGATCTAGCCATTGCTAGCGTATTTCATGCTCTTTAATTTTGCTATCAACAACGACTATGCATCAAGGATACCGAACCGTCTAGAGCCCGGTTGGCTAGCGTGTCAGCCTCCGGGTTCTGCGCTCGAGGCACATGCCAAAACTTAGAATACAGGCCTCCTTCATCGCCGTACGTCATCTCCTCGATGAACTCGTGGATGTCTTTGAGAACTTGGAAGTGTGCAACCGGCCCGCCCCCAGCCTTCCTCCCGCCATTCTCGATCCATCCCTTAATCCATCGCGACATCGCCTTCACGAGGTAATCCGAATCTGTTCTAATGCGGACCTCTTGCATCGTGTAGTCACCAGTAGTAATTTCTCGGATAACCCGCAGGGCCTATAACAAAGCTTCGATCTCGGCCCGAGTGCTGGTCTGCGGGAGAGTGGGATCTAGAAGACCACAATCGTTGTGGGGCGAGTTCGGACCGAAGTAGACACCCCAGGCGGCGCGAGCGGAAGGGGTTCCGTTGCCGCAGCAAGCTCCGTCGATAGAGACTACTACGGTCATCCGGTCGAGTGAGATGGCGCCGGTACTCGGGTGTTTGATCTGGAGCTGCGAGACTCTCTTCGAGGGATTGCAAACGACGAGCCTGCTCTTGGGAACATCTTGGCGCATGAGGTTACAGTCGGGGTTGAATTCGCGTTCGATTTCCTCTCCCCACTGATCGTAGGTCGAACCCGTGCTGTTGCCTTCCCAGGGCAAGGATGCCATTTTCCTGCCGCCTTGGTAGATCGATTTGGGTTAGTTCTCGACAATGGAGTCTGACGGATCAGTTGAGGTGTAAGCAGAGGTTGATCAACCCCCACGAACTGTGGCTCGAGGAATTTGCAAGTTGCTTCTGGAAGAAGGTTATCTGTGAGCTGGTGTATCGCCCCCACCTCTCAAAAGACAATTAGTAGGTTTCAAAGACTCCCCAGAAAGCTTGTGAAACTATCCACACCACTCTGTCCCTCCTAACTAGCTTGAGATCCTAGATGGACACCTCAGGGAGAGAGGGCCACCTGCTCTTTGTGGCTCTCAACTAGAGTTCGTGAAGATGAATCACGATCCATGACCCATTGGAACCGAAGGCAGCCCGTGGATCTTGATATCAATCCATGGATAAACCCATGGCTTGGCATGGTTCCTCAGTCCCGGCCTCTTCCCAACCCCCCTTGAAATAAGGCCCTGCCTAAAGTACTCGAATGATTTTATATTCAAGCCTTCCTAGCTAATTCTTTCAAATTCTTCTCATCAAGATTCAAAGAAGACCCGTGGACCCAGGCCACATGTTGGACCCATGGGCCGCCCATTCCGAACCCAACCAAATACTTGTGTAACACCCAGGGTGCTTGAAATATGGGACTTATGAGGCGTGTGATACATTATATATGGCCATTTTGCAATCATTTATTATGGGAAATGAAGCATAACGAAAGAGATAAGTTTAGGTAGAAACTACATAATCAATGCGACTGGCGTATAAGGTATAATATATTAAAATTGCCGAAACATTATTGAGCGAGTTTCGAGTTCCGTAGGAAAATACGTCTGGCCCCGACACAAGTATTTGTAATCGGGCGTCACGAGGTATGACACGAAGTTGGAAATATTGTGGACTGGAGGAATTTATGATATATGACTAAGCTGACGTTGAAGTCTATTATTACCCTCTAAATGATAGTCTTGTCCGGATAACACCCACCATCCTAACCCGAAGAACTCCTCCCAGGACAATACGAGAACATATAGGACTTTGCTAAGGTTCGCAATGTGTTGCGGGTTGAGAATTATGTCCATATTGGATATGTCTGGAACCGAAACACCTCGGGTGCGGAGACGGTTTTCCCGGGCTTGTTGAAAAGGGGCGCTCTGAGACATTGAGCTGCGTTTCGCGACAGAGGAAGAGCAAAATATCCACCGCTAGAAAAGTCTGCCGTGGCGATGATTTCGGAAATCGTGTTTAGCAAGAACTGCCGAGCATGAAGAAGTCGGTTTAGAGTCACCTAGAAATGGGCATATATCGCGATACTATACCGCATCCTTAGGTACGTATCTCACCGACGTAGATGCCAAGGGACATAATCAATTCTCTGGTAGCTGCATGGGAGACCAAAGAGTTTTCCATCAGAAGCTAGCGACGAGAAAGAATAGTCACTATGTGGTTATATTAAATCCGTTGGCTAGAGTCAGCTTCGGCGCGGATTATGGCATGGCTGCGGCGCCTCTTTTACGATCTGGCTCACGGTAACCACACTCTGCGTACGAAAACTTGAGCCACGATGCCGTCGAATGCTAGATCGATGCAGCCATGCGACCTCACAACATATCGACGTTTGTGTCCTACGGGTTCAAACGGTCTCGTCCATGTTGTATTCGCATCACGAACGGTCCCCCCTAGGAACATGCCTGTCCAGCCCATCTTGACTCGTTTATGAGTGGCCTTTATTGGTATCCCTCTGATGTCTCATTGGAGTGCTCGGAGCACCAATACATCTTGTGGCGAGACATGCCGCCGGTAAATGCTTATGCGAGACATTATCTGTGTAACGCGAGGTATAGTCTTGATTAGTGTAAGATCGTGGCGCACGAGGACGAAGCCCCTCGTTTCTTGGCATTATCATGACCACGTGTAGTGATTCGCCGGTGCCGATCCCGTGTCTCGCCTAGCTGCTCTCGGAACGAGGGACTGCTGTAACTAGAGCAGTCACCAGCGTACCGTGCCGACGCGTGCCATGACAAAGCTGAAGAAAATACGTTGACGGCCACGAACGACTCGGGGGATCGAGGACGGCACAGAATGACAGGATGGGAGAAATCAGTTCTCGTGATCGCCCACGGGTAGCACCGTTTCGAGGCTGAGCGGAAGGAGGAGTAAAGATGCCAAACGGCATTATATCAGGGGCACACCGAGTGGTCAAAGGGCAGACTCGCCCCGAGCATATATCTTTAAAATGGATGGCTACGCACGTTGTAGAACCGCGTCTTTCAACCTACAGGATCTCTCTCTTTACCGGATCTCGCTCCATCTACCCGAGAGCGGCAGCAAGAATGCGGGTCGCGATAATAGGCGCGGGCCCTTCCGGGCTCGTGACGCTGAAGTATCTCCTAGCAGCCGAGGGAAGTCTGGGGACAGAACCAGTCGAAGTCCGTCTTTACGAGTCCGAGTCAGGCGTGGGAGGCACGTTCCTCGCGAGGACGTATGAAGAGGCTGAGGTACTATCCATCTACCAGCTATGTCGGCTCGCTCTTGTTTGGCATTTGAGACGGCGTTGATGAACTGTTTGCTAATTCTAATATATTAGTTGGTTTCTTCGAGGCAGCTCACCTGCTTCTCTGATTTCCGATGTGAGGAAGACGAGCCGGATTTCCTCAGTGCAAACCGTTACGTCGAGTATCTTAAAGAATATTGTTCACGCTTCAACCTGTGGCCGCACATGAACTTTTCATGCCCAGTGACGAGTGTCGATAAGCGAAAGCAAGGGGGCCATACCGTAACGTACCTGTTGGAAGGAGACGAACATACCTGGGAGTGCGATGCAGTTGCTGTATGTTCCGGATTACACGTCGAACCTAGCATCCCTGAGATTGAAGGAATCGAACGAGTGCCTGCGGTTCTCCACTCTTCCCAACTGAAACGGAGAGATCAGTTCGGTATTGATAAGAACGTGCTCATATTGGGTAGTGGCGAGACTGGAGCTGATATTTCCGTGCTCGCTGTTACTTCAGCAACGAAGCGCGTGGTCTTATGCCATAAGAATGGTTTCCATCTTGCTCCTAAGAGGAACCCGCGGCCAAGGTTCACATTTGAGCGACCCCCGGACCCATATGATCGACCTCAACTTCCTATTGATGTTTCCAGAGCGAGTCTTCTCGACACAGCTTACGTACACCCATGGTTGAGGAACAGCAGTGCTCTTTGGACATACTACGACTACTATGTTCGATGGATTCTTTGGACTTCGTGGGGTACTATGCACGGGACCGACCAGTGGATCGGTGGGAAACCCAAAGGATGGACCACAGCTGAAAGTATGTGCTCATCTTCCAATCGTGGGGCCATAACTCTAATCAACTTGTGCAGTATTCTTCAACAAGGCGGGCTATAAGCTTAGTCCTTATATCAACGCCGCATGGAAACCCAAGAAGCCTCAAGGGATCCTGGAGCGCATTCGGCGGTGGATAATCCGAACTCCCCAAGCCCAAGTCGGCGAGGGTCAACAGGTAGAGATCGCCCCCTGGCCGGAGCGTATCGACGAGAACGGCATCGTTAGATTCAGAAACAATGGAAGACCCGAGTACTTACGGATTAAAGATGAAACTATCAAGCCCGACGTCATCGTCTTCTGTACAGGCTACAACCACGAATTTCCTTTCTTCAAGGGGCGCAAGAGCAACCCTCGCTACTATGAGGGCAAACTGATACGGGACATCTGGCCGCGAGATGACCCTTCGATAGCCTTCATTGGTTTCGTCCGGCCCAACTTGGGTGCCATTCCGCCGCTCTCCGAGTTCCAGGCACAGGTATGGGTGCTCAACCTACTGTCGCCTGAGCGTGTAGTTGGCGCCCCGTTGCTGCCACGGGATGAGCTACACTACCGGCTCATACATAAGAAACACGCCCGTATCCGATACGGCGTCGACCACGAGAGCTACGCGTACCAGCTTGCTCTCGACATGGGATCGGCACCCTCGTTTAGCGATGTTTTGCGACTTGGCTTCTCCGAAACGGGTGTTCAGAACGGCAGCGGCCACAAGGGCTGCTGGTGGAAACTACCCCTTACCTGGGCCTTCGGTGCCAACTTCAACACCAAGTTCCGACTCATCGGACCGTGGAAGTGGGACGGCGCTTCCGAGGTGATGATCACCGAGTTCTGGGATACTGTGGCAAGGAGGGAGATGTTTTTCGGTGAGTTATCTTATTTCATTCAATACCTCATGGGCTGACTTGTTTCCAGGTCACTTCACCGTTTCCATTGTACCGATGCTCATTTTTGGCCCTACGAGTCTACTTGTATTTATCTATGCTTCGGTTTACAATATTTTGCTAGAGGTGGCGGGTGTCGTGCGGGGATCGTGGGTTGGGCAGCCACTACATGACAAGAAATAAGGCCGGATTTAATTCGTATAACAAGTAAGAGTGTTAACTGTCGGATGACGAGGTCTGAAGCCGTATCGTATGATAAACTTAGAGCCGGCGAGGGCAGAATAATTACGCGTACGCGAAGCGAAGTATTTGCACGGATACCTGATAGGGAGCATCAGCTCCTAAGTTAACTCATACTAGAGAGTAGCATCGCTAGATGGAGCTCGTTCTACATAGCTCCCTCGTATAACTGTAAAGGAAAATGTCGCGAGCTGCGCGGGTGACTCAATTGGCGGCCAAAATTGTGTTGTGGCTCCCTAGGCCTAGGTAATGAAACAGAGAAAATGGGATAATTGTCCAAATGAGATGCGTTGAAGCCAGTCGATATGTAGACTAAAACAGATCATTACCTACCTAAGGTACCTAGGTAAGCAAGCTACCACCATGCAAACGTCTAACCTTATCACACTCGAATCGTCCGTGACGCGGCTCGGATATCCTGGTCATAAAGAATATACGCCAACGTTATGGTACTCGTAGTCTCCATGTGCTGAGGATTATTTTCATAGAATGGGCCCTGTTGCCTCGTAGTTAAAAAGTCCGCCCCAGGGCCCTTTCCCTGTGCATAGTCAACAAACTCCTGACTGAACACACCAAAGGTCAAGTATTGTGCGTCTTTACACTGCCCTCTGATGAGACGCCTGTGGAATAATTATTTATTAGCTCAAGCCTGCTTCCAAAAGAGGTGACACATACCGATAGTATTGCTTTGAACCCTTGGAACCAGGCATTCGTTCCGATGCTGTTAGTGGGTAATTAGAGATCCATCCGAATAACTCGCCTACTTCCTGCATTTGGATTTTGGATCGAGTTGCGTTAGTGGTCATACATCCATGTCGTTTAACTTCATCGCAAAACAAGATGTCTAAAGGGCCTCCTCCGTTTCCAGGTCGATAAGTCTCATCCACTCTTGCCTCGAACATCTTCAACCCATTACTATTCTTCACCTTAAATACAATACAGGTCGACAAAGACCATCCCACAACCTCAATACACTAAAATTTCAAGGCCACGGTGAGGCTATGCATGAAGCTATTCACAACTTGTTCGTCTTCCTTCAGCGGTCTTGCTGGAGAGGTAGGTAAGAAAAAGTGGCCTTCATTATGTAGGGCTGTGCTTACCACTGTCTTTACTCAAACCCATATGGCCCAGTTGTTCAACAAGCTGTTCTTCATTTTCATCGTCATCTTTTTCTTCTTCATCCTCGTCCTCATTTTTGTTTCCCTCTTCGGCCTCGTCTTCCTTCGAATGCAGTATGTAGTCCACTTCGCTAGGTTCGCCACGGATTAGGAGCTGATCATTAAGAGCAGTGGCAAAGGCGCCTACGCCTTCCCAGTCTGAATGTGACAGTTGTCGGCGTGACTTTGGAATAGCCCTAAGGTAGTTTTGGAAGGGGCGAGATTCCTTGAGAATCTTCTCAGCCCTCTCAATATATATCGATGGTATGTAGTCTGTCCAGACTGATGATTTTATATCTTTTACAGGCTGGATCGGAGGAAAGATAGCACGCATCAATATGGCTTGTGGGTATTTCATCTCAGAAGCGGACGATAGCTGCCAGTCATCAAAGATGGAAACATCCTTCAACTTGCTATTGCGGAGGACTTTGGCCCAGGCGGACCTATCGGCGGGGAGTTTGGAAGCCTTGATTTTTGACAAAGGTTTCAGGGTTCTGGGCGAGGGCTTTGAAGGGTCCATGATATGAATAAGGTGTCAAGAGAAACGCGGCTTCAAGCCTTGCTGATTTAGGAGTCCCATGGGAGGAATTAGTGAATAGTCAGGTAGATATCAATAGATTCGTGGGTAATGTTCGCTTGGGAAGCCTCCAACGTACCCCTATGTCGGCAAATGAAGGGGAGCATCGAACAGAAGTCTACGGACGGTAAGGTATGCTTCTACAGTATCGCCCTACTGGGGGTTCTTCCGGGGGCATCACCCGTGATACCTGCACGTTACAAAACCGGGATGTAACAGTCGACATCCCTCCAAGTTCAACCCTGCACAGAGAGACCTCTACTTGGTCGTGGAGTGCCCGGTCTAACATTTGGGCTAGAAAGCATACGGAAGAACAGGGGTGTAGATACGGCTCATGGCGTTGATGTCACCGCCTCTGCGGACTCGGCCCCGCAAATTGCAGAATGCAGTCCCATTTCAATTCAAAGATAGCGATGCTCAACTTTCCATTTCATTTCATTTCACTTCTTCTTCTACTCAGGCAACTTTGTCGTTGCCTGCACCATGCCTCCACCTCTTCAGTTTGAGACATCCAATCCGACTCTAGCAATCAGCATTAAAATCCATGAAGCCCTGGGATCCATGACAGGCAAATACATCTCAGAGGAGAGCCTGTCTACTGTGCCAAACTTGAGAATTCTCACTGGCGCTCTATCCACCGACCGAGAGCAGCCCTTCTTCCAGCCGTTATCGAACGATGAAGTTGATACTCTGGTCATCAAGTCGGGTGTCTACCGAGACGAACTTTATCAACGGGAGGACGAAGGTAGGGGCTTGTATGATCCGGCTATGTTTCGAGTGTATGAAATAGAGAACATTCTCGCGGGGAGGGTATCTAAGAATCGCTGGGACCCTGCGGAGAATGGACCCGAACCTGAAGGCCTCATTGACAAGTACTGGGAGGAGGATGAGTAAGCATTCTTATCAGACATCCCATTTTTATTCATGGTAACCCTAACTGTTATGAACAAGTCTCGAGATGCACGACGACATATTCAACGATACGAAGGGTAGCGCTCGTGGCGGGCTTTTCAATTCCTACAAGCCTAAAAACCATGCGATGGCCCACGTGCAAGCTTGGCTTGCCAGTGGAATTCCGCTGCGCGAGGAGAAGTATAGTCGTGCCGAGCTGGCTACTATAGTAACGATGACCATTGCAAGACTTTCCTCAGAGCAGTATAAAAGTCATCGGGTATCCCCTGTAGGTTTGGTATCCATTCTTTTCATGGATTATGTGCTTATCCTCTGCAGATCCTCTTTAGTTCATGCACAAAGCATAAGCTTCGTGTCATTGTGGGCTATATTGACGGTCAGACGAACACTATCTTCATGAAAAGCACGCCAGTGCTGGACTTTGGTCCTAAACTAGATTTTGTAAAAGACAGAACCAATCTATGCTTGGTCATTGGTTGGCATTTGTCGGAGCCCATTGGAAGCACGGTGTGATGGGTGATTGATGTATCTACGGTGTAGGGGCTCATCTTTAAAGTACATTCGTTTGATAACGAATCGCTTTGGTCCCTAAAATTCCAAAAAAGGGAGATGGACCTCCACTTCGGATCATTATCAACTTTTCTTTTTAATTTTTTTTAGTTATTTTGCTAGGAACAATTAAGTAAAATCTTTAGGATATACGTTGAATTGTGGTTATCCTATCAGCATAAACCTTACATATGGCGGAAATTTAAGGGCATGCCTGCACGCCCGGGTTATGTAGTTTGTATATCCATATGACAATCTACCTAGTTGCTGGAAAAAGCCCTTGAGTGAGGGTACATTTCCACCTGTGCTTGATCAAAATCCTTGGATGTAGCAATTTTCGCTCCTCTTATGAAGTCAGCATGGCATCGTAAGTGACGACCGGGATTTCATGGCTCAGGTTTCTTGTAGCATGTAAAAGGTATGTTAGCCACAAAGGATCAGGCTTCTGATTGGATAGCCACACTCCAGCGCACGTCGTAAATTTACGTAAAATAAATGGTATTGCTAGATAGTACGATGGTCCATTTAACCAATATTGATACTAATTGCATCGCTGGGAATTCCGGAGTTTTTAATATTTTTGATAATAAAATTTCTTGTCAAGCTTCTATGTTATGTACCTAATCATCATTTGTATGCACAACGATCAGTTCGTCCTTTTCTATCATTCAGTCATGCATATATCTTGAAAGATACGCTCGACTACACCATATCTGAGAGAGAGGATGTTGTCATGGTTGGTGCCGGCGATCCTAGTGCTACTATAGCTGATACCATCGCCGCGTTGCTCAGGCCTCCAACAGTGATCAAACCAAGCCGGGCCGGAGGTGGTTCCAATCATATGGTCCGACTCGGCAAAGTAAATAGAGATCCGAAGTGGCGCATGTGTAGCGTCTGCCGAACCGGAATGGGCGCCGCACCGCTCCCGCTCGACCTGCGCCAGTATAGGTACAAGCGCGTCGTAGTCTCCCCAGCTGCCCCAGCACCCCGGGTAGTCCTCTCTCTTCAGCAGGAGGAGGGCGTCTTGTCCTAGACCTTGCATGTCCTCGCTGCTCATGCGGCGTACGAGCTCAGTGAACAAGTCCTCCTCGCGTGCCACGGAATCCGCATCAGCACCGGGCGCGAGGGAATCCGATGGCGACTGGCCAAGAGACGGCACGACGCCGCTGCTGAAGTGGATGGCGGGAGCGATCCTGGCTTGGACAAACTGCACGACGCGGTCATAGCTGCCCACCATGGCGCGGGGCAAGATACCGGCAACTTTGAGGAGCGGGACGCCCGAGTGGGAAGGGTAGACCCACGGGGCGCAGAGGCCGACGTAGGGATGCGTGGGATGCAGCCGGTGGCGGAGGTGGAGTAGGAAGTTCATGGCGTATATAGTACCGCCGCTGTACCCGAGGACGGAGACGTGCTCGATAGCCAGATGCTGTAGGACGGCTTCCACCATGTCGAGCCACACGCGGACCCGGTCGGCGGGGCCCACATCGGTGGTACCGCCGAAGCCCGGACGGTCCAGACTTACGATGCGGATACCGTGCTGGCGCGCAAGCCCGTCCTTGGTGGTCAATACGTACCGGCTAATCACGTCATTTTAACAGGTAAGCCACCGCGATGATTGTTACTTCGCAAGCAACTATTCAAATAGGTGACTTACCTTCCCAAGAGAGGGCCGCAGAATAGCAGAACGCGTTCATGATTATGATGACCAAAGTCGGCGTATGTTACTTTGAGCTCGGCCGGTCGGGTCGTTTCAATGGGGGGTAACGTCAAAGTTCGATGGAATCTCTCGTCGTCCAGATATGGGGTGGTGGCGTCTCTAGTCATATTGGCCGTAGTATGGATTTTAGGGGTTGGCGGAGAATTAATGTGAGACTTGGGCGACTCTGAAATTTTCCTGTCAGAATACGCGATTGAAGATAAGATATAAGATATTATCGTAGATAATTGAGACAACTTTCTAATTGCAATGGTGAGGAAGCAAGTGGGACGATAACTCGCGGATTTGGGACCTGAAGGCGCCCATCTGACAAGAGGCTGTGCAAGTATTCCGTAAGATCATCACTCCGGGCCCAGCTGGCAGCCCATTCGGCCCCGGCCCCCGATTTTTGGAGCTCTTATTCAACCACCACCTATTATCAATACAAGTAATTAAAATTGCCAAAAATGATCATCTTTTTCGCCTGATTGAGTGCTTTCTAATGGTCTAGGTTTCAAGCTCCAGAACTTAAATATCATCAAGTTATTCAAAATAAAAGTTATCAGCCTTAGACTTAGATTTGGCATCCTTCCATAAAAATCTTACACATCCTATTATAGTAGCTTCAGACATGGATAACTTGACAGCTATTCGGCCCAAAGTCATCGCGCCTTGAAAGTCAGTATCGCCTCGAATAGAGGTACTTGATGATATTTTTCTTGAATTATTTTACCTCGAATGTGTGGCCATATACAGGTATAATTTTGGAAGATTCGACAATTTGAAATGGTGTCTCCGAGGGGGTCACGTGAGCGCCGGCAATCGCGAATATGCATTCCGTACGGAATACTCCTGAAGCAATGACTTTACGGGCTTTTGGTCCCAGATGGTTCGACCTAGTTAGATAAAAAGCTCTTGATTCGGCGAGAAAAGACGATACCAATTACTCAATTGTAATCACCAGATTCGTGAAGTTATTGATATCTCAAGCGTAGAAAGCGCTAGAGCCCTGACAGCTGCGGCACAGTTAGAATTGAGTCACCTTACTAACCAGATACCTTACACATTCAACCGTAAAGCCAATTGCCATTTCCCACCTCTACGCTATCAGATTTCGCAGCGAATTCAATTCAACAAATTTACGAATTACGAATTTTGCGATCCGAAAAGTAGTAATTACGAATGTTTTGAATCGACGAAATCATTAATTGAAAATGTCCCGAATTCTGACCTCTACACTAACAGAATTGCGTGGGATTTGTACTTAAAAGTGGTAGTGCGGGGGTGGGATGACCGGAATTCGCGAGACCCATACTGCGCGGCCAGCATTGCTCTAATTAAATTAGGAAAATTCATGATAATATAATCGATTACTTGAACTATTTATTGGTATTTTTCCCCCAGTTTTAAATCCAAGAATCGATGAACTTACTTGAGGTGAGAATATCGTTCAACTGAAATGCATATTAAGCAGCGACTCAGCTGAATTTCAAGACCATATGAAGCGGAATAAAATCCTAAAAATCTCAGAATATATCGCTGCCTTTTAAAATTTAATATTTCAGAGGTATAAATTCCAGTTCACGCGTATAAGCCTTCATGAATCTTTTTTATTAATTTATTTTTGTGTGGATGAAAGATACCTGGCCGCAATAGCTGTAACGCGCAAAACGGATCGTACCATCTCTCACTGTCTATCCAATGTCAAAATGAAGCTCTCATAATCCGAGGTCGGCCAACTCAGGCTTAGACCGGCGTTCATCAGCGTCGAACCGGACCAGCTCTGCTCCCAAGTTCCGTTGCTCACCGTGTACTTCGCACTCGCATCCAGCCCCTGTAACTTCAACGGAGATGGCAGTGGTTTAATAGTCGACCGGATCTGGAACGCGAAAAGGACCGCAGAGTCGGCCCCCGGCAAGACGAACATGGCAGCAGGCCAGTTGGACTGGTCCGGGAGCGCGAGGCGGTAGAAATCACCGTTGATAACGATGGGATTGACTTGTTGCTGTCGGGTGATAATCTGTGGGATGGCGTCGCTATCCTCCTGGCTAAGTTTTGCCGGGTCGAGTTCGAACCCGAAGGAGCCGCACATGGAAGCGACCGCGGCTCGAAATTGGAGAGGCGTGGTTCTGCCTACCTGCTGGTTGGGCACCTCCGATACGTGGCATCCCATGGCGCTGGGCGGGTAGGGGTACGATGTCCCGAACTGTATGTATAAACGCTCCAAGCCGTCCGTGTCGTCGCTAGTCCAACTCTGCGGCCAATAGTGTAGCAGGCCCGGGTCGAATCTTCCTCCCCCGGACGCACAGCCTTCCCACAGAACCTCCGGGTGGGCGGTCGTGAGATTATCGATAACACGATACAAGCCCAGCATATAGGCGTGATTAGCGGATGGCGAAGGCATCTCGTGCATGCCCCTGTTATTGTCCCACTTGATGTAGTCAATCGTAGCAGAGTCGAGTATATCTTCGATGACGGTGATAACATAGTCCTGAAATCTGTTAGTACAAGTCTTCTAGTCCTATTCTACATGTACAGACCTGTACTTCCTCGAGGCCAAGATTTAACACCAGCTGATTTCTTTGGAGTGTACGATTGTGGTTTCCGGAATGCATACACCAGTCGGGGTGTTCCTTATAGAGATCGCTGCATAGATACGACGTATCGCGTTAGCCATTTTCTCTAGCACCATAGATTCCACGAAACAATGGCTTTAATCGTAAAAAAAAAGGGTTAAAGATATCTCGAGGAGATTACTTACGACTCTGGGTTTACCATCTCAGGTTCCACCCACAATCCAAACTTCATGTGTGTCGACGAGTTACTGATGACGATCTGTTCTACCTCATCAACGTATGGCTTGAGGCCGTCGGGGAACTTTGCGGGATTCGGAGTCCAGTCTCCTAGACCCAGACTGTCGTTATTCCGGGGATAGTCCGTACCAAACCACCCGTCGTCGTTTACGAATAAGGTACACCCGAGCCCCGCAGCTTCTTTGGCCAGCTGCACCATGGAAGATTGGTTGAAATCGAAGCCCAAGCCTTCCCACGAGTTGAGGAGTGGTGGTCGAGTCTCGAGTGTGTGGTTCGATCGAGATAAGTGGTTTCTGTAGAGCGAGTGGAAAGAGCGCGACATCCCGCCTAGTCCTTGCTCCGAGTAGACGGAGACGACTTCGGGCGAGGTAAACGTATCTCCCGGGGCTATGGGCCACGATAGGTGCAGAGGGTTTAGACCAAGGAGGACTCGAACCCAGCCGGTTGACCATCGCTCCACGTCAGCGGAGAATGAGCCGGTGTAGACTAGAGAGTAGCCTGTCGCTGGACCAAGAGATTCGGTGGTACTCGGAGATGCAAGCGCGAGGAATGGATTGTGAAAATGAGATGAATACCCAGCCGAGGAGCGGAACCTAGGCGTTGATGTTAGCTGATTTCACCGTTCGAGGGCCAAATAGCTCCAGGGTAGAATTTCGGGAAATATGTTGGATGTTGTATGCTTACCCTTGCTCTCCAAATACAACTGGCCGTCTATTGATATGCGCTTCGGCAGCCCAATCGCCATGGAGATCAAGCATCTCCAACTCCTCATTCGGCATATCCACGCTCCAGCTACTCGCTCTCAGCACCGTTATATTCGTGCTCCCATTGTTCGTAATGCGAAAGCTGCGGGCGACAGCATTGTACCGAGGAAAGATAGAGTAGTACAGGTCCGCCGAAACGTCCGAGTAGTTGTCATACAGGTGTACGATAAGGGTCGAGACATCCCCTTCGCCGCCGAACGTAGCTGGCAAGCCAGGGAGAGATGGCTTGCCAGCGCTAACGTCGTAGCCAGTATACGAAAATGCAGACACGGTATCTCCATCGGCATGCTGGATGTGAATTGCCGGCACGCGGAAATCTCCTCGGCCCAGATCAGGGAACTCACGACGGCGATAGGTGTACGGGCCTCCCCAACCTGATGTCACCCCGTCGAAGTCCGGGACGGTCTCGGCGGCGTAGGCACCCCAGTGATCGTGGACCAAGTCCAGTGTCAACGGATCAACGTGGAATTGGTAGGAGATGTTGGAAGAAGCCAAAGTAAAGGACGGCCCATTTTCGTCAACGGAGATCCCTAGGCTGGTCAGCCGCTTTCATTGGGTGCATGATGGGTAGTAAACAATTTCTCACAATTCACATTTCCCTGGCATTGGCCTAGAAGGGGGAATTGAAACCCCACCAAGCCGATCGAGAGGAGATTCCGAGCCCTCATTTTATCCCTCCTTGCCTGAAAGACAATGAATTGAAAGGTTCAAGCTGCCCTCACTTTATCCAGCTACGTGGGGGCTCGAATATGTAGTCGATCCTTCGGCCCCATTCAAGGCGATCTAACTCCGAGGTCCTAAGCCGTATGATCCTCATCCTTGACAAGCCATTTTTTTTCAGCTCCTTGGCTTCGTCATGGGGCTGGCACGGGAGGATCCTCCATTGAATGGTGCGTCTAAAGGAGTCTATGGTATCGGTATCGAAAGCGCCCGGTTTCCTGGAAATGGAGACATCCCCGCGCAGAGCATAATACAGTAGCATCTAAGCGACGTTAGCAACTTTTAGCTACTCCGCATCTCGACCTTCTCCGCATAGCGACATGGTCAATTGCACTCAATCGTGAGAATCGTGAGGAGTAGGAGCCGAGCCATGCGGGGAAATGAAGCGGTCGGAAAACCCGCAGCGGGGTATTCAATTGCAGATCATCATCATCTTACGGTTAATCGAGGAATACAACCGCATCCGGCTTGAGTCGCGGAAAGGCTGGTAAGACTCAGATTCCCAAGCAAAGTTCGTAAACGAATTAAAATAATGATATGATTTTTGCGAAATTTACTCTTTCCAGCGGGCTTCGCAATGCTGCTACGCCAAACGTGCTTTAATTATTTTATAAACTCCAAGGCTTAAGATATAGGCTTCGGGGATATTCCGTGCATTAGCCCGATGCCCGAAAGCTTGGGCCAGCTCCAGAGCCCAAGGGCCATTATGTGCTGTATGTGTTGAGTTTCATAATCCACTTCGCGTCCTCAACCTGAATAACGTCATCTGGTTCTATGATCACAGTAGCAACATGAGTAGGTATTCGCGATGGTCGGAAGCTTTTGCGTACCGTCCACAGGTTTCATGCCCAATCTCCAAACGAAGACAGCCACAACCGCGAGGATCTCGTTCGTCGCAAAAGTGCCTACCAGGGCAAAGGGTCTTGCCTCCTCCGAACGCGCGAAAGCAGACATCGCGGGGACGGTTCGGTTCTGCTTGTCTCCGGGGCTGCCGGGCAGGAACCTTATCTACCAGGGTTAGAGTCGGCGACGTCGGCGCTTTAGAGACCGGCATCTTGATGAATAATACGGCTTGGCATCTGTAACATGGCGCCTTTCTTTAGCAGCCACTGGTCCAGGTAGGCGTCTTCCATTTCTTCTTAAATATACCCCTAGACCGAAAGCGCAAGACTTCTTGGGAAGAGGACATGAGCAGGGGAAAACTTTACTTGAGGGTGGCAGTATCTGGTGGTTTAATATTCGGCCCATCCGCGGTGCTAGTTTCGGTGCATGCGTCAACCTCGTTTCGATTTCGATTGTCATCGAGGAGACCCGGGTGAAAGTAGAGGAGGAGAAGAGTCCAGAATGCCGCGAGTGCCGAGTTTACTAAGGCGGCGATGGAGCCTTCGATCTCGTGGTGGGCGATGTATTCCAAAGGGACATCATTGTCGATCTCGGCCTGGTAGCAAGGGGTGATGCTTTCTGTACCAGTTCGGCTCTGTAATACGCTCCCAATGCCTTGGCGACTTTGTTTCGAAAAGCGATGGACCTTCGAGCTGTGATGGGAGGGAGAAACCCGACCACGATTGACATGAGACCACTTTCGAATTCCCTATGATGGACGAAGATCAGAACATAAGCTCAACCACGAGCTCTTCACACCAAACCCCAAGCCACGATTTTTAAGTTTCACGTACCAAAAAGCATCGGCAATAGCTTTGACATCATATGGGTTCGTCGGACCATACACAGACCTGGAAGTAGTGGTCATTATGGCATCCCGCAACCAAGCATATAGGCCGACCGTCCGCGCTTCTTTCTTAGCTGGTTGCAGTCTCTTGAGCAAGTTTGCGATTTCCTAGGTCATGATGTGCTTCATGTCGACAAGCTGCCGCCCAGCTTTAAGACCAGCGCGCATCGCGGCGTAAGACTCCATCGGAAGACCGAAGTCGGCTCGTCACCATTGACGTTCTTATTCAGAATAGCCTGTCCTTCGAGACTGGCACCACAGACCGTGGGAGGGAAGTTGGCCTCGATAGGCGGAAACGCGAGGATCTTGTGCTGCTTCTACGCCTTTGTATGAGCTTCGGCGTGGTCACCACATATATTCTAGCCCGGGAAAGAAATCAAAAAAAAAAAAATGGGAGAGCCGGTCTATCAGTTAAGATAAAGTCAAGTACGGCTCGCCATACAGATGGGCAGAGAAAAGGCTCACCTAAGTTGAACATACCAGTTGAACTTGCTTCGCGATAGTTCAATTATGTGACCAACAACGAGAATTGACAGTGGGACAAACAGCGGCTCGTGAGGGTCATAACCGGATATATTGCGAGCGCTGAAGTAGGCCCAGACTGGGAAGACTTACAAGAACAAGGAGAAATACAGGATTGTCAGAGTCAGCAGACATGATGATTTATGTTCAATGAAGCAGACGAATAGAAGGGAACGCAGGCGTTGGTAGCGCCGCAGGGTACCGTGTCGACCGCTGCACCGCCTGGGCCGCAAGGAATGGAATAACCTAACCTAGCAGGGCAGTGGTTACCTAGGTAAAGCATGATGTGCTTAATTCTATCAATAAATTTAACAAAAGCGGTTCGCCAAACGTCCCAAATCTCGAGAAGCTGCGCTCATTCGCTTAACCGACGTTGGGCGGTCAAACAAACGGCATTACTCAGTTCACCGCGTTTGCCTTACGCTACCTAGTAGCTAATCGATGCATGGTAATGTTTCGGTAAATTTCACAATTCATTCCAATATTTTCGGACTGGCAACTTCAACTTCGAAGCTTGCCTTCCCACAGCATCGCTTCATCGCATCGCCTTCCAAGCCACATCAAGATGGCACCGCAGGACAACACACCGGTGCCGGCAGCATCTTCGGAGGCACCAATGCCCCCCGATGGTTCTACCCAATCCACTACATCCATCGATCAATCATTATCCGAGCTCAAGCTTGACGACTCTGACTCCAAGACCGACTCCAAGACCGACTCCAAGACCGACTCCAAAGACCAAGGTCTCCGAGATCCGCAAGATCGCGAACACGAGTACGATCTTACACCCTATGACGTCCACCTAGAAGCTTTGCGCGATCTGATGTACATTCACAATGAGGGCCCCGCAGCTACTATTCGAGACACCAAGCCGTACAGCGACAGTCCCTCTCGAGCCATGCACAACGACCAGATGAGAGCCATTTGGCAGCGCATTCGAATCGAAGCCGCGGCTGACGATGGCATCCCCGTCGCCCTGTTCTCGCCTCCCTGTATGTACACCGAAGTACGTATTGCAGAATGGCCCCGAGCCTTCTTCTGCTGCCCCTGCGACATCAGAGAGCGCGATTGCGAATTCATTCCTATCCGAGCACCCAAGGACTCAGAGCATGGAATCACGAAGGACATGTTCATCCAGCAGATCACCGAGGCCTTGTACGGTCGAGACCCGGATGCAAGCGGAGACGAGCAAGGAGGCCAGCAACCCGAATCGCACGTCCAGGGTACTCGTCACGACGGTTACACGATTGGGGATGAGGAGGATCGACCTGTTATCAATGCGTTTACTTATATGATTAGCGCTTTTTCAATGCCTACGGCTAGTGGCGGTGAACCTCTGATGGGGGATATCTTCGCATTGACGCGAGGAATCAAGGAGAATCACCAAGAAAGTGACAGCTCGGATGAGGATTGAGCTGATGGAGGATGCCAGTATGGTACCTAACCTACCTAGGTAGATAGACATCAATTCACAAAGCTCCAGTCACTCTATTCTCTTACCTTGATCTGCGGGGGCCAAGTGACATGTCTATTGTTGCAGAAATGCTTGTTCTTGATGTCCTAAACTGAAATTTCCATCCTGACTACGTAGGTATCTTTGCGGACTTGTTCGCTACGAGAATCTAGACACCTTAGTTCCGAAAGCCAGAATAATATTTTATCTATAACTTAAAAAGAGGTATCCACTCACCTATGAACTTCCGTGGTGTTTTATCATTCATCCTCGCCCGCCCACTGCCCTCACATCACTGAAGGCTTAGTCAAGCTTGCTTCCTTTAACAGGAGCTGAACGAGGCTCAACAGATAGGCGTCGGTAATTTAGTAGTAAATCCGTCGTTACCATCGATTTCGATTCACATTAGCTTGGTGGGCGACGAGCAAGGCGATGCTCTCAACACCAAAGAAGCCCCGAAAAACTCACGAACCAAACTTACCACGGTAGCTTGGCGATTAATACCAAACGCCTTTACGTATAATACTGCGGTTTATCACACGTCTAAAGCCACGCTTTGCCATAGCGAAGCGCTAAACGATAGCTCCTTTTTATATCATTAGGAGTCCCAAAATAATAGCTCTTTTTTAGGAGCCCCAAAACTATAAGATATAGTAATTCTAAAGTTGGAGTGGACACGGAATTATGAACTACTGACCCTTGAGGCAGGAAATTGGCTTCTGAAGCTGCATGTATATAATATTAACGGACAGCTTATTACATCTTGTACCCCCTGGGAGGTGTGGATTAAATCCTCGTGACGTTAAACATTATCAATCAATCAATCCATCAATCATCGATTTCGATTCGGGGATGATACAATGGTTGTTTCTTTTTTTTTTTTTTTTTTTTTTTCAATATGTCTTTGCCAGACGCCATCCACGAACATAAACCAAAATCAGACCAAGCAAGATTAGAAGAATAACGACAACCAGAAAGGCATCAGTGGTTTAGTGGTAAAATCCATCGTTGCCATCGATGGGCCCCGCGTTCGATTCGCGGCTGATGCAGTTATTTTTATTATTTAAGTGTTTATCTCCTGGTCTTGCTTTCTATCTTCTATTTGTTCCATTATCGCTTCTGGACTTGTCTAGGTATGTTTGTTCAACGTAAAATTCATGGCAAGCAAGTGAATTTGAGTTTGACGCACTAGACCAACGCACTTCGGAAAAATTCCAACAACACGGATATGAGTTCAGGTAAATGAAGAATATTGAAGTAGATCTCTCAATGCAACGCGATGATATTAGTTAGAGAATTGCAAAAATCAAATAAAAGCAGTCGTTATTCCCTTGCCTCCATTCCTAAGTCGTTTCGACATATCTTCCCTCGAATCGTGCCCGATTGTGTCCAAAAGCCCTGCAATCGTGGCAGTACACCCCGGTAAACGCTTCGTGCGTATGAGATCCGGAAAATTTGCTGGACGGAAGGAGTCTTCCGCAGCCCTTGTGATCGCTCCAGCAGACCAGCACGCCGTTTGGGATATCCGCTTGCCCCATTCTACACCGGATACATGTCTCCACGGGCGCCAGATTCGTGAATGTCGTCTTAAAGTGCTGGCGCGAGAGAGGTTGCGTGCAGCAGGGGCACCACAATAGTATGTCTCTTGGTATTGCGCTTGTGCTTTGGAAATCGGTTGCTAGTATCCCCCAAGCGGGCTTGGAGCTTGGAAACGGAGTCCGCGGGGCTATGAGACGACGAGTCGATCGACGGACTGCTCTGGCGTTTGCGGCGACGTCGGGAGGGTCGACTACTTGTTGGGCAGCGTGTACGGGTCGGCGAGACCCCGTTACCTCGACCGGATCTTCCTCTTGGGTCTCCTCGGGTGGCTCGTAAGTCCTCTCCTCGGGCGGCTCGTAAGTCCAGCCCTTCATGAAATCGGGTGTTGGAATTCGATAGTCCGAGTCGAAGGAAAAGCCAACAGGTAGATTGTTTTCCGTCCAGTCGTATGCGTCGATAAAGAACTGCGAGTCGAGGGGCTGAGTCGAGCCAGACTCTTCGTTTCGCAACTCGCTTGAGGTTTCATTGTGAGGGGGATGATAGTCTGGTCCTTCACCATCCCAGGATTCGGCATCTGGGAACCCCATAAATGGGTCAATCTTGTTTTCCATTCTGTCCATAAAATCAGATTAAGAGAGTTATTGTTTTGGGGACAACTAATAAACAGTAAACTGTAATGCTTCTAATACGACAAGGAGAGAAGGGAGAAGAGCTTGGACTATATGTAATATTATCAAATATTCTACTATCGTACCGGGCTTCCGAATTGCTGTCATCGTGATACTCTGATAGAGACAGAAAACTTCTTGTGTGGAGTTCTTTTTAGGTGACTTTGTGACCGTAGAAACAACATAGAAAAGAGTCAGGAAGTTCGTCACATATATCATAGTCTAACGAATTACGAAGACTCTCTCTTCCCTCCGATCTTAGTCCTCGTCGCGGGCAAATCGAATAAGTGCAAACATGTCATTTAACCCATGATAAAGACATGACTTTCTCGTCTGACCAGATGCGATTAGACAACGGAGAGAAGGCACTTGGACTAATCCTCCAGCACTTGATAGAACCCTGAGTATGATAGTGTTGTTGTTAGCCGAGATTAGGTACGCATCAGAAACCAAGCACCATTACTACAATCTTTTATCACTGCAATGGTCGCATCTAACGCCAACATAATTATGATGCATTCATGCCTAGTTACGTAGGTAGGAAGCTTGTTACGCCAGTTTCCCAACGGTAAGTACCTAGCTTTAGAAAATTATTTATTTCCTCCTTGCGTACCCCTTTTCGAAATAGGGGGAAGATGGTGACGTTCCTGAGACTCCATGCAACTGATTCGAGAGAGGAAAGAAAAGTGAAAATTCCTATTCATCGGGAATACTTGCATCGTAACCTTCTGAGTCGCTAGTAGTGATTTTAACTAACTTTTCATTTTTTCATCCTTCCCCCTATTCAAGACGTGGCACTTCCACAGTGCAAGATGACTAAGCTTTGAGGCTTGAGGTGACATTGCACTTCGTATATCCTCCACCGGGCACATACATTCTTCCTGATTCCTGATTGATGCCTCAGGTGTATGAGCCAATAATTGCTTAATTGGCCTTTCGGTCTCCATTGGTTAAATCCGTGATTGCGCCAGTGCGGAAAGATGAAAGTTCGTCAACACTATGATGTCTAAGCGCCGACTAGCCAGCTAGCTTACGGAGCTTACTGTGGCTTTGATGGTGTGGCTGCGACCACGAATCTGGGGCTGGCGGCTAACCGGCGCATCAGAATCGTTTGATCGCCTCTGGTCCGAAACTCGAACGACCCCTTTCATCACCAATCTGAAAACATTATGTAGTATTCCGCATATAGGCGCAATAGGTAGGTTCATACTCTCTTATTTTCTTTTTCTTTCTTCACGAGTTGATCTCTTAATTTTACTACTCGCCATCATCTTCACGTGTGTTTTCGCTTCGTTCATCTCTTTTTTGGCGTACGATATCGTATTCTTGTGGCAGGCCACACAGCATTCAACGACTTTTAATATTTTCGCTTCCTCTGCATATCACCCCGACAAGATGTCTCGCGCCATGTTCCGCACACCTTTCTTCAGTCTTCTCGTCCTCCTGCTATCTATCTGCAACGTCGCAGTAGCGCAGGCCGACGCCCTAGCTCCGCGACAGAGCCCTGGCCCCAGCGCAGCCGCCCTCGCCTCGCCACTTTGCCAGAGCTACGCGACGACGGCCAACATCTCGACCGTCGCGCTGAACTCGACCCTGCGCGCGGCCTACATCCGGTCCGCGCCCGTCGGCACCTTCACTTCCATCAACATCCTCGACGCCGAGGAGCCCAAGATCACGGCCCTGATGATGGACGTCCAGCTGAACCAGCAGTGCGGCAACCTGACCGCGGTCGCCCTCGCCGGCGCCGACGCGAACCTTACCGCCGGTACCGTGCTCGGCCTGCCGATCCTCGAGGCTCCCGGCATAGACGTCGGCGATATCGCGATGCCTCTGGTTTCGATCACTATCTTCCTGGTTATGGGCGGAACGTGGCTGTCGCTGTAAATTGATCATGCGTACGCTTTGGGAAGGTGGTCAGGTGGATAGAAGGGCGAACAGCATGGTAATTTGATGGTTTGACATCTTGCATTGGCGAGAGCAAGCGATGAAGTGCTTTGCTGATGGAACGCGCCACAGAATGTATCTAATTGTTGGGGCGGCCACGGGCAAGAGCTAAGGAAGCCAATGAAGAAATCCAGTTGTATCCAATCCAACATTACTAATTAACACCTATCTCGAGGTTGTATCTGTTACCCAACTTGCCTGTAGATGAGGTGACATGCCATCAGAACAAGCAGTAACATGGAGCGCATGCGTCGCTTATAATACTAGAACGCCTTTACTTAACCAACATCTAGTCCGTATCGTTCAACATATAGTTCGGCCTTTCTTCAGGGTCTGGTCAGTGCCGCGGCCTGATCGCAAAGTCGTAATTGCGTTAACGTCAGGAGCCCATATCCGAATCAACCCCCCTGTGGGCTACCCTTTTACACCCAAACACTACGTTTTCAACTACGAATAACTTCATCAATATATTCATAAAAGTCGGAAAAAATGCTGATACTTTGTATTTCCGGTGGATATTACGTGGGAGGCTTTGGAGCATTTCTCTGAGTCTTATGGTAAAATATAGTGTCGAATCGAAAGATAAGGTTTTAGATTTATTATGATATTTCCAATTTTCACTCCAATCAACTCTCCGCAAAGGAAAGTTTCAGCAAACAAAAAATTAAAATAAAATGGATTAAATATGCAAGCCCATTCCTTAATATGTTAGTATTGGCAAAGATATTTAAAGTTGAAAATGTAACGTCTTATTATGAAAAGGTGGTCCACAGGGGGGTTGGTCCGGATATGGGCCTCCCGGCATTAGGCGTCATCTACATCTTACATAAAAAGGCATGTTAGCGTCTTGAGGCGGTTGCCAAATCGCCACCAAAAATTTTCATGGTATTCCTTTTATTCCAAGGCAATAGAACGCATGAATGTCTTCACTTGAGAGATGAGATTGGAAACTACCTAAGATAGCCTAATTGTCGAGTGTAACCCTCTACAGGTACGTTGGAAAATACTTAGGGATGATTATATGGTATCAAAATGATCCTTTCGATAAACCCTACCTCAGTTCTTACCTAATTCTACTCCGCCGCCAGGGACGGCTATGAAGTGCAGTTAATCAGACAATGGGAATATTGGATTATGTGCTCGCCAAGCCAACTTATTGATCAGCGTTATATCCCCCCACCAACCAGGCTTAGGTAGATCGATGTTGATATACAGAATAGGCAGACGTAGTTCTTCAAACACGATTATCGATGTCGTCGCTTGAAGGCTATAACCAATATCAGTGAACATCTGGTTGTTTGAATATCGAAGTAATAAACCTATAACGCATCTCAGCTTGTCTCGGTCACGTCTAGCTAAACAGCCCCCTTTTACATGTAGTACCACCACTCCACCGAGCAGTTCGGTGGCACCAGCTGTGCCATCGCCGCACTCGCCCACGGTTCGAAACGAGAAACCTAATCAGTCATTCTTGGGGTTTTAATAATTTCATCTGCCATTCTTTTAGTAGGCTAGCTGCTAGTACTCCGTGGATAGGTTACTATATCATGTAGATAGAAGCAGATCGTGGCTCTCGTCGAAATTTCCTTCTTCTCGACCATTCCACTAGTATCGGTACCTGATGGCCAGACTTTCGCGAACAAGATCAACAGGAATGACGTCCCACGTGTTCCTGTGAGGCGTCTCCCAAGGAGAATGACGGGCTCTTGGATGTTTAAGTCTATTGGTAGATAAGCAAAGCAGTGAGCAGCTCACTATCAAATATGATCATATGGTACCAAGTTAAGAAAGACAGCCTTTTTGGGAATTCTTCATACTTCAAGCATGTTCAAAATGCAAATTTGCGCTTCTACGATTGGATTTTAGTTACACGAGAGTCTTACACCTCTATGCTTCCACCGACAAGAGCATGTGATTGATCAGATACCTTAGGTAATTTATCTCGAAGCAATCATGGAACGTAGTTGAATTGGGATTTCGATGGACCCGATAACCGAGAGGCTTGCGATTAGTGGATTGTCTTACCATTTGTCATTCAATGTTTGGAAAAGAGTTTGCGTAATTTGGCAATTCAAGTCAGGTGAACCTTAGTCAGGTGAAGTCAGGTGAAGTTAAGTTTGCGCCTAGCTTTACCCATTTCAACCATTCACTTTGGGAGACAATAAACAATAGCGATTTAGCAATGGGAGTCCTATTCATAGCCTATTCACCATTCACGGCACATTCACTAGGGGGTCTGGAAATATCTATATAAATCTAGGGTGTCCCCCCATCTTGGCCACTTTTTCTTCTTCCACTCATCATAAGAAAGCCAAAAACTTGACCTTACCAAAGGAAAGTCGAACAGCTCATCTGATCTACGATCAATCTTCGACAAAGCCTTTCCAACATCATTGGCTTCGATAACCTACAACCTGACCTAGTCATCCACATTACTTTCGTCAATCATTGACACTACACTACACTACACTACACTACTCTAGCCATCCACACTGCTCTCGTCAAGATGCTCGGCGACGAGTCCCTCACGGCCGTATTCGACCCTGCCGCTCGGTATGGCTCCAGCAACAGATTCCGGCTTCAGAATAGCGACGATGGAAGCACCAATCTGGAGGTGATCAAACGGGGAGATACGGTTGAGCTTTGGTCTAACGGATCTTCCCCCTTCGCCGTTGTCAAGAAATCGGAGCAAGACATTCGCATCAACCGCCGTCAATCAGACATCATCGTCGGTCTTGGAGAGAGTCGTCGTACCGCTTTGTTCAAGGATCGAGACACCATCGTCGGCTACCATTTCAACATGGGCGGGCAAAAGTTCGAGTGGCTCGAGCATGACGACCGCAGAATGCGCTGGGAGCTTGGCCCGAACTCAACCGGCTTCGTTCTTGTGCACTGGGCACATCCTGGCGACCACCCCAACCCCTTCAGCAACGAGGACGCTGAGTGGCAAACCGACGACGGACAGGAGATCCTTGCTATGTGGGGTACGACGGGCAACCAGAACAGCTATTCCCCATTCACGTTCCGAGTTTGCGGTACCGGAGCCGACGAGCAGGCCGTGGGCAAGAAGTTCCCGGTCGTGGCCCTCATGTCCGCCCTTCAGATCCGAGAGTGGATTCGCTAATCTGCGACAACGCGTGCAGCATCGCTGCTTGGTGCTTGGTGATTGGGGTGTCTCCGCCGAAGGAGACACAGGGAACCTGGTACTAGGAAATGCTAAGGGTGGCTCGTGATCGCTGCACATGTCACAGGGAGTTTGGGGTTTGGTGGTGCTTTACTTTACTAGTTTGAGGTGGCTCGTTATGGGATGTTTGTTACACGGGTCACCAAGGATAACTTGCGTTGAGTTTACGTAAATAGGATGAATAAAGAGGACTCGACTCTTTTTCAGATACCAGCCACATTGCAGTTGTGAAAAATTGTCATGTAGGCACCAAGTACAATATCATTGAGTGACACGAGTGACACTATCTTCACCTGCGTTATCCTGACTTTGGCGCAATCCATCAGCTGATTACACAATGTAGCATCTTCCCATTCTTTCCTTAGCATCAAGCTTCATGTAATATTGATTGCTCTTATCTAAAATGATTTAAAAAGGAGATTGTCACCCTTTGCAGCTTTAACCTCCCTCAATTCAGCGAAATAACGAGATGCAGCACATCTTTCAATATCTCTGCCTCACAAGACAAGCGTAAAATGATGGTACTTTGCCTTGGTGGTTTACTGGCTTTGCAAATGAACCCAAGGAAAACATCAAATATATATATTTTACAGTGTTCATTTTACAAATACTTCCATAGCTTGCTAGACCTAACGTCGCGTCATTGACCCATATACTAATAGTTCTAGTGCTATAGCAGGTTTTTGGAGAATCTCGCCGACCCACGCGAAACCAAATTGGACATTCTTCCAACGTCTGAGTACCTAATCCGATCGCTATTACAAATAAATCTTCGATACAGCAGGATCGCAAAAAGGCTAGGCTACGGACCAATGACGTTTAAACTATGGATTTTCTGAACCAATCTGGATACCTGAAATACCTCTAGCTGATATTGACAGTTCATTTCAACAGAGGTACCATATATGATGTTTACTTACCTAGGTAGATACCTAAGATACTAAACCAAGCCGTAGTGGTTTAATTTGGTTCTAAGGAATATGTTACTGTTGCCGCTCAAGATCTCGTGAGACCTGGATACAGTAACAATCATACTAACCTTGCAATTCTCGGGTAGTCGGCATGCCCAGAATCTCAGCCTCAACCCTCAATCGGCGGGGCGGTACTACAGTCCATGGGGTTTGCTTAGCTGGGCCGACATTCCAAGTTTGGGACACGACTGCCAAGGTCTGGGTTGGATCAAGCTGTTTACCTAATCTTCGACCCATCTTCCCTGAAACAAACAAGACCCATGTTCGATTGAATGGACGTCAGTCCAATCTACGATGGTCCAGTTCCTTGGATTGCGGGGAGAGTACCGGGGAGGCGTCACCTAGCCCGAGACTAGCGCTCAACGGCGTGGATCGACCAGCCAATCTGATCCTCCCTTGACGACATCGAGTCTACGATCGATCTATCACTCCAAGGTCGCCTTACCGCTGGGAACTCTCTGCAACTCTCTGCTCTCTGCGACTCGGGGGACTGCGACTCGGGGGACTTTAAGGATATCGTCAACATGGTGGTAGACGGGCCGAGTTCTAATTTAATACTTTGGATGCCCACGATTATAAACTATGGGGCCGGGCGCTGAGCCATACAGCTCTCCTCTCCGTACAGAAAGGCAAAAGACAATTTGGTCTTGGTCTTAATACGGACGAACTCGAAGAGCTATCCTCAACCCTTCGGATGGGACGGCCTAGATGGCGTTAGCTACCTAGTTTCCCTTTGTTAGCCTCGGGTTTGTGTTGTGTCATAGGTCGCATGCTAGAAAACTGGGCGCTAGCTCATGGTCCGTCACTGATTGGCTTCAGGCACCGAAGCTACCTACCTAAGATCATACCGCCAACTTGGTCCTAGGCTGTTCAGCATATCATGACTTCATCAAGGTCTTTGTTTATGGATCGCTCATCTATGATTTGCCATGTTCTACGGTCATGAGGGGAAAGTCTTTATATGGGAGAGGGCTGCCCCCGACCTTTTGGGAATTTCTACTTCTGCATCCTGAGTGTAACATCGAAGAAACCGTGAAGCATCCAGTCAATCCCGCAGTCCCTACAGCTCGAACACTATCCTCGATTCCCGTGGATCACCATGCAGTACAAGAGCATCCTCTCACTAGCATTGGCCTCCGTGGCCTCTGCTCAAAACGCGAGCTTGACTGATGCCATTGGTTCCCAAGGCACACTGTCGTCTTTGGCCGGTATGCCATATACCCATTGATACCGTCAGGATTATAACTAATTCAAATCAGCTATCCTTGGATCCAACTCTGCGATCATGAACGCCCTGAACAACATGCAGAACGTTACCATCCTGGCGCCGAGCAACGATGCTCTGAACAGCCTTAACAGCGATAACATCGGCATGCTCACCAACTCCGCCTACCTTCAAGCTCTGCTGAGCTACCACGTATTGAACGGCACATACTACAACACGACCTTCACCAACGAGTCCATGTTTATTCCCACCGCTCTCACGAACAAGACCTACGCCAACGTAACTGGTGGCCAGGTAGTCGAAGCCCAGCTCTACAACAACAACGTGACGTTCTTCAGCGCGCTCAAGGAGAACGCGACCATCGTTACACCTGTTAGTATTCCCTTTCATAGATGTCGATGAGATGAAATGAGCCTAACCGCATCGCAGAATGTTAATTTCACCGGCGGCACAATCCACGTCGTCAACAGTCTCCTCGCCATCCCGATGAACGTATCAATGACCCTCACCGACGCCAATCTCACCGCCGCCGAAGGCGCTATCAGCCAGACGAACATGACGAAATCGGTCACCGAGATGCGCGACATCACCATCTTCGCGCCCAACAACGACGCCTTCAACGCGATCGGCAGCGTCGTCGGCAACCTGACCTCGGACGAGCTGAGCAACATCGTCGGCTACCACGTCGTCAACGGCTCCGTCAACTACAGCACCACCCTGCAGAACACCACGATGATGACAGCCAATGGCATGAACCTTACCATCACCGTCATCAACGGCACCGTGTACGCCAACTCGGCCAAGGTCACCGTTCCGGATATTCTGCTGGCCAACGGTGTTGTCCACGTCATCGACCAGGTCTTGAACCCGGACAACATGTCGGCTACCCCTAACGTGACGGCTACGACCGCCACCGCCGCCTTCAGCGGTGCTAGCACTGACTCTACCGGCGTTCCCTTCACCAGCGGAGTTTCTACTCCCACCACCACTTACCCCGCCGCAACCTCCGCGGGCGGTGCCGAGTCCTCCAGCTCGTCTGGTCTTGCTATGCCGATGAAGACTGGTGCTGTCGGCGTTGCCGCTCTCTTCGGTGGAGCCGCTGTCCTCGCCAACTTTTAAAAACCTAACATTAGCTTAATATGGCAGCTGGGATCTGTATGAAATGAAACGAGATAATGACGTTGCGGAAAATGAATACGACGTGTTCATTTCACCTGTATAATAGTTGAAGCATTTTCTTATATACCACGATGCATTTATTACAGCTTACATAGGTAGGTACCTATCGAATCATTAACCTGTTGAAAATATCGAAATGTCACTGCTGTCGTACCGTTTACGCAAGCCAAAACCAAATTCTCTCTAAAAAGTTCCTCGGCTTTCGTTCAGGCCACGTCCCTTCCAAGCGATCAACTTCAGCCTTGCCGCTCCAAAGGTCCATGTCACTTAGTTTCACCATCTTCGTCTTCTTGACCAACTTGTAACCTAATAATAGGCCAGCGAAAATCGGGATGTCGATGTATGGCGGCACAAACGTCTTGGCACTAAACTTGCCGGGAAAAAATGCGTCGTAGCCGTTGAAGAGAGCGACGATAAGACAGAAGCAGATAGCAAAGTAAGCCATAAAGGGCTGGAAGGGCGACTTGTACGGCAAAGTATCACGCGAGATTCCGTTATACCGGAGACCTTGGTAAAAGCGCAGGTACGTCACGCAGATGGCCGACCATACGATCAACGTGGACACGGCGGAGATGTTGGAGAACCAGAAGAAGACTTCTTCGCCGCTGTTGCTGACGTTCATATACGACAGCAAGGATAGCGCGGTGGTTGCTCCGACACACGTGTAAGGGACGCCCCATTTCTCGTACGTGAGGAACTTGGGTGCTTTTCCGTCTAGCGCCGACGCATACAGGACTCGGGTGGAGGAGTAAAAGAAGGAATTCCCCGCGGACCATGCCGATGTGAGGACGACGGCGTTGATTATGGAGGGCAAGACCTTAATCCCGCCGTTCTCCATCGCGATGACGAAAGGCGACGCTGCCGCTCCGGGAGCAGATGTATTTATAGCGTTCAGGAGGCGGGGATCCTGCGACGACACGCATAGAGTTACGAGAAATATCGCAAGCACGTAGAACAGAGCGATTCGCCAGAAGACCCGACGAATCGCCTTGGGGATATTTCGTCGGGGGTTTTCCGTTTCACCGCTGGCAATTACCACCATCTCGCTCCCGCCGTACGAGAATGTCGCCTGGATGAATACCTTCCAGAAGGCAAGAAATCTCCCAAGCGACCCCCCTGTCAGGTATTCGTTCATAGGCCCCGGATCGTCCCAATACCTGAAACCGATCCTATCACCACTGGGCGTCCCGCCCAGAGTTATGATGAACATGAGAAGGATCAATCCGACGATCGTCGTAAGTTTGATCGCACCGAATACGAACTCGGCCTCTCCGTAAATACGCACGGGGAAACAGTTGATAAGGACCATGGCCGAGAGGAAAACGGTGATCAGCGCGGCCTTGGGAATATCGTTCGGCCAGTAATCCACGACGACGACGGATACGGTTACTTCGATGGGACATCCTATGGCAAGCTGGTACCAGTAGTTCCAGCCAAGCGCGAAGCCTAGGGCCTCGTCGACATATCGCGATGCGTAGACTGGAACGGCACCCGGTAACGGCAGATAGGCCGCCATCTCGCCAAGACTGTGGACCACGCAGTAGACGTTGAGCGCCGTGATTAGATACGCGAGGACGGTGGAAAGGGGGCCGGCGAGAGATAAGACTTGGCCGCTACCGACGAAGAGACCGGTCCCGATGGCTCCCGACAGCGCCAGGAACTGGACGTGCCTGGACTTGAGCTTGCGGTCGAGGGTACCGACATTGCGCGTGTCTTGTTCTGCTTTCAGGTCGTCGATAACATCCGCCTGTCTCTCGGCGGCGGCGGGACTCGTTCTGATTTCGTCCTTTCGTCCCGTCTCAATATCAGCCATGCTTGCGGCCAAGACGAAATGGACTTTGCGGGAAAGCCACTCTCCTGGTACCTAGTAAATCTTTAAGAAGAAATAGGGAGACCGACGGGTAATGAACCGCGCCATGATCGAGGGGGCTTATGTATGGACTTTCTCCGCGTGTTCTACGGCTTTGTATCATTATCGCGGGGAAGCTTGATACCAAATCGGGGAGGTGATTAGAACTGATACCATAACCATGCTGCTCGGCAAGTTCCAGGCATCGCGCGGATACCCAGCTGCCAGGGCCATGGCTGCGGGACGTCGCTTAGATACGAAGCGAATCCTTCAAGGCCGGGCGCTTCATCTGTATAAAAGCTGTGAGGATGTTTATTGCAAGTCGTAATACGGAGCGCGCTACCAAGTACCAAAAGTCTTTTTCCATAGGGCAACGTTTCAGCTGTAACCAATCCCAGCCTTGAGCAGCTGTGCTACAGTGGGTTATTCTATCAGCCATAGCATTACGAAAGACGAGTTCAAAAATTCAGTAAAAATCCGAGTATCTATCATACCCTCTAGATATCAAGTATAGACATTTTCCCCATTTATTCTGCCATTAATACGATGGGCAAGGAATACGGAAGTAACTAAAACTTGGAAATGATAAGGGTAACCATGCAACTTCAAGGCACATTCCACCCTGATTTTATGGAATTAATAACTTATAAATGCATCAAGTTAATTACAGTCAAGCTCTTGATTTTTTTCCAATCAAATTCTGCGAAGTTATCAGGGCTTATTCAAAAGAGCAATGCTAGCCACGCAATATGGGTCTCGCCATATCCTCGATTTCATAGCAAATCCCGCGTAATCCTGTCAGTGCTCCAGTACAATTCAACATACATAGTATTTACGAATTACGAAGATTGACAATTTCGCCGATTTCAGACAATTGTAATGGAATAAAGCCACCATTTCAGGTCGCAAAGCTGCACAGAATCGTAATAAGTAGAGGAAAAAAAAAGACAAAAATAATGATGCAAGTTGCATTGTTATATGATATCTGGTCCCAATTGAATTGAAGTTGAAAAGTTGAAGTCTGAAAGTCTGAATTTCCTCAAGGGGTTACATATGACACCATCCAGGACCGCCAACTTGATAATTGAGAATTGAAATTCAATTGGAACTAGGTATCGCACGACGATGCAACCTGTATCATGACTTTTGTCTTTTCTTGCCCTACTTAATACAATTTCGATCGGTTTTGCGACCTAAAAGATGGTGGCTTCATCTAATTACGTACCTAGGTATGCTTGAAATTGACGAAATTGTCAATTGAAAATGTCCTGAACACATACTTGAGACACATACTGCTCGGCCAGCATTGCTCATTCAAAAATCAAGGCGAAAATTTCTTCTCAACAATGCATTACGTTTAACCTGGAATAACTTCACGATGAAGAATAGGAAAAGTATTCTGAGCGGATATATTAATAGCTTGGTCCGTTATTGTAACATTATACTATGTGGTTGCATTAACTAGGTAGGCTATTCATAAAAGTGTCGAGTTATGGCTTTCCAAAACTGGTAGGTTTTGATGTGAAAATCGCATTTGAGGTTTTTTGGTGAGGCCATTGTAGCTGCCAGCTTTTAGACCCCGAGTCCACTAGCTCCTTGTAGTTATAGCGCTGTGCAGCCACTATAGTCCCTATAAGAGTTATATTATAGCGCTTTCCCCTGCTAACATACCCAGCTTACAGCGGATTTTACCTACTAAGTGCCCTATATCTATAGCGCAGGTACACCTGCCAGCTTCTCAGGAGTCAAGATATCTGGCTGCCTGACAGCCTGGCAGCAAGCAGCATTCGAGTGAAAATTGCGCATGGCTCGAATAGTACCACCTCAAACCATACACAGAATAATCCAGCAAAACGACTTTGAAAAGATCGAGAAAAATCATCATACTATTATTTAAAGGCTGTAGTACTTAGTGCAATTTTCTGCATTATTCCAGTTTAGTGATTGCTAGAGGTATACGTGATTTGAAATAATATAAGCCATAACTAAGCAAGGGCTTTATCCCCATAACCTTTCACCACTTAAGTACTGTCTAAAATTAAAAAAGTTTATCAAGTAAATCAACTTATAATTGATATAAATTTTCTATTTCTTATGTTGTATAAATTAACGTGATTTGCTTCAATTGGATTTGTTAGGGTATTTTGGCCTGATGCGCAATATGCACTCGAGACCCGCCGCCTGGTCCATTTTCCTGTGGAAAATCCTTGACTTGGCATAATTCTATAAAGTCATTAATATTCGGAATTTAGACAGGTTAATGATTGGTCTCTTAAGCTCTAAGCTTGCGAGTACCTAAGCTTTTTTTGCTATCAACCCAAAGATACTCTTATTCGGGATATATCGATGTACTTAAGGAGTGCTAGCTGGCGCCAAATCGTAGTTTCCGCTGCGCCCGATCCGTTCTTGTTTAGCATTTCGCCGCAAAAAAACGTATTCGCTTAGAATATCCAGTCCATGGCCCTAATAATAATCAGCTTTAGATAGTTCGTAACTACAGTTTCTCGCTACTCAACACTAACCTGTCATATCGCCCGACAGGCTTTTCGTAGTCGAGTCTGCTCTCGTGCAACTCGACTTCCGCCAACCCCGTCTGGAAGTCCATATCCTTAGCCTTGATGAAAGGGGTCCGCTTGACGATTTTCCATCCTAGATAGATAACCACTGTGGACTTATCAGTGTGCTTTCTTGGAGCGCTGGATTGTCGTGTTGTTCAAGTCACACTTACCGAAGAACACGATGGTAAAATAGGCGCTGAAAAAGTTAACGAATTCCCAATGGCCCTTAATGAAGACGCCTGCAATTTCCTCTTGTTAGGTGTGTAAAACGAAGCCGCGGACTACGTACCATAACCATTGGTCAAGAGGATGATTCCGATCCAGAATAAGGCAAAATAATTACCCCAGGCTGCGGGCTGCTGTCAGTAGGGGAGAGATCACCCAGCCCATCAAGGAGACTTACGTGTCAAACGGCTCCTGAAAGGAAGTGTGGACAGGTCGATACCTTGCGCTTTCAAGCCATGATGGAACCGCACATTGGAAATCTGGGTGTTGTGAGCGTCGAACAGTCTGAAGGTTAGGAAGATGTTAGGATACGCACCAGCATCATGAGGTAAGCAATCATAAGAGCAGTCGAGCCTAAGTTGATAAACCAGTTAAGCACCACGGCCGAAGCGGTGTTGCATGTTAGGAAGGCAAGCGAAGAGACGGCGATGGAGAGGATCAGAGCTGGCAGCGGCACACCGGACTTTGTCGTCTTCGCAAAGATTTCGGGAGCCCGGCCGTGCTTCGCTAGGCCAAACACGGTTCTTGAGGCTTGGTAGAGCAGACAATTCGTGCAACTCCATGCCGACGTGATACTATAATTCGATAGTAAGTAAGGGAAAGCACGGGCGTCTACGGCGCTTGGGAGACTTACACGACAGCGTTGCAAAGATCGGGAAGAAATGGAATATCCAATCTGTTCATGGCGATGATGAAGGGAGATTTGGCGACGCCGTTACCAGAAGCAAGGGCCGACACTAGAATAAAGTTAATGGTTGTGGACGTATCCACGCCATGGAGGACACCTACCCATTGTAGGATCGTTATAAGGCACAAGTAAACCAACAAAGAATACCGACAGGACGAAGAAGAAGATAAGGCGGTAGATAACGCGCTTGACGGCCTTGGGGATATTTCGGCGGGGGTCGACGGCTTCGGGGGCGCAGTTCGCGATAAAGTCAGGACCACCGATAGCAAAGGCGGCCGTATTGAAAACCCCCCATATAGCCAAGAAGCGGCCGGCTCCTCCTTCGACGTATTGCTCGTTGAATGCCCCCGGGTTTACCCAATACTTGAAGCCGATGCGTTCGTGGTGAGGATTGCCGCCGCACACGACGATCAAGGCGAAGAGTAGAAAGCCGAAGATGAGAAGTACCTTCCAGATGGAGGCGCAAAATTCGACTTCCCCAAAGTACTTGACGGCCAGGCAGTTGAGAGCGAAGACGACAGACAAGGTAGAAGCCACCCAGACGCCGGGGTTGATATCCGGAAACCAGTAGGCCCAAAGGCCAGTCAGGGCAGTACAATCGGCAGCCACGAAAATCCTGACACGGCGATTAGGAGAAGGTATCAGAAAAAGGTAGCCAGAGGCGGGCAGAGAGGTTATTATACTTACATCCTTTTGAGAGGATCAAGGTAAAGTTAGTAGAAATCATTTATAAATGCTCAGTCACTTGGGAAATACGCACATGCTGCATTTCGATAGGTGATTAGTTTCGTCTTGACAGCGTATCTACCTAGGTAGGTAAACTTGAGAGTGAGAGACGAACCTGTATGCATACACCCATCCCATTGCAACCGAAGCACTCTCGTCCACGAAGCGACCAATGTCTTCATTTTCTTTTTAGCGGAACATTCTCTATGGTTGGGGATTAGGGTATACTCACGACTGACGAAGGAACCCGGTACCGGCAGGAGGGCGGATATTTCGCCCATAGCATGAGCAACAAATATGAGCAAGAAACACCTGTAGAGTTATAGTTAGCATAACGTATCCCGCAAGAAAGCTTTGAAATACCTAGGTAAAGAACGCATACCAAAGAGAATATCCGATAAGTAGCCCTGCTGGACCGGCGCTGTTGAGAACACTGGAGGTACCGACAAATAGACCTATGCCACAACGTTAGTCGGATCTCCGCCACCTCACCAACAGCGCGCATATTTCACCTGTTCCAATGACTCCTGATATGGCTATTAGTTGAATGTGGTGCGATTTCAACCCTCGATGAATGCCATATTCAGATAGCTCGGTGGAAATAGCTCTATCGCGTGGACTGACCGGCTGTAGTAGATTATAGCCTCAGTTATGTGTCTTTTGAGCTTCAAGAGATGATGAACAACTTACTCGTTCGCCGGTAACCCCGGATGTCTTCTGATCGTGCATGTCTTTACCTTTCATCTTCTAACAGGTCAATGGGAAAGGGTTTAAGCAGTGGGCAAGATGTCTCTGGCTCGGATGGGTAACCCGATGCAGAGAATCGACGGTAGAACTGTATGGGTTTATTGCCATCTTATATCCCATCCCGGTGTACGTACTCAACCTTGGACGTGGAAGCGGAACCGCTAGGTTAGGTAGGTTTAGATATAGATATCATGATAGGGGTATGCCATTCCAATGAAAGCATTTCCCGACGAGCGAGGCGTAACCGAAATTAGCCGAATTAGCTACTACGCCCTTTGTGTGCGTAAAGGTTAGAAATAAGGGGGCTCCAAGACTCACTGTTCAGTGAGAGCCTCAAGAACCTAGAACCTAGAACCTAACCTAGTCCTTAGCAGCGACAGCAACCCTTGACTCTATCACCAAAACCGCACTTATCTCAGCGCTAGCTTAGAAGCGGATGACGTTATCTGACAGGCATAAAGGCGTGCTTATCGATAATATTACGTAGGGGGGGGGG
>MU376173.1:271896-389250 GCA_022495205.1 Hypoxylon sp. FL1150
CCGCGCGCGGCCGCCGCCCCCCCCCCCCCCCCGCCCCCGCGCGCGCCCCCGCGCCCCCGCCCCCCGGCGGCGCGGCCCCCCCCCCCCCCCCCCCTCGTCACTCGGGATGATGCCAGTATAGATCCGTATGGACTCATGTCAACCGGAGCAAAGGAGTGAGTAGTATCAAGGTGTTTTGGGGAAGTTCTACCTGCCTAACCTACCTCATGGTTGGGTACATACAGGTGGGTGGATAGACTGAAGAATTCGGCACGACGTTCCGCGGTCACGGGGCATCTTACAAACGACCGATTACGGTCAAATTTTCATCCATAAGTCGTGATTCGTGCTATGTGATTTAGATGAGATAAGTCGGCGCCGGCTTCACCTTAGGTAGCTAGTGCTGTTCTTGCTGTACTTGTTCCGCCGACGCAACGTTCCCACGGCGAACAAGCAGGTAATGCTCAAAATCATAGCTTCGCCTCGGAATCTTCATCATGGCACCACCCCGGCATATCAGCGAGATCCTTCGCCGGCGCGCTACGTCTAGACTTAAGCGCATCGCCCCCTGACCGCCATCGCCACGCATGCGCGAGGTCGTCCGCTAAATTTCCCTCGAGCAGTTCGACGACGTGTTTGCCGATGACAGGTAGCAGCTTGAACGTGTGTCTAGACATATCGAATCTTAGTCAAGCGTCTCAGGTGACTTCCGAGTCGGATTGATACCCACCCGCTATCTCCCGTAGCGAGGATGAAGTTCTTCCACTTCGGGTGCTCGCACACGAGCAGCGCTGCGTCGGCGGTATCCGTACACCAGCACAGCGCTCGGTTGAAAAGTTCCTTATTCTGGAAGCGCGGTAGGAACGTTAAGATAGCCCTGCGAATAGATTTTTCCGATGCGTCGGGGTACGTGTCTGAGGGATGCTTCGCGTGAGATCGCGGGACTGAGATTCGTTTCGGCTTGTCGGCGCCGTATGGCCGATGTTGCTTAAAGCGCGTGAAGCCTGGGAACTCGTCGCAGACTTTGATGACGCCGTCCCTGTAAGTCATTAGCATCTCACGCTGCTCTAAAACCCAGCACGGGGCGATTTCGTACTCATTAGGTTCGAAGAAGAAACCGTAGTCGCTATTATAGACCACCGGCGAGTCTTTGTAGTCGGCGGCTTCTTCGGGCGTTAACTGCATCATGGCATATACCCACGCCTGCCAGCGGTGATTAGCACGGTAAAAGCTTGGTTTCGCGTGTCATACTCACTTTCGAGCAGCATTGGTCTTCCAAATCAACCAATGCTGGGCTCCAAGCTCCAGTTGCTAGAACCACCTTGTCGGCATGGTACTTCGTCCCATCCATCGTCTCGACACCAATACACGTCGTTCCATCGTCTCCGAAAAGAGGCTGCTTGAATGACCCGGCACTGTGTAGGTCCCATGTTAGCATATCCATGAGCTTGGTAGCCGGGAAGACTCGCGATGCTTCCTCACCCTCCAAACCCAAACTTGACCCCTTGTTTACGCAGTTCTTCTCCGATAGCGTTAATCGCCTTTCCAGCGGCTAGCCATCCTCCATCCTTGCTAAATATAGCTTTCCACCCCTTAATCTGGTCACGCTGGAGCAAGGGCATCTTCGCTAGGATTGCGTCTTCGTCATCCAGCCACTCGTTGCTTTCCTCCAAGCCGACACCGGCATCTAAGAGGTCCTGGTACTGTCGTCGGAGTGAAACGATACCCTTCTCAGTCCCTTCACAGTCGAGCTGTTCTCCGTCAGTATCGATAAACTCGGCGAGGACAGACGCGACTTACCCGGCCAGCATTATGAAAGAACGGCTTGAACAGCTCGTCGTTCCGCCACATATCTCGCGCCTCCAGACTCAGTTGCAGGTCGACCTTATTTCGTAACCGGATTCCCATGATCTTGTTCAGATCATTCCCGGCCGACTGCGCCGAGGGGATGGGATATGTGTCGAGGACGGTGACGTTCGAAGGAGTGTATCCAGATCGTATCAGATGCAGAGCAGTAGACGAACCCATCGTGCCGCCCCCGCCGACGACGACGATTTTCATGTTTTCGCGAGACGGTGCCATATTTTCGCGAGTTATTTGAATCGTCTTAACCTCTATTACTTGATGTTCTAAACTTTTCAAAGGTCATTCCTCAAAAATGATCATACGGGACACTTCCAAAGCGAAGTCCCAATGATCAATTGCGAGCGGCACGATGTCGACCACGAAATCGACCACGAAATCGACCACGAAATCGACCACGAAATCGACCACGAAATCGACTTATCATCCACGGCAAGTTGAAGTCAAGACCATTGGCTGGTTGTCGACGACGTACTACAGATTGACCACGAGGATTCGCCTATCAACTGGAGATGTGGAGAGTGTGGGACGTTGGGAATAGGCGCCAGACGATTCCAGACGATTGAATATTCGTCCGAACTGTTATCTTAACCCAATGGGGTGTTCAGCATCTTCCCGGCAATGCTCGATCTCTCATGTGCTGTATCAGCGAGCACGATAAGCGACTTGGCAGCTGAAACGACTATATCTGAAAGACTATACGTCGTGCTTGTGTTTCCTATCTATTGAAGTTGTAGATGCATTAGTATCTGGAATTCGGGAGGCTCGAAACGTGGGTTTGAACCTATGGGACCAGACTGTTACGATTACCTAAATCGGCCAAGTTCTAAGTGGCGAACAACTCCCTGCTAGTCACATTCCCGCAAGCTATTGGCCGTGATAAAGTTATATGCGTAGGTAGGAAATGGTTCTAGCTTATGCCGCCTAGACTGAGGCTAGTCGGCCAGAGCCAAGACGCTCCCGCACGTTCGGGACTGCTATTATTCCCTATGTAGGCATAACACCAGAAGTGAAAACGCGTGATCTTGAGCCGAGACTTTGATTTCTATAGCGGACTCTCCGGAGTCGGCTAGAATCAAAAGCGGCGGACTCGTTGCTTTAAGGATAGGTCACGACGAGAACTATTATCCATCTAGGGGCCTAGCGTAGCGCTCCAATAGAACATGACATTCACGTGGTCTCCCCGGTTGAGATCTCATAACGTAAATGATTTCTCGTCGTTCCGTGGGGCCCCGAGATATGTTTACCCCGGTTTGGAGTAAAGAACGACGCCGGCGAGAACCCGCAGATTAGCGAGAGCTGACCCCGATAAGGGGAGATGCGGTGACTACTCGGCATTAGCAGTCGCGATATGTCCAAGATGCATATATATCTCGATAGGGATCGTGTGAATCACTCAAGTCCTCCAGTTCTCAGCTCGGTGCTCCCATCTTACTACACCCGCAACCTTAAGAAGTGAGGGCCACGCAGACATCAGCATCATGTCCAAGTTCGACGCCGCACCCCCAAACACCCATGCGGGTGGCAACGACGATGCTCTCCGGGGCCAGGGCTCGCTCCCTATGAACCCGACGAACAACGCCGACGAGCTGGTCGACATGGAGGCGTACCGCCAAACCGTCCCGCTGTGGAAGCGCGTCTACCAGCACAGCTTGACGCAGATGATGCTTCTGAGCGTCCAAGCGTTCTGCGGACCGGCTATGGCTGATGCGATCGCTGGTCTCGGTGGTGGCGGTCTGGCAACTCCGCAGACGTCCAATATAGCGTAAGTTATCGTCGCACAAGACGGGCATTCCCTAAAAGATGAAGTTTTAATGCGATATTCGGCAATAGGACCGCCATTAACTATACTATGTTGGCAATCGTCTGTCTATTCGGCGGACCCATCGTGAATAAGCTCGGAACGAAATGGGCGCTGGTCATCGGCGCGATGTCATTTCCTATCCGCGGCTCGTCCTACTACTGCAATAGCAAGTTTGGAACGCAATGGGTGAGTTGTCCTATGTCCTAAAGAGAGACCCCCTGATTTGTTCCACGTCGATTTCTAACACCGAATCCTTTCCCAGTATCTTATCTTCGGTGGCTTCTTCACCGGCGTAGGAAGCGGCTGCTGGTACGTCGCAGAGTCGGGCTCGATCATGTCCTTGGCCCCATCCGGTGCCCGCGGCAAGTATTTGGCTCTCTGGATCGTCGCCCGAAACCTCGGACAGCTAGTCGGAGGCGCCATCAACCTCTCTAAGAACCACGTAAAGGGCGCCGCCGGCGGAGTCACGCCCGACACGTACATCGCGTTCCTGATCATCGAAAGTCTAGCGCTGCCCTTCGCTTTCCTCATCTCCCCTCTGGAACGAGTCGTGCGATCGGATGGCACGCGCATTCTCGTCTCGGAGAAGCTCACGTTCGAGCAGGAGTTCAAGCGCATCCGATTTACCATGTCGTCGAAGCTTATCCTGCTTTCCGCTCTGTGGGCGCTGTGGTCGTTTTTCTACAGCGGTACTTGGTCCACGTACCTGGGAACGTACTTCTCCGTTCGTTCTCGCGCCCTGTCTTCACTCGTCTCGCCGTTTTTCTGCATGTGAGCAATTCCCCTACCGGCGTTCAGTCGAGTCTGTATTTCTAAACAGATATAGCGTCGGATGTTTCGGCCTCGGTTTCATCCTCGACATCAAATCGCTTAGCCAACGCCGTCGGGCGCAACTCGGCCTGTTTACCGTTGCGATTCTCAACCTAGGCGTGTACATCTGGTCTATCGTCATGCAGGTCCGATTCAACGGCGCGAATCCCGGGAAGATAGACTGGGACGAGTCGGTCTACGCCGAGTCCTTCTTGCCGTATTTCTTCGTCCAGACCACGGGTCCCTTGTCGCAGTCCTACATGTACTGGCTTCTATCCTCCTTCGCGACTGATGCGCAGTCCAACGTTAGAAACGGCGCAGCATTCCGGTATGTTCAGATGACCTAGAAAATACCCTTATTTCTGTATATCCGATAGCTAATATGTTTGTCAGATGTCTTGAGGCCGTTGGCCAAGCCATTTCATACGGCATGAACACTCAAATCAAGGCCAATCCTCTTATTGGGTTGTAAGTGTTGAAAATTCCACGCAGATTGTTCACTAGTAGGCTAATGATTATCTATAGTTGCGTAACGTTCGCTCTCATGGCAGCTGCTTTAGGTCCAATGTTGATTCTGGTTAACTCAACGCCAGACCGCATACCAGCCGATGTAATCCTCGAGGAACAACAGGCGGAGCAAGAGGAGAAGATTGAAGTGCTCAAGGAGAAAGCATAGCCTCCGTCGAAGCTTAGGATGTCAGAGCTGGCAATGTTAAGTGATAGCTAGTAGAAGTTATTAGGAAAAACAAGTGTTAGGATATGAAACCAATGCATTAAAGATTAAAGTGAATTTTTCGTTGATTTCGTGAGCTGACGCCCTGGTTAATCATTATGCTCGTTGGGCGAGTTAACCCTCAACTCGCCGTGCTGTAGTTTGGGATGGTACATACATGCAATGCCTCATGCCTCTCGCACAAGGCCACCGACGGCCACCTCTCGGCAATGTGCTAATTCGCCATCACGCACCTAAGGGAGGCCCGAAAACGTCTCCATCTGCAGCGACCTTTCTTCTCTTAGCCTCTCGCTCAATATTGTTTCCGTTTCCGTTTCCAAATACCTTCTCATCCCCATTGGGTTCCCCATTCGGCTTCGGCTTCGGCTTCTGCGCCGCCTGCTCTCGCCGCGCCTTCTGCAAAGCGACCAAGTCGACTCGGTCGGGGTCTCGGCATTTTGTAAGCTTCTTCCTCAAGACTTTGATAGCCTTGGTGCTCTCCGGCTATTTGTCCCCGTTAGCATGATGTCCTGGTTATAATAACAAAAAAAAAAAAAAAAAAAAAAAAGGAGACAAGGAAAGCGCCGAGTACTGCAACTCACATCGTTCCAATACGTAGACATCTTCTCCGGAGGCTCTTTCTCCAGCATCGCTCTGCAGTTCTCTATTACTCCCCATATCCTGTCCTTCATCTCCTCGCCCTGACCGGCAAATGCTTCTCGCATCATACGGTGCACCAATCCCTCGTCGGCTATAGCCATGGCCGCGTACATGATCTGACTCGGGGTGTAGTGGAAGTAGACATCGGTAACCAGGGGACTAAATTTCAATATCTCTCTCGTCCTCTTGTGCGCCCTGTTGATCCTGTCGTCGTCGAAGTCGCCCAGCCGTCTGAGCTCCATCATCGCCCCCTCCAGAGCACGAAAGGGGTGTCGCACGTCAAACGCGAAGCGTATGCCCTGGCAGAGGACGTACTCGGCGGCCAGGATCATCTCGCCCGTGGTGTTGGGGAAGGTGTCGGCGATCTTCTGGACGCGCATGAAGCAGCCCTCGGCCTTGCACCCGAAGAACAGGCAGGTCTTGATGAGCTCCTGCGGCGGGTAGGTCATGACGCTGTTGGTTACGTAGAAGCGCCGCAGGAAGATGGCCGCGGTGGCCTGGATGTCGGTCGGCAGCTTGCAGTAGGGCGCGGCGCGCAGCAGCTCGAGCGTGAAGTGGTTGAGCATCTGGTATTCTTCGGCGGGCGTCAGGAAGTCGGGGAGGGGATCGACGGGGGGGTCCGAGGCGCGCATGCGGTTCGAGATGTGAGTTCGCGCGAGCGCGTTGGTCTTTTCGCGCAGGGTAGAGAGGTGCGACGGCGTAAAAGACCAGAGCCGGTACTGGCTGGACTGTTTGTATCGAGCATCTTCGGTAGCCATGGGTTATCTGAGGTGTTGCAGCCAGCCGAGCTAGGCTGGCCACGAGATTTGGACACGGGAATGGGAATGCTATGATCGGTTTAGATCGTACCTCGGAACAGAGTACCGATTGGTTAAGTCAAGCTGAGGATTGCCTAGTACTGGGCGTGGTGAAAGTGTCAAGTTTATAACATTGATTGGAAGTATTCGAGAAAGCTGCGAAGTACAGTTATCGTTTAGCCAACTTTACACAGTGCACCCCTGACATCATCGGGTTAAGTATTTGATCTCCCATGGTTTGCTTCTACTTGATACATTTGATAAAAATGGAATCAACAATCTACATGTATTATAAGGCATTTGATATAAGATACACGCAAAATGAAGGACCGAGCGTGGATCGAACACGCGACCTTTGGATCTGCAATCCACTGCTCTACCACTGAGCTACCGATCCATATATCTTCTCGTCTTCGAGGAGTAGGTATTTGATAGAATCCCACCACCATTAATATTCTTTTCTCCAAATTATCCACCCACCAGACTACTCGAGTTTTGGAAATCCTTTAATGTCAAATGTCTTAATCCAAGAAACCTAGAAACTCTCATTCCAAATAGTGAAAGTAAACGATAACATGCCTGCTTGAGATGAGATTAAACAGATATCTTCATTTATTCTATACCGTTCTCTATACTTTCTAGGCTAACGTAAACACCACTAAGGCCGTGAAAATCGACATAACCACCAACGATGGCATCCCACTCACACGCCCAGCGCCGCCCGTATCCGTGTCTATACCCGTATCCGTACCATTCGCACTGCTGCCCTCACCCTCATCCGCGCTCCCGTCCACCGTAGCAATCCTTCCCTCAAGCTCAAAGTCAATCGGACTCTGCTTCCCGATATAATCCACCAACACGTCGGCCATCGTATCCAGGACAATCACATCGTCCACCGCGACCAGAATATTATCGCCGCCACCCGTAATAAAATCCACCGTCACGATCTTGTACTCGGCCGCCTGACTAACAGCGTCGTCCCCAATCGTCAGCCGCACGAGCCGCGATCCGACGTCGCTGGCCGGGTTGTACTCGACCTTGATGCCCCGGCTCACCTGGAAGAAACTGGTGATCTCTTCCCGGTTGAACTGGTTGATGCCGCTGACGAGTCCCTCGAAGATCTTCCACAGGTCCGCGCCGCTGTAGGTTACTTCGACCACGGCGTTGCCGAAGGGGAACGCAGTCAAGACCTGGCCGCGGGTGACGGGCCCCGCGTCGATGCCGGCGCGGATGCCGCCAGCGTTGACGAGCGCGAAGGCCGCGTCGCTTCCGCCGTCGACGCGGTATTGTAGGAGTGCGCTAAAAAAACACGTTAGTACGCTGATATCGTAGGAGCAAAGGAAGGTAGGTATTCGCATGGGGACCTACTCGGTTACCAAATCACCCAACGTGCATTCCACGTCCTGGCAGGTCGATTGATCGAGCACAACATTCGTAGTGCCAACCTGCTGGGCAGCAAACGCTTCGAACGGAACCCTCCACTCGTCAATCTGCTCCTGAAGGTCTTCGTCCTGCTCGGTCGTATTCGTCAAGTGAATGGGAGCGCCATGGTACGCGAGGATCTTGCCATCGGGATCGTACGTGACATCAATGTAGCCCAGGTACTCGCCCCAGCGGTACGCAGTAACGATGAACACCTCATCGCCGTCCTTGTTCGTCTCGATGGTAGGATATTTGCCCTCGGCACCCTCCATGTCGCCGAGGAGCGTGTGGCTGTGGCCGCCGATGATAAGCTGGAGACCGGTCGTCTCCTGCGCCAACTGTTTGTCTACTTCGTATCCGATGTGCGTGATGGCCGCAATGCGCGTAACGTTGGTAGTGCTGCGGATCTCATCAATGGAAGCCTGCACAGCCGCGATCGCATCAGTGAACTTTGTGCCATTGCCGGGGTTGCTGATTCCCGCCGTCGTCTCCGTCGTGACACCTATAACGGCAAGCTCGTACTCCTCAAAGATATGGTAGGGCTTGATGGTAGAGTTGAGCTTCTCGTTATCCGAGACGATATTCGCAGAGATGATGGGGAAGGTCAAGTTCTTCAAGAAGTCGCCCAACGGCTCGTCGCCGCCGTCGAACTCGTGGTTCCCAAGCGTCATGGCGTCGAAGCCCAGCTGATTGAGGGTATCTGCGATTTTCTCCCCTCCGTAGAACGTGTAGAACAGCGTACCCTGAAACTCGTCGCCTACATTAAGCCATAGGTTATCTGTGTGCTCCGGCCTCGTATCTTCGATGACCGTCTTGATTCGAGAATATCCGCCATAGCATCCTTTCTCGGGAGCCGTACAGTCGGTTCCTGAGGAAGAGAACTGGTCCAGGTGAGCGTGGACGTCGTTTACATGGTAGATTGAGATGTTGAAGTTGCCATCGCTATCAATAAAGCGTTTGGACATGCGTTTGCTATATAGCGAGTCCTCGGCCGAGGCCAAGCCGACAAAGCTGGCGAGGGCAAGGGAGACGAAACGAAGAGCAGTTGCTCGAGTCATAATCACCTTTGAATCAATTGCTCAATTGAGGACCTAGGTCTCTAGACGGACCGTGACACCTAGGTATTTTCATCACACCGAGAGACGTAAGAGCTCTTCACCATCAATCGAGCGCGGGTGTTACCCAGCTTTTAATACCAGATCAGACTCATCTCCCAAAATAGTTAAAAAAAAAAAAAAAAAAAAAACCTTCGTGAAGCTTGGCGCAGTCGAGATCTTCCCCGAGCTTCCTTCCCGATTCACTCATGATCTACTGGGACCATAATGGCGCTTCTCCTACGATAACAATGTAAGCCCCTCGGCGAACAGCCTGCGCGATGCTATGCGGCGCAAAGTATCATCGTAGGTGCAGGTAGTATCGGAGCGGCTTAACCCGATAAGCCAGGTACGAAAGATGAAGCCTTGGCGACGGCCTCAACAGCTGTGAAAAAGCGAATCTCATTGGCACGTGGGGTATTAAGGCCGGAAGACATGCGTGTGGATGGCATCAGACAGTCTTGGCATTCGGTCCTTGTTGTGAGATCGGCGGTCTTCATTGGATTCTTCGGCCCATCGAGAGTTTGATAACATTCAAATGCGGAGATAGATGGCTTCCCGTGTGGGTTGCAGGTTATTTTAATAAGGGATTCTGAGATTACCTATGATACGCATGTTAGACTCTTCGAATGTCTGTCATTGCCAGATCACGTTGAGACACCATTTAAGGAATGAATAATGATTAATAAAGCTACACGGTCACTCTGTGTAGCAAAAGCGTAGCGTTCATACCAAACAAGAGTTGTAGGTAAGAGTTCCAAGGTTGCTATTGGGCAAACTCTGCAAACTCTATTAAACGTGGCACGATTGAGTTTATACGAGCAGACCCTTCAAACTGCGAGCCTTCATCATAGCTTTGCGGGAAGTGCGGAACATTATGTCATAGAGGCCGTGATCAGATGAATAATGATGCGTGATCGACAATTGGAGAGGACGTCTTGAGGCTGAAACGGTTTAGGACCAACAAACGCTGTTTCGATAATAAGCATCTATGGGAAGTTTTATGCCCGGGTTCATCTATTTTGGTTCGCCCGGTCATTGCCGCGCGCCAGTTGACGCTTCATAGCCACAGGGGTTTAAGACCTACATATTTGCAGCTTGGTCATGGCCGATGTTGGGTGAAGTTTCTACGGAATAGGTGGAGGCGGTTATAACTTTCTCATGGACGTTCCTAAGGCTTCCAACAGGTTACTCGCAATGCATCATTCTCAACCGGTCTGACAAAGACCATATTTCTGCGGCACTTGGAGTTGCCAGTGCAAGATCGACGAGGCTGGGCTGCTCGTAAATATCGTCATACAGTGTCAATATTAAAAGCTAGAGAGGGTTAACATTGTAATAAATATCGGTGATAGATTTTCTCCCAATGGCATAATCCTATGCACATAGTAAACCTTTCAAGATTGTATGCGTATAAAGAGGTATACTGCAGTAATCCCTGCGAACCCAATGAACCGGCGGCCAAGCTAAAAGTCTGGAACGTGTTATGCTAATGCGACTTGTACGATAGCCGACTGAATATTAGGGCGCGCTTATTGAAACCTGGTACGGGATAGAATGGGGTACGAGGCGCAGCATCGTCGTAATACGGGCGGTTTGGTTTTGAAAAGGGATACTGTGATTTATTAAATTACAAGACCCAGAGGAGTGTCGTTATGGGTTGATGATGGCATTCAAGTCACGCTGTACGAAACGAGATGGTTCGTTTATCCCTTTTTCAATTTCTAGTACCTCGTACCTGTTAACCGCTAACCTTATGTAGGTAGCTGGGATGATGTTCCTGGCGCTGTAGGATCAGGGTCCTGTAAAGTCTTGCAGCTTCGGTGTCTTGCAGCTGCCGGGTTGTACCACGTCCCCGCAAATGGCATGCGGTCAATGTGTTGTTGATAGGTATTGGCAGGTAAGAAAGCTGACTCGGTAACCAATCTGATGGTTGATGTAGTCTCTTGTTGCTTTCTCTTCCATGCCAACCGTAGCCAAGAATAGCATTGTAAGTCAACACTACAGGTATGTAACATTCGTTCAACAAAAAGACTAGGGACTAGGGGGGGTTGGTTAGTTGGTTAGATGGCGGGATTGCGGGTTAGAAAGGCCTAGATGCGCTTTAGATATGCACCTACACATCATGAGTGCCAACGATAAGACCAAAGATCCGTGTTACAAAGCGAACAAGACCAACCTAATTCGCTTTATCCCATTACTCGACCTTGGCGATCCCTACCACCATCCCTACCCCCCACCCCCTACCCCTACCACCACACCACGCCTACCACCCACCTGCATGGCCTGCATGGTTACGGGTGGGCAAACCTTGAACCCTTCACCCTCCAATCACTCTATTCTGGACTTCTGTACATTCACATATCTGTACCTAACATATCAAATTGCCACTTCGATCTTGCATTGCTAAATCCCTGGTCGTTCTGAGCTTCCCAAACCTGTTTATCTTCCCTTTGCCTTCTCTTGCTAGCTATGCTTCTTGTCTTCTCTTGTCTTCTCTTCTCTTACTACATATCGTCTCCCTTTTTTCAACCCTACGTAGACAAATAGAACCCTATTTTAAAAAAAACGTTGCCATTATACTCGACAAAGCAACCCCTTCTTCCTTCGTGATAAACCAAACTATCTAGCTTCGTCTAGTGGAATATCCGACTGAGTGCTCCGCAATACACCCCTACCGAACCCCCTTTCCCCTTGATCTACACATACGCGTCTGGCCCAGATTCGATTTCTCCACCACGATCCACTACTCTACAGTCCCTTCTCCATTCTCAAGCGCCAGTAGCTCCACGCCCGAGACGGATCACCCCAAAGCTCCTTGGTCGTTCGGATACTTGACCACCCAAACTCCCTACCGATATCTACTGGCCTAAATTCGTCTTCTCTACAACAGGGTTTCTATGAGAACACACCATTATCGTCAACCTCATCCAGATAACCAATTGAGCGAATACCTCCGTGAGGAACGTCGCCAATATGAATTTCACCAAGAAGATCGACCGTGCCTTTCAATGGGCCGGCGAGAAGATGGGCCAGGAGGCCAAGACCAGCCATTCTGACGAATTTAAAAACTTGGAGACCGAGATGGCTCTACGACACGAAGGTACGAGAATTGAAGATTGTGGCGTATACTAGACTCAGTCGCTAATCATTGTTTGCTTATTATAGGATATGAACGTCTGCAGAGATCCATGACCGCCTATGTCAAGTCCCTTTCCCGTCGAGGCGAGACGTTTGAAGACAAGGAGAAAGGTCTACCCGTCAGCTACTTGGGTCGAACCATGATCAGCCATGGAGAGGAGTTCGATCCGGATTCTGAATTCGGCAACTGCTTAATCGGTATGATTTTTCCAGAATAGCGACCCCTATGTTGGAAATAGCTGCTAACGTAGGAGACAGCTATGGGCAGGGCCAACGAGCGTATTGCTGGTGTACAAGAAACGTACATCTCGCATGCCACGACTTACTGGCTAGAAGGGCTAGAGAGATCATTGGCAATGATGAAGGAGTACCAGGTATTTCTGCCATTGAACCTTGAACCAGATTCGCGTTAGCTAACCATACATCCCAACTAGTCTGCCCGCAAAAAGCTCGAAAACCGACGTCTTACGTACGATTCGAGCATGGTCAAGATACAAAAATCCAAGCGAGAAGACTTCAGACTCGACGAAGAGCTCCGAACCGCAAAGGCCAAGTACGAGGAATCTTCCGAGGACGTTTACCGCCGCATGCAGGACATCAAGGAGGCGGAGGCGGACTCCGTTCGTGACCTAACCAGCTTCCTCGATTGCGAGCTTGACTACTACGAGCGCTGTGCCGACGAACTCAGACGCGTGAAGCAAGAATGGGTTGGCAGCCAAGGCCTCCAAGGCGGCGCACGTCCTTCCGAGGGCCTATCACGACGACCCACGAACAGGAGCAGAAGCAACACGGCTCAGTCCTATTCGGAACGCAACGATCGCACCGAGCGATGGGCAACTCGACAAGACATTTACGAAGAGGAACCTGCACCTGAACCTGTTCGCATGCCCATCCGTTCTAGCCCCTACCGCGGCGGCGGGTCTCCCGAGTCCCAACGGCCGGGTATGAACCGCGCCTCTACACACGGCGGTGCTTTCGAAGGACCGTCGAGGATGCCTTCGTACCGTGAACCTCCACCGCCGCCGCCCGAGCTTCGCAAGACTCCTACTGCACCGCCGCCGAGTATAGGATCTCTCCGCAATAACCTACGCCCCGTGAACAGAATACAGACGAACCAGAACTTGAGCCCAGACGTGTATGTCGACGAATACGACACGGCTACCAGCAGCGGAAGTCCCGAGTACGACCGTAGCGAAAGCCCGGCGACAAGCTACGGCAGCCTAAGTCGCACCACGAGCAACACTGGCTTGCGGACAACAGGAGCCATCAAGAAGGCACCCCCGCCGCCACCTCCAAGTCGATCCAAGAAACCCCCGCCGCCAGTCCCTGCTAGGCGGGAGATGGGATACTAAGAAGATACCGGCGGGCTTCTAAAAGCCGCTATCGCCACCATCGAACTTCGCAACTATACGCTAGACTCGCAGACTCGGTGGACCATTTGGTTAGTATCAATAGGCTAGGTAGTATCTAGCATCGATACACAATACGGGAGAAGTGTGCTATTTTAATGCGGGCAACAAATATGGGATATACTATGGCGATTGGCGATTTTGGGTTGCACGGCGTTTGGGCGAATTGAAATATTATCATGTCATAAAAGACAACCGCCACTACTATAGAGATAGCTGTCGAAAAGGGGACTTACTGAGATGGCTTACGGACTGGCTCCTTTGTTTACTATATTGAATATTTGAATATTTGTCCCACTGAAATTCGATGCCTTTTCGATGATCGTGTGATGCTTTCATGGACGTTATCGGGTTTTCGCATTTGGCACTGCACATACCACCACCTGACCTTGGAACACTATGCGGATGCTGAGTGACGAGCCGGTAGTTGAACCTCGGCTAAATGGAGCTTCTCTTTGCGGCCTTTGCTTTTGTTGAAATTTTGAGATATTGATAAACCCGAAGGTGGAGTGGAATACATAGGAAATAGATTGCGCCTCATGCCAGGAGCGCAATGTGTTTTAGTTCACTATGCCCTTGAATCAGTACATTTATTCATCCGCCATTCCAAGTCAGATAGGGGGTTTTTTTTAGGCCAAAAAATGGAATAAAAGACTTACTTCTGAACCTGCTGCCCAACCTTCATCGGCTCGTACTCAACCTCAGCGCCCTCATCTCGACCCAGATCAAAATTCGCCGCCCGCACGGCCTTCGCCTGGTCCGCCAGCGCCGGAATAGGCGAGAGGTCATAATCGCTACTAAGATGCCAGAACATAGTACTGCTGATCCTTACCAGCGGGCGATCCGGGTAAGCGTCCCGCCGCGTGGTAATCGTCCGTATCGTCGCGTCGTTGACGATCACCTCGTGGAACCCGGCCTTTACCAGCCCGCCCGTCAGGTGCTCCAGCTGCTTACCCGCCTGTACCAGCAGATAGCTGCCGGGCTGGTCGGGCGGAGGACGCGGGATGCCGACGGCGATGCGCCGCCCCGTGTTGCGCGCCCATACGTGTAAGCCCGGGTACCGCGACCGCCCGTGGATGGTGAGGAAGTTGAGGTCCGTGTGGAAGCCCGCGAGGATGGTGTCTTTGGCGCCGTATTTGGAGAGGTCCGAGGCTGTGGGCGCGAGGAGGTGCGGGCTTTTTCGTCGGGTTAGCGGTTGATGGATACGATGGGAGTGGTAAGATGGGTTGGGGTAAATGAACGACAAGCTCACCCGTATCGGCCGGCATCAGTAAATGTCTCGGCGGGAAGTCCCATGCCGACTGCGGCCATCTCAGCAAGTCCCGAGACCCTAATTTTACATTTCAGTCGCACTTCTTACGATAATCGATCGAAAGCCGGTTTCTTTCGCATAGATAGGACCTTACGCGCTCTTCATACTCTTCCCCCACGTCTCCATAACCGGCGTCCACCGCTCCCTAATCTCCCCAGCCTCGGGAATCACATTCTCGGCGTTCAGCCCCGGGAACTGCGTCGCGTACGGCGCGGGCTCGCCCATGCGGTGGAAAAAGCGGCACTTGGGGTCCGGCTGGTGGCCGCTAATATCCAACGGCCGCTCCGCCGGCGCCAGCCGCCGGATCACGTCCAGGCACGGCTCGTCGACGGCGCACTTGGGCTTCTCGGTGTTCTCGAGCGTCACGCCGACCTGGTACCCCAGCTCCGGCCGCTCGTCCTTCCGGAGGGTTTCGGTCGGCTGCGCGAAGTAGTCCTCCAGCAGGTCTAGGAAGGCCTCGTTGTCGGACTCGGATACCCGCGAGTCGTGCAGGACTAGCGCGCCGTAGGTGATGAGGGCGCGGGCGGCGCGCGCACATTCTTCCTGCGCAGCGGGGCTTTTGGCGCTGCTACGGTAGATGTCTAGGTCGATGATGGGGAGGTCCATCGACGGTTCTTCTGCGACTGCTTGGGAGAGCTGAGGCATGGTGTGGGTTTTGCTGTTTGCTTTCTTTGCTTTTTTCCTTTGACGGGTATGATATCAAATCAACCTAGGATTCCGCTCGAAAGTGCTGAAGACACAGGAGTTCAGCGTAGAATTTTCCCGACAGCGAAGATATATCATAAAAGAAACCCGAGCTTGATATCGTCACATGGCAGGGCGGCAATCCGCCGAGATCGTAGTCCTTATTGGTAGGTAGTACTGGAGGTAGTGATGGATGGGTGGATCATGCGGGCAAAGGGGCCGAGGGGTCACTAATTGGGGCTCGGCGACGGCCGCTAGGTCACTAAAAGTTACAAATGCTGACCTGCTATTTTAGGTCTAACCATATCCAAATCTAGACTGGGGTTCCGCTTGGTCAAGTCTTGGTAGCAAGATTTTCATCCTTTGGGGGGGTCCTTTGGTAGTCTTGAAAAATTCATATGAAATTTATAAGAATTAAATTTCGGTATTCCATTGATGAGAGCCGCGGTGGTAGATATGGCCGAGCAATAGAAAGTCAACTTGCACACTTCGAATCTCATTCCTCGATATCATTCGAAAGCTAGCTTTCAAATTAAAGGGGATAGAAATTGTATATGAACCCGATTTATTCTTGAATGCTGTACTTAATACATCGGCTTTTCCCCCAGAGAAATACGCCTAGAAATTGTAAAAAGTCGCTAGGTGTGAAACGATTTCATCATGGCTTGCGATTTCTTCCATTCTTATAAATATATAGATTTTTTCAATTATACTATATTGTTCTACTTGTAGTTACACTCATACTAACACTTGAATCTCATTTTTAAACGTTGAGGTGGGGGAGTTATTCGCATATAAAAATGCTATGTTTTACCAAACAGTCGAAATATCTATCAAAACCCACCGGCTTTTAAGACGAATAACCCAACGAGTAAAATTCGTAAAACTGAAATCTCGGTGGCATTAGACATTTTAATGGCATTCTGACTTATCAGATAATTTAAACCTCTAGATGATACCATATTGTTGCTGTCAGGCGGCCTTGAAATCAAGCGTAAATGAGTATTCAAACACTCATTTTTAGTATTTTTAATTCTTGCTCTTCTGACTCATAGACTACCCGAGAAGAAAGCTAAGATCATTCGGATAAGAGTTTATACATGGGTATTATTTACCAGGGCCTAGGTTGTTGAGGAATTTGTATTTGCATGTATTGCATCGAAGAATTAGGTGTGCGTTTTTTTGTTCAATAGTGTACACTGGGCAGAACGCCTCTATCTATGGAATCTTCTATATACGACCCTGATCGGTAACACTGATAACTCCCAGGATATCGCTTCAATTTAATACAACAGTTCCGCATTGCCTTGAAAGGTCGGTATCTTTTACCCCTATCTTCCCCTATATCGGAGAGTCTCCGATAAGTGATCAACCAGAGTTCCGTATCTATAAATTTTCAAGGCTGCCAAAATACTTAACGAGAAACAAGGGATTTAATCTTATTTTGGGGTATGGCCAGTTGAAGGCGATTAATTATGCTTGTCTAAGCGATAACCGGTAGTTATAATCCACATACCTTATATCAACGGCGTACATATTATATCCGCCTCCTTTGGTTACCTATTCGGATATCCTACCTAAGTTGATTGGATATCCTGAGAAACTAAGACGGCCGCCGCATCAAGCGGACAGGTATCCCCGCAGGACGTCAAGCCCGTGGCCAATTCCTTCAAGTAGCAGTTTCCGCCTCGTGACAGAGCGCTCGTAAGATTTCCGTTCCATTCGATGCCTTGGCAATCGGTCCTGCCTGCATTTGTGTTATGCTCTGCGCACTGCGTAACACAACCCTCTATAGTAGTCGAGTTGCCTTTCTTGATGTCGGTATTGCGAAGGTCTTCTCCGCAATGATATTGGAAAGCATAGACGATTCCCGATGCAGTCACAGTGTGGGCCGTCCCATTGATATCGGGACAATCGAGCCCTAGAAGACCGGTTGACGGAAACGTAGTGGACTGGGATGTTAATGTTATTGTACTGCTGAAAGTAGTGGTTCTCGAGGGTGTCACGCTGCCGGAGAAGGCTGAAGACGTGAGTACGCCCAGGGTTAACGCCTCAGTAGAGGTAGGTAGGTCGATATGGGAAGTGACTGCTTCATTTCTAGAGTTTTCGGATTATATGTCACTACTTGAATCAATTATATCACGAATCGTGACTACGAAACTTACGCGCTGCTTTGAGAACTCTTGTTGGCAAAGACGCCACCCACGCTACCCCCAATCGCCGCTACCGCAACTGTTAACGCCACGACGGCTATGACGAGCCAGAAATGACCACGGCGGAGACCACATATAATCTCTCGAGCTCTGGACTCGGGTGACGTCGGTGTTTTTCCCAACGAATCGACTGTTTGGTTTGAGTGGTCTGGGGATTGATGATCTTCGACGAAGAAAAGCCCCTGTTGCTCGATATACACCTCCGGCGCGTGGTAGAGGGGCACCTCTGGCGCATTATGGATAGATACCTCCGGTAGATCGTGGCCGGAAAGCTCCCGGTCCATCTTCTCTCTATCTATGGAAGAAATACGTCCTGTACCTAGTATAAATGATAATACCGAGAAGAGAACTGGCGGCAAGTATTAAGGTTGAGTGAAAGCAAGATAGGTCGCACGAGTTGCTAAATTGATGGCTGATTTTAATTTTATTTAGTCTGAGTCATTGATTATTGGTTGTCGTGATACTCTTTCACCACGTATTCAGTACACCTAATTTTAGATATTTTAGATATATCGACCGCCAGAAACGATGCGAAGACGGGCTGACGGTTTAACAAGAACGCCACAGTAAGAACTTCTCCCTAACGAGTCAAGTGTCTTATTGTCAGTTACGCAGTTTCTACCTGCTGATCGAACTCTGCTAGAATCATTGGATTGTTAATATTCGAAGGTGATTCCAGTCGTATTTATATATTCTGTTGTTAAATACTAGGCGGGATAACGAAGTCCTCACGAAAAAGCGAAGACATAAGGATAAGGGGCAGGGCTGCCAGGCGGTTCCACTAGCTTATTTCACCTTCTAGCCCGAAACAACCGGTGTTACTGCCGTAGAGAAGTTCTAGAACCTGTGGGGAATCACTGACTTAGATAAGCCTTTTTTTCCTGCTTCGAGATGCTCGTGTGGTTCCTCTTGATCTTTCGCATTACGTCGTCGTTTACTGATACAAGCTCGCTGTCGCAAATGCCTTTCTCCAGGACACGGACCGGCTGCTTCACTTGCAGGGAGGACGGCTACAAGTGTGACGAGCAGAAACCATTCTGCGGTCGATGTATTCGCCTGCGGAAAACGTGTAAAGGGTACGGGGTGAGGCTAAAGTGGCAAGCTCCTCAGAAATCGCCAAAGTCCAAGGCGACCAAAAGCAAACAACAGAAACAGGCTGTCTCGACCGTTTCTTATGAGGCTACGATGCCGATGGTGAGGCCGGATCCGTCGTGCATCATACCGAACGATATGAATTCGATAAATCGATACCTCCTTCATCACTGGTCAAATACGTTGGCTTGTATGGTTTCGATGGTTCCATCTTCTCGGAATCCATTTCTTGTCCACCTAACACCAATGATATCATGTTCAACGGCACTTCGGTCCGTCTTGTGTTCCATTGCGGCATGTCACTTAGCTATACTTAGACGTGACAACTCGCTTCATACCCTAGCGACGCGACATCGTCTTGCAGCCGTTTCATCTCTACGTCGGACCATTCAGACAGAAAGTCCCGAACTGTCGCTCGCTACTATCTTAATGTTCCAGGTGTCCGATCGGCTCTTTACGATGGATTCCGGGGTGGACCATCTATCCGGAGCGAAAGCCATCATCAGCCAATGCGGCATTGATACATGGAACAGCTCGAGCGCATCATTCCTTCTCAGCTTGTGTTCGTATCATGATATATTGGCGTCGGTCTCACGAGGCGCAAGTCCGGTTTTCGAGTTCGACGGCAAGTTCCCTATGGAGGGGATAGATTCCATGAAGGCGCTCACCTCTGTTTTGCGAATTGTCGGCCAGATCAGCAAGATGAGGGGTCAGGGTCCAGAAGAACTTGATGCGCAGGGCCACGCCGTCGAGATGGCGCTCGATGCGCTAGATCAGTCACTCATCACCTCTGGAGATGTCGCGCACACCGTACAGGCATATAAAGATGCCGCATTCATATACCTCTACCGCGTCTGGCGAAATCAGGGCGCGCCGCATCCTTCCGCGTTGAAGCACGCCCGGCGCTGCCTCACCCAGCTCGCTTTCGTCCCGGTCTCCTCTCCTCTCGTATCAGCCCAGGTCTGGCCCCTCTGGACGGCGGGGTGCGAATCTATCGACGATGATCAGCGCCAATTTGTGAGGGATAGGGTAGACGCCATGTATGAAGTTCGTCATCTCCCGTCGCTGCGGCGGATCAAGCAGGACATCGAAGAAGTCTGGAGAATCAAGGACGAGCAGCGAAACCTGATCGGAATCGATAATGTCGACTGTATCAAGGCTATCCTGCGGACCCGACAGAGAGAAGCCGATATCGCCTAAGAATTTCGCTCTTGGCCCTCGACGACGCTTCTCAGGAGTACCGATGGAGTAGGGATTCGTCGCGCCTATCTACGCCCTTTCAACGTAATGCAACCGATTCATACATTATTGGGTCTCGACTTAATCCGATATTTATATGGAACGAGATATTGAACCTTGAACGATCTGGATTCCCTACGAAGTTGCGACGAGAATAAGAGGCCCTGGGTTCATGTCAAATGACAGTAGTGTCGAACTGCGCATCTAATGATCTAAGTCGGCCGGCACTAATATACGACGCCATACTCGCAGAACGCACAGCATACCCTCGGAAAGACCTGATGTGAGTCCATCCACTAAAACATCCCCCGAATCACTGGTTTTTCTAATTTAATCACCAAAATAGTAAGAATTACCTGCATGTGTACCTGGTATATATCCCTGGGTGCGGAAATCGTTCGAAGACATTTTTGAAATGGAGATTCGCCTTTTAAAAATTAGGATAAATCCGTGATACCCCCAGCGCCTTTGATCCATCCGAACCTTGTCATCTTCCATGCCTCTGGTTATTTAGGCATTCGTCGTGAATCTTCACTTGGGTTGCTATCAGCATGCGCCGACAAGAGTCGAGCGCTGCTACACAGGACCTGGAGTCTACCCCAAGTCACAAACCAGGGATACGGGCCAAGCTTCCAGTACAACGAGTACGACAAGGTATCATCGACACCGGCTGGATTATTTCACATGTTGAATGCTATTCTTATGAACACCCTGCTCAAGTTCGGGCTTTTCCGGAGCATCGCGAAAATATTTCTTCCCGCTTCTGGTGAGGGACCAGATGTTGAAAAGACGCGGGATTTACGAGTTAAATTTGAGGCTCTGGCAATGGCCGATTTAAATGACGGGGCCGTTCCTCCTCGCGCGTACGCTAGCTTCTCGTATCCGTCGGGCGGTTATCATACCACCGCGCTCTTCCTGGCGTAAGGGGCCGCGTCGTTACTTTGCTCTAGGAGTTTGAAAGGCCAGACCGCCGGTGGCTGCCTAAACTTGGCTTTCTTAGGGGATGATCTTATAAGAAGAATTCGGAAGGCGGGCGTGACTTATATATCTCCGGGGGTAAAAAGGGGGTTGGGTGCAAGGTACAGTGGTTGATCCTGTTGCAGTCAAATAAAATATGAGCTACTCAGTCGCTTCGGTTAAACAATCACATAAGTGGTCTGGTTTTTGCGTATAGCTCGAAACTGTTTTCAATATTATCTCACATTGACTCGTAGAATATCAATAATGGTTGGCTTTTTCGTGCAGCTTATCCGCCACGCTCGTCACAGCGGCCACCAACTCGTCCGGGACGCTCAAAAAGGGGCTATGTCCCGCCTTAACCGTCGCCGTCACCGCCTCAGGCCCAAGCCGAGCCGCCGTCTGGATTTGCGTCGTCATGTGAAAAGCCTTGTCTTCGGAGCAGAAGATGTACGCGCAGGGCACGCCCTCGGCCCAGGGCTCGTACGTCGAGACCCCTTGGAATAAGACGGCGGACGTGTGACTGGTCTCGTCGATCCACTTCTTCTGGCTTTCCGAGTCGAGGTCGTTGTAGAGGGAGGGTCCTACGAGCTCTTTTCGCAGAAAGTATCGATCGCCCTGGGATTGATTGTCAGCCACCGAATAAGACAGTGTGTATGAACAAGTAGCTCTCTTGCCAAGTACCTGGACGTCTATCCACGGCTGAGGCGGGCCATTAGTGGTTTGATTCAACGTCTTGCCCTTGGGAAGCGCGAATGCCGCGAGCCAAATGACGCCGCTGATGTTATCGCAGCCGGCGACCGCGTTGCCGCCGGAGACCCCGCCCGAGGAATGACACAGGACGACGACCTTTCTACCAGCGTCTCCGAAGCGAGAAATTACGGATCGGATGGCCGCAATGTCTTCCGGCAACCCGGGAAGAGGCGTCGCGGTGCTCCCTACGGAGGGCAGGTCAACATGCTCGGCTGGGTAGCCCGCCGCGCGGAGCTTTTCTACGAAGACGTTCCACGAGGAGCCGTTCTGCCACGCACCCTGCGCGATAACGATGGCCGGTTTTACAGACATGGCGAAGGAGGAACAAGGTTGGCGGTGAACATGTATCTACTAGTTCTATGTAACGGTTGAATACCGAAAGAAAGATAATTGACCCAGAGACTTTATTAACAGAGCTTCTTATCGAATTGAACTCGTGACGAGTTTATATCCAATTATCATTAATTTCCGGATATGATGGTCAGACGAACTTCCCGGTAGCTTCCCCGATTCCCGACTCGACGTCCTATCCTGCTCTCAAAAATATGTGTGGTTACACGAAGCCCTTGCGACGGTCTGCTTACTCTACAAGACGGTATTACAGGGAAGCGTACCACGTTGTTACACTAGCAATACCAAGTGCAAGCATTGCGGCCCCCCGAAATGGTAGCTCTGCAGATGACGGAGTGTCGCTGCCAGACTCAACACTACTCGCCCGGAGACACGACAGCTGTACTTGAGGTGTAGAGTCTTCGGGGGCCTTTGCACGCGTGTTCCATCCCCAGACTGTTAATACCGGCCACACTTGTTTGGTAGCATTGTTCCACGCTGTTTCGTCTCCGACCGCGTGGCTTTCCGAAGCTGTGACGAACACTTCCGTGCCGTTCACCGAGGTAAGGGGTAGTTCTGCGTTATGCGTTAGTAGAGGTTAGGCTCGCAGAACGATACACGGTAGATAAATACGGACGTTGGACTTGAAAGTTATTAGTGTCCACGGTACCGCCGCAGCTCGACGGCGTCGATGGTGGGCTGTAACAATCCTGGCTCCCGGAGAACTTATCTGCGTAGGCCTGCTGGAGATCGGCAATACATTGCGATGATAAAAAACTACACGTTCCGTTGTCTGCTGCTGAATCGTCGTCCTGCGGACCGTTCGGGATCACATTCACGCATATCTTCCACGTCGTCTCGTCGAGGGCGGTCTGGTCCGCAAAAGCGCTTTGGATGCCCTCGGGGGCTTTGAGGAAGATGCTCGTGCCGGTGACGGACCCGGTCGCCGTGCTGTTGGCATTCATGCTCTGCGAATCGGGCACGTCGCTGCTGACGTTTACAGACAGCGTCCAGCCGTTGACTCCCTGGCTCGGCCATTTCTGCGAGATGTCAAACCCGGTCACCGAAATACTTCCAGTCGCGTTTGGCTGGGCGAGGTTCCTCTCCCAGGTCTCTCTGTCGAACAGCACGGCGTTTCCGGTGACTTTCGTTCCGCCCTCGGGCCATCCTACAAGTGCGTCAACCGTCGTGCAAAGATGAAGCGCAAGAAGCGCTTTTGTGGTTTTCAAGAGAGTATACATATCGCTGAAAACTCGAAATCTCTGAAATGTTGAGAAGGTTGATTGACTTTCTAACTCCTCATCAACGCGACCGAAAGATTAGATCAACGAGACCTTTCGGAATTCCCATTTTACCTAGCTTCCTAACACGAGATGGTAGTCACGTCGTGGTACAATGACGCCTGAGCTGTGTCCATGTCCATGTCTCGAGGTATGCGCGTGGTCGATACCCTTGCCCTTGCCGTGATGATCAACCTCATGACCATCGAGCCCGAGGCGCTGGTTGGTGGATGCAGTCGGGATCTTATGCGGGGTGCCGCAGTATTGTGTTTCATTTTTACTTGATTTATTCGATATGCTGGTTCAATTGGTCGGTGTCACTTTGTGAGTATAGACATGTCTTAGTCCTTACACAAAGTAGAAACCAGTTATTGGAATGTCCCCTTAATAAAGGGGGGGAGCTGGAAGACGGGAGGATTTAAGCTTCCCGCGACCAGGTTTTGGCGTGGTGTCTATTAATGTAAGTGCTGGGTCATAATTCATTATAATCAATGAGAATGACTTCGGAGACCTTTGGAAACAGGAAATAATCGTCTCGACTGGCTTGTTATGATATCTCGTTGATATTTGGGATTATATCTAGATTATTTATGGAGATAAACTAGAGTATTATACTAACATTGTATAAAACGGTAAAGCTATGGCTTTACTGGAAAGTTGGTGAGTTTTGGTATGAAAATCGTATTAGACGTTTCTTTTATCGACCTATTATATAAAGATCCTAATATGTTTAAAGTCTGGAATAACCACAACAACTTGTTACACTTGGAGGGTAACGAAACAAGGCAGCAAATAATGATGTAATTGGAAATTATTTCGTACTGCTACTCGACCCATCAGCTATGAGCCATTCATTCATTCTGTCGTTCGTGCATCTCTTCGTAACAACCAGCCCTCCCAACCAATGAACCTTCGTAGCTCCATAACATCCTTCATCGCTCAGCCAAATCTCACTCCCCCCTTCGCATCGGCGCCCGAGCCCGTGCCAGCCCCCGCAGCATACGGCTCCGGTGTAGGCGCCAGATCCCCCGGCGTCGGGTGATTGCCCAGGTCTCTCATAACGCCCTCATCCGCCCTCTTCCCCTCCGCCACCTTCAGCACCTCGATCAGCTGTCTCGCGCCTTGGGGCCACATGACCAACCCCTCGTCCTTCTTCCCCGCAACCCTACCCGTATTATCTCTTACCTCGCCCTTAAGAATCTTCTCCACGCTGATCTTGTCCACCCCGTAGAACGCGGCGTTGGCGTCGGGCCGCTGCACGATAACCGTCCCGTCGACCTGCACGCCGCCGTATAAGCCGCGAGATTTCATGTAGCTCCACACGGGCTTGGTACTCTTTCCCAGCGCGGCGTCGACGGCGGTCCCCGCGCCCACGGGGCCCGCTACTACCGCCATCTCCCCGCCCAGACTCAGCCGCGGCCGCGTGAACGCTTCGACCGCGGCCGGCGTGTTAAGCACGCACACGCAGTCGTAGATGTCGAGGCCCGCCATGATGCCCGCGCCCAGCGTGTGCACCAGAAAACCGGCGGGCGGCGACCAGCTGCCGTCGGGCAGGCGGGAGACCACGAGCCCGGAGCCGCCCGCGCCCGAGATGTGGAAGCCGGTGCGGAAGGTGGTGAAGATGGCGAGGCCTTTGGCGTTGGCGATGGCTTTCTGCGGGATCTTGACGAGCACTTTGGGCTTGCCGGTCGGGCCTGGGGGATTCGGAGTGGCGGAAGTGCCCTGACCCTGGCCCTGGTTCTGGGATGGGTGAGGAGTAGCGGCGGGCTGGTTTGACGAGGACGCGGTGGTGTAAAAACCGTCTTCTGTAGATAGGAAAACACATTAGCTTTCTACATCTTTTCTTCTCGTCTAGCGCGTGGTGACAACGAAAGAAACGTACTGCAGAAACTCTTCAAAATACGCGCCGCCTTGTCGCACTCCTTGTCCATGCTCGTAGGCCAGAAAGCTTCGGATCCGAGCTTGTTGGTCAACTTGTTGATCGGCACGCCGGCCTTGACACCCCACTCGTATAGCTTTCGTCCAAATCCCGACTTCGACGACGAAGAGGACGATGCTTCCGCGCTTGTTGCGGGCACATGGTGTTGCTGATAGCCCGTGGCGGCGGCATTTAGACGAGAAGGACTTGTAGGAGGCGGCGGAAACTGCGGTGCCGCCTGTGATGCCCCTTGCGCGCCTTGCGAAGAGAGAGGCCTGGGTGGGAGATTTGGCGGTTTCTCGTCGCTTACGGTGGCGCCGCTTCCAACTTCACTATAGCTGGGCGGCGGAGGATAATACTGGTGGTCTACGTTTGCGGGCGGGGGACCCGGAGGAGGTGGGTATTGATAGTCCTGGCTTGTAGGAGGAGGACCGGGAGGCGGTGGCGGAAAGTATTGCGACTCGCCGGTCGACGGCGGGGGTCCTGGAGGTGGAGGATATTGGCCCTGCTGAATCTGAATCTGGGGTGGTTGAGCTTGATGCGATTGATGCGATTGATGAGGAGCATCGCCGGCAAGCTCAACTGGTTCGTTGGCCGATTCGCTGTAGTAATTAGGATTGTCGCCTGGAATAGGCGAATGGCCCGGATGCGCGCTCATTCTCGTGGATTTGGATGATGAGTCTTAGAATGGAATTTGGTTTATTGTTTATTGATCAGCGATCTGGGTATCGCCGGTACCTAATGCAAGATGTAAGTGATCGATTTGCGATGACGAACTTCAGGTGGGGTTTGAATGCTGAATGCAAGGGCAAAATGATAACGGTTAAGAACAGGTAAGTTCTCAAGTAGAAGGACAGGAACTACTAATAATTAAAGCGCATCCCGTGACATAGGAAATACTACGATATGATATATGGCCAAGATCATACGTGTAAGAAGTGGCTCAGACCGCAAGCTTCAGGTTTAGCTGTTGAAGATGGAGGAAGACGAAGACAACAACCTGATGTCATCGCCACACCTAGGCGCAGCTTACAGGGGTCGATAGGTTGCTTGTAGCTTTTCCAGCTTTCCAGCCAGCCAGCCTAACGTCACTATAGCCTGTCTCTTCTTTTAGTGCGATATAGTAACATTGAAAACGGTTATTGGGTAAAGCTCACATGTGAAACCTGCATGTCACATATCATATCAAGTAATCAGCTCGAGTTTAGGTAGCTATCAGCATTCATAACAAAGCAAACATGATTGCTCTGCTGCTGTTATTAAGGGATGATGCCCAACATCACGTACGTCAGCTAGGCAGTGAAGCTTCATTGATTGATAGGTGGATCGGAAGGAAAATCGCTCCATTTCGATATTGAGCATGCTAGCTAGGTGGCTATAGGCGAAAAGTAGGTAGGTATCGCCGTCTGCGACGACAGTATCATGATGTCTACCTATTCAACCCAGCCAACGCGCGGTCGTGAATGCTACTTCCCTTCCCTCTATCACCCTATAATACACGGCGCTTTACAAGTACAGTCCCTCGGGCTCACCCTCTTGTTTGGTGCGGAGGACTCTCTCTCTTGCCGCTCTAAAGTCCGCCATTTGCACCCGCATACGACGTTCACGCAGAGCCATCAAACCGGCCTCGGAGCATATCGCCTTGATATCAGCTCCGGATAGATCGTCCTTCTGGCTAATGAACTCGTCCAAATCAACATCCTCGTTAAGACTCATCTTGCTCGTGTGCAGGTTGAAGATCTTGCGCTTGGTGTTCTGGTCGGGGTTCTCGAAGAGGATCTTGCGGTCAATACGACCAGGTCGAATCAGGGCAGGGTCGAGCGTCTCGATCTTGTTGGTTGCCATAATAACCTTGACATCGCCACGGTCATCGAAACCATCCAGCTGGTTGAGTAGCTCCAACATAGTGCGCTGTACTTCACGCTCGCCACCCGATGTTGAGTCGTATCGCTTCGTGCCAATAGCATCGATTTCGTCGATGAATACAATAGACGGTGCATTTTCCGCGGCAACCTAGAATTCTATTAGCATCAGGTGGACAGGTAGAGGTGGGACTAAATTGATTGAATTATTTAATAAAAAAAAAATAAAAAAAAAAGTCCCATACCTGGAAAAGTTGCCGCACAAGTCGGGGACCGTCACCCAGATATTTCTGGATCAACTCGCTTCCGACAATACGTAAGAAAGTAGCAGAAGTCTGGTTTGCCACAGCCTTAGCCAGAAGCGTCTTGCCGGTTCCCGGAGCACCGTATAGAATAACACCCTTCGGGGGCTTAATACCCATCTCTTCGTACAGTTCGGGATGTAGAAGTGGTAGCTCGACGGACTCTCTCACTTCTTGGATCTGCTGCTCCAATCCACCAATGTCGGCGTAAGACTCGGTCGGCGCCTTGTCGAGCTTCATCACGTTAACAGCGGGATCCGTATCGTCCGTGAGAACACCGACGATAGAGACGCTCTTGTGATGAAGCAGAACGGATGCGCCAGGCTCCAGAAGGTCCTTGTCTACAAAGCTCATGATGCTGACGTAATACTCCGGGCCCGTGGTGCTAGAAACGATGGCGTGGTCGTCGTCGATCATCTCCTCGAGAGTGCCGACTCCCATCGGGCTACCACGCATGTCATCGACGCGGCCACGTTCGTCGGCCATCCGGTCGGGCGCGTCGAGGTCCGGGGCCGGGCCGGTGTTGTCCTTGGCGGCTTTGGCTTTTCTCAGGCGTTCCTGGTTCTCGACGAATTCTTCTTCGAGTAGCAGGTGGTCGTGGATGCGCTGCATACGGAGCAGGCGGAGCTTGCATCGGCTCGTCGGGTAGACGGCGGGAAGCTTGGCGGCAGCTGAACTACCGGCAGCCTTTCTCTTCTTGCGACCGATGCGGGTGGTGGGACGAGGGGGAGGCTCGTACTTGGGCTTCTCCTTCTATCGGCAAAAGGGTAGGTTAGAATATTACCGTAGTAGAGTTCTGATGATGACGTATCAGCTAACCTTCTTGTCCTTGTCATTATTGCCATCCTGACCACCGCCGCCCATTCCAGATTGGTTTTGACCCTAGAGACATGTTGTGAATACGGCGCAGATGTGTGGGCGAGTCGGCGGAATTGGAGCTTACCATCTTGACGAGCTATTGCCTGAGCAAGATCAAGGCAGCTGCTTGTATCAAGGTAATTGAGTCCGGAATTCTTGGAGAGAAACGAAGGATTAACGTTGGTGGTAGATGATGGCGAGAAACAGGCCGATAGAATGGCGCGTGTCCGTCAAGTTAGATTTGTTGAAGGACGATGGAGATGATGATGGGAGATGGGTTTGGAGGTATCGGACGAGGCAAAGGGAAGCTCTTCGTCTAGGTACCTAGTAGTTGGCTCGTGCTTCTAGGTACATTGTACATCAGGCCGCCAAAGGCAAACGCGTTACCTACTAGGTAGCAGCCTTCAGTTGCTGACATATGTACATAGTAGAACCTGTGGCTGCTACCTGGGTAAGAGATAAGAAGATAAGATCCACTAGACCCGCCTGTCGGGATGTACCGGCTGATTATGGATTACTATGTATGTCCCGGCAAGGCTCAAGATCCGGCGCATGTGGCCTGTGCATGTGCAAGTTTACTGGCTCTTGGCACCTGTGGGTTCGCTGTGGTCGCTGTGGTCGGTGTCGCTGCGGTATTAGCGAAAGGTTACAACCGTTGCCCGCCGTCACAGCTTTTTGATAGAAAGCTTGAGGCTCTTTTTTTTTTACCTTCTCTTCCCGCGCATCAATTCGTCCCATCCCTTATCCCCACTACCGCTTTCGATATCTTTATATTGGAAGCTTGTTTACAGCTTCCTGAAGGTCAATTGCCAACCGAAAAAGATGCCGGCTTTCTCACATCTGCGGCCTGGAGCTGCCGTCCTACGCCAACTATCCCGACGAGCATATAGCTCTACCACTTCTCCCTACTCCAAGACTATCGAGAACCTGCGCATTAATGCCGACACCAAGGTTTTATTCCAGGGGTTCACCGGAAAGCAGGGAACGTAAGCGCTCTTCTCTCCCCTCTCGTCGTTACGAACCCGATTCCCGATGCCATTCTAGCGTATTATCTACACATCACAATAACGACACGAAAATATTAATAAAAATAAAATAAAATAAAATAAAATGCCAACGCTAACGTTTGAAAATATACAGTTTCCACGCCCAACAAGCTATCGAATATGGTGAATTAGCCTCCTACCCCTCCCGAAACCTTTACCACGAGTATTTCTATAGCCGAAAAGAGAAGAGAGTATCTAATAAGAATATGAATAGGCACCAAGGTTGTGGGAGGAACAAACCCCAAGAAGGCTGGTCAGGAACATCTCGGTCTGCCCGTCTTCGCCAATGTCGGTGATGCTGTAAAGGAGACTGGCGCTACCGCTACTGCTATTTTTGTACCGTGAGTGTTGGCTTCCCATATTGAAATAAGGGACTCGGGCGCGCACGAGGTGCTAATCGGTATTCCTATTTCTAGTCCTCCTCTAGCTGCCGCTGGTATCGAGGAGGCCGTCTCTGCCGAGATCCCTCTCGTTGTTTGCATTACCGAGGGAATTCCCCAACATGGTATGTTTGATACTGCTTCCCAATACAAACGGTCGATTTTCCTAACATCTCTTCTCTTACAAGACATGGTTCGCATTACCGACATCCTCAAATCCCAGTCGAAAACCCGTCTCGTCGGCCCCAACTGCCCCGGTATCATCGCTCCCGGCCAGTGCAAGATCGGTATCATGCCTGGTTTCATCCACAAGCGCGGCCGCATCGGTATCGTTTCCCGTTCCGGTACCCTTACCTACGAGGCCGTCAACCAGACCACCCAAGCTGGTCTCGGCCAATCTCTCGTCGTCGGCATCGGCGGTGACCCCTTCAGCGGCACCAACTTTATCGACTGCCTGAACGTTTTCCTAAAGGACGAAGAGACGGACGGAATTATCATGATCGGCGAGATCGGTGGATCGGCTGAGGAGGATGCTGCGGATTTCCTAAAGGCCAACAACACCGTCAACGGCGGCAAGCCCGTCGTCAGCTTTATCGCCGGTATCAGCGCTCCCCCGGGACGACGAATGGGTCACGCCGGTGCTATCGTGTCCGGCGGCAAGGGTGGCGCAGACTCCAAGATCAAAGCCCTGGAGGCTGCGGGCGTCGTAGTAGAGCGCTCGCCTGCCGGTCTGGGTCGCGCGATGAGGGAATCATTCGTCAAGCGGGATCTACTATAATGCGGCTTGCTTGTAATTCTCCTTTACACAGGTGGTAAGTAGATACTATGCGGCCCCCGGCGAACCTGATTGTGGTTGCGATTGCGAGTCGACTCAGGCTAGATATGTATAATTGCTGCGATCCTCAGGGAAGCAGATATCGTAGGATATCGTAGCAGGTTCGATGGCTGGCTGGTTGGCAAAGCTACACGGCTAAGGCAGGAACACATCTTATGTGTTTCTTTTCTTTACTTAACTTTACGATAGACGGAGGGGCGGATGGATGGCGGAATGCGCATTGTATCTTCCTGTATTTGTCTATCCAGCAAGCCTGCATCCTTCCCTATGCCCTATCATGCATTGAGTGTGTCAAGTCTTGTTTTAGGAAAACCTCAAGTGACACATTTGGCATCCTCAAGTGATGGTGGTCCCAACTAGATGCCACACATATTCCTGTATCAAGCCAATGTAATCTACCTAAGGTATTCGTGATTTCAAGTGACTACCTCGCTGGCAAAGACATAACGGGATCAACAGGTCTTACGAAATCGCAAATTCGTAAATTTAATAAATGTTATTCCGTACACCGAATCGACTTAGCGCGCGTGAGTAGATGAATCTCGGAGCTACCATATTCAATGAGAAATTGGAGAGAGAAGTAGTATACGGATACTGCAGTAGCGCAGTACGACCAACAGGCAGCTATTTATTGTTCTTACAATGTAGCTAGGTACATATATCTCTATGTAAGGGAGAATTCGCGTCGGTTTCAAGTTCAACTAACATTCATCACTTACGAGAAACCCAGTGATATTATGTTATATTCCCTCGTCATTGGCCTCGCCGTCGTCGTCGGCCTAAGTATCATCATGGTGGAGTTCCGGGCAATGCTACGGGTCACCCTCTTCGGGTCGCGCAACCAATCATCGTCTTTCGAGCCCGCGCGCGACATCCCGTCTCTCGAGGGAAAAGTCGTGCTTATCACGGGCGCCGCGGGCGACTTGGGCCGACAGACGACCGTCGAGCTCGCACGATACGGACGGCCTGCGCGCATCTACATTGCGGATCTGCCGCTGGATGAGGGCGCGAGGAAGAAGCTCGTCCATCGGATCGCGCACGAAGTCAATGGTCTTGGAAGTGAGAAGAAGGATGGTATGGCCACCGAGATCCGGTTTCTCGATCTGGACCTTACTAGCTTCGAGAGCGTGCGGAAGTGCGCGGCTGAGTTTGTGGCGAAAGAGGAGCGGCTGGATATCCTGGTGCTCAACGCCGGCATCATTCACGTGGCGACGGGACTTACGAGGGAGGGATTTGAGATTCATCTCGGTCTCAACTACCTCGGCCACGCATTGCTGTCGCGACTTTTGCTGCCGACCATGTTACGCACCGCACAGCAGCACCCGAACGCCGACTTGCGAGTGGTGGTCGTCTCAAGCGAGGGACACGCTATGGCGCCCAAAGGAGGGATCCAGTTCGATAAACTGAGGACTGACTGTGCAGATATGGTGCGTTCCCTATCCTGTGGCCCTCCTCACAAGATTGATATCCCGCTTGGTTCTCAAGAAAGAAAGAAAAAGAAAAAAAAAACACAGCTGCTAATGCCCAATCTCTCATACAATAGTCATACACACAACGATACGGACAGAGCAAACTAGCCCTCATCGGCCTGACTCGGGAGCTCGCACGCGAATATCCGCAACTGAAATCAGTCGCCATACATCCGGGGAGAATCCTTACGGGAATGGCCGTCTCTTTGCGCAAGGAAAGTCTGCTTGCCCGTATTACGGCGCCGATCGCGCCGCTTGTCTGCGTGTCTGTAGCCGACGGGGTCAAGAACCATCGTAAGTACCTACCTAGACATCCGCTCCCAAGAGCCATTGGATGAATACCTCCGCGACAAGGGGTAGTTACTGACTTATATTACTGCAGTATGGGCCGCGACGAGCCCCGACGCGGAAAGCGGCAGGTATTACGAGCCTGTCGGCGTGGCCGGAAAGGAGACGGCGGTAGCAAGAAACGAGGACCTGTTTAGAAGACTGCGGGAGTGGACGGATAATGAACTTGAGGGGGTGAGCTTGACGGAGTGAGCTTGACGGAGTATACGCCTGCTAGAAGTGGAAGCGGTATGTAGCAAGGGAATCTTCGGCATATAGAATTAGATATAAATGGTAAATACTTCATTTCCAATACACACACTTCCAATATGTCGCTTTACTCCCCTCCCCATGCCCTCAACCCCGCAGCAGAGGAGAATGAGGATTTGCAAATGCCGCGCATAACTAGACCAGGATCTCCGCATTCATGGACTAGTTAGGTTGGGGTAGCCGTGACGGTAGGTGAACTTATACCAGATTTTGGTAGGTTCGGTGTGATGCGGCTGGCTCAATCCTGCACGCTGGTGAAGCTTGTGGGTGTTTGCGTGGATCTCTGGCTCGGGGTATGAAGCTATGAGATGAGTATTTCTATGGGTGGGATCGCCAGGAACTTTCATCTTGAGTCCAGTCATCTGTCACATCTATACTTTTATATTATACGGTATACGACGTAGTTCTCTGGCCCTGACAATCTCCAATATGTCAACAGACGAAGAAAAGCCAGCAATCTCTCCAATGGAGATGGAAAAATCTAGGATGAGCCACAAAGAAGAACTTGAGATCGTACCGATCGAGCAAGAGGCGGTCCAGGGCGCTTATCATGTCCATCTCAGCTGGAGATCATGGGTATGAGGCATCAAGACTATCGTTTCGTTTCGGGTTCTATAAGCTGATAAGTTTACGTCTAGCTGGTGGTCTTCATAACATGCTTCGCGTAAGCCTCCTCGCACGCCTGCTTCACACATGATAGATGCTTATCCGGTGCAAACAGGGTAATGGCACAGGTATTCGTAGTGGTAGCCGCAGGATCCGTCATCGCTTTCATCATCCGCGACTTGGGAGACGCCTCGATAGCCGGTTGGGTCATTCAGGTACGTATTACTCCCTTCCTCTTCCTCTTCTTCTTTCTCTTCTTCTTCCTCTTCCCTCCGTACTCGCTCACGACACGGGCTGACTAGATTTCCAGGGCCCGCTACTCATGCAATCCGTCCTGTCGCCAATCGTCGGCCGCCTATCCGACGTCCTCGACAGGAAATATCTTGCCGCCGTGCCCCCGTTAATAGCATTTGTAGGCTCTGTGGTATCTGCCAAGGCGACGTCGATGAGCATGCTTATCGGCGGCGGAATCCTTATAGGGGCCACGCTTGCTACGGTATCCATTGTCCAGGCGATTCCGTCAGAGATCTTACCTCTAAAGTTTCGCGCGCTGGCTAATGGATTTGCTTTCGTTGGTGGTGCTATTGGTGGACTGTGAGTTTGCCCCCTTCATCCCCTTCACCCCCTTTTGCGTCCTTCGTGTCTAGTTAGGTGCCTAGTTTTGTAGGTCAAGACTTGAGAGTATTTTTTTCTAGAAGCTAAAGATATGGGAAACAGTATCGGTACCCTCGGCGCCGGCGCAGTCACAAACGTCGACTCGGGCGGGTGGCGGTACATATTCTGGATGCAAGCCGCCTTCCACGGCATCACCAGCATCGGACTCTTCTGCTTCTACTGGCCGCCGAAGCAAAGTATCGAGTACCCGAAGATGTCAATACGAGACTACGTCTGGGCATGCGATCCCATAGGATCCGCGCTATTCGTCGGCGGCGCAACTCTCCTGCTGCTTGCGTTCGACTGGGCGGGCGGCGCGTACGCTTGGTCGAGTCCGCACGTCGCTGTGCCGCTTAGTCTGGGCTTGGTGATGATAGTGGGTTTTGCTGCATACGGTATGTTGATATGGGGATATTGGGTCATGAATTGGCTGACGATAGTAGAATGGAGAGGTAGATCCGACGGCCTAGTCGCCCACGTCTTCTTCCGGCAAAACGCCAATTTCGCATACGCGGTCTTTGCCTTCGCGGTAGAGGGCTGGATTTTCTATTCGGCGGTCAACTCGGTAGTACCGCAGATCGCTCTCAACCTCGGGTTCGAGAGCGACTCCTGGCGTATTTCGGTGCGGCAGCTCAGTTACCAGCTTCCCGTTCTATTCACCTCTGTACCGATTACATGGTACGCGACCCGATTCAAGGATCTCAAGGTTCCGCTGCTCATTACCTTTACCATATTCCTTATTGTGTAAGTCCCCCCCTGTGAATTCCTGCGTGTAGACTCTAGAAATGGAAGCAAGCCAAGCAACATGCTAATAAAAGCCTACCACACTAGAACCATCTGCTACGCCAATATCAAACCATCCTGGAGTTCCGCACAACTAGGCTTCAACGTGCTCGCGGGTATCGGCCAAGCCGGTCCGCTTACGCTTCTCGTAGCCGCCATCCAATTCACGGCACCGCACGCCTTCCTCTCTACGGCCACCGGCTTAGCTTTCTCGGCCCGTGCTATCGGCGGTGCCTTCGGGTCGGCCGTATTGAATGCTATCATCAACGGCCGACTGGCGGGCCACTACGCGGCGGGCGTCGGGGCCGCGGCCGTGAGCGCAGGTCTGCCCGAGAATAGCGTGCCAGAGCTACTCGAGGCGTTAGATGCCGGGACGATAGGGACGGGAGTTACGGCGGCAACGCCTGCGATTTGGAGCGCGGCGGTCGAGGCGAGTCGGTGGGAATATGCGTACGCGTATCGGTTGGCTTGGGCAAGTATCATTCCGTTTATCGTTCTAGCTATTGTTGCCGTGGCTCTGCTGAAGGGCGTTAAAGAGTTGATGACGGAGAAGGTCGAGGCTACTGTAGAACATGTTCCCACACAAGAATAAGCACCCTCGACGTCTATTTAGATTATCTAGATTAGAATTGGTCCGGCATTGTGGCGGATCCTATCTAAGATGTTCTAGATTTTGAGTAAGGGATGAAAGTTGTACATTTGGTTAAATCCCTAGATTAATTTCGAGGGAGTCGAAAGAGCTGATCATCTCAAAAATTTCAAAATATTCAGGCTGTCAACACTCACTTCTCATGGAATCCTGAGATTGTTTTCGATGAGCTAGCTTTTGATGTATGCCTACCTAGGCAACACGACAACGAGATCTTAAGGCGACTATACGTAGCTTCGTAGATAAAGTCCAATTCTAGATCTTGGACCCAATTTGCATTGTCGCAACGTATTGAAAATACGACTGTCGCTCCACCATCAATCGGCTTACGTCTTGCAAGCAGGAGCCCCGGCATCCCGCTTTGACGGTCCTCGTTCCTCGTCTTCAGTAACGTCCGACAGGTTTGGTGTACCCGAAAGCCGTGATTTTAGCACGGGCTGAGCGATCCTTGTTAGCCAAAGCCGCATATATCAATCGTCTAGCTACTTACCTCGACTCGCCTCGACTCAACTTCGACTGGATAGTGTAGTCGTTTTATGAACTACCTACACGTAGAAATCTACCTTCGGTGATCCCGTTATCGACAGAGGGATTTTGTTGAGTTGGAATGTATTAAACTCAAGGCTGGCCCTGTTGGCGACCATCCAGCCACTTGCTCATGTACGGACCGTCCAGCCAATAGCCGAGCTTCTTGTAATAACTCCTCACTCCGACACCACTGATGACGCTAATCTTATCGCTTCCGTGCTCGTCCCGGGCGATGCGTTCCGCCTCCTCCATCAGAAGCGTACCGAAGCCTTGGTGCTGGAACTTCTTCGGGTCTCGAGCATGTACCGGTACGGCGGTTCCGTAGACGTGGAGTTCTCGAACCAGACTAGTCTGTTGACCAGTCAGCTCCTTGCGGTATGTGTACTTCTCCGTGCACTTGCGCAGACGCAGTAGGGCCACGAGGATATCCTGCTTCGGGTCCTCGTAAGCTAGGAATGTCTCCCATCCACCGTTGGCAGCGTAATCGCGACGAATCAGTTCGATCTGGTTCGGTCGGATTTTGTTCTTGACCTCATTGATTCCGACTTCGCGTGTTCTCACGTCACGGCAGCTTGTCCCGAAGTCCTTCATCCGAGCAAGAGCCAGCTCTCTCAAATTACCATTTTCGACACCCGAAGTGACTAGAGGCATTGGAATATCTCTCTGGACCCGGTAGATTCTCGTCCACGGCGGAACTAGGGCTAATATCCTCGCAACGATGTCTATCAGAGCATTCGGGGTGTAGTTCTTATACCGTCCCGTCCGCCATAGTTCGTAAAGACCCGTACCACGGATGACCAGCGTAGGATATATCTTCAGTCCATCCGTTCGGAATGCCGGGTTTTCAAAGTATTCTCTGAACTGATCCAGATCCCGCTCCATTCCCACGTTGGGCAGATCGGGCATCATATGCGAAACCACCTTGAATCCGGCGTCCTTGGCGAGACAGAACGTCTCCGCGACAGCAGCTACGGTATGGCCTCGGTTGGTATCGCGAGCAACGTCCTCGTACAGGGATTGGACGCCGACCTCTAACCGTGTACATCCGTAACGGAGCATGTCGGTTAGGTGCGGCTGTAGGCAGTAATCAGGGCGGGTCTCGATCGTGATGCCCACGCACTTGACATTGCTCATCTCGCCTGCTAAGACGGCCTCGTCGACATCGGTAGTCTGATAGCCGCTTAAGGCGTTGTGCAGTTGCGAAATAAATTCTTCTCTGTAGGGGACGGGCAACGACATGAACGTGCCGCCCATGATAATGTATTCGACCTTGTCGACCGAGTGTCCGAGGGACTTGAGCTGATCGACGCGACCTCGAGCTTGTTCGAAAGGATCGTATCGGGCACGAATGGCGCGCATGGACGTCGGTTCGTAGCCGGTATAAGACTGGGTGCTATATTCGAAATCGGAGTCGGGACCGCCGGGACAATAAACGCAAATATTTCCAGTGTAGGCAATATGAGGACACCTATGGGGCTTGCACATGACGGCAACGACGGCGATTCCAGAGGATGTGCGAATTGGCTTCGCGACGAGCTTGGGTAGGATGTATTTCTTGTAGTGTTCGGGGACGGCGGCAATGATGGCAGTCAATGGCGGCATGCTGGCGATCTTGTGCTTTCTGGAGAATTTCGACCGTAGGCTGTTGAGGTTGATATCTCGTTTAGGATTCTTGGGGTCTTTAGAAGCTTCATGGTCTTCGATAAGGGCGCTGGCGATGTCGGCGCAACATCGTAAGAATCGTTCGTTTTCGGGGGGAAGGTTAGCATCCTTCTTTCGGACGGTAGCAGTTATCGTAGTCGTAGTCGTAGTCGTAGCCATCTTGATCGCATAGAGGTATGTCGCTTCAGATTCGATTCAGATTCAGTTCAGATTCAATTTGAAGGTGTATAGAAGTAGAGATATCTTATCGGCCTATCTCGTGAGCTCGGAGCGGGCTATCGATTGGTGTTTAGATGCGAGTTCAAAGTGGGAGTTATAATGACGAAAAGAATGAGGATGAAAAAGTGTATGACACAGATTGATTGATGGTGGGGCTCAGTAGTGGGGGTGGGAACCTTAAACCTTAAATTTGGTATCTATCCAACCAGAAGCGACCTAACGACCGGATGGGGAATAACATGATGCCGATCCCCACTAGCGGGTCACCACTTTGCCGGGAGTCGGCCCCGCTATGAATGCCAGCTGTCCAGTGCTTTAGGTAGGGTGCTGTAGTGCCGATACAGGTACCTAATACAAGCTCTGGGCTGTATGACCTGAACGGTTCAGCGTAGCACGGACCAACAAGCGCGGGGTTACCGTAGGTTCAATTGATTCACCATTTACATGTGCCACGGTTTGCATGCTGCATGGATGCATAGAAAGAAGGCGAAGTAAATGCATATCCCATATCCCATATCCGTCAGATTCTTTTTGTCCAGATACTTTTTCAGTGTATGCCTAAGGTCTCAGGTGAAGAGTGGAAGGTTATCAAACCAGGCTACCGGCTACCTAATCACATCGTTTCCGTTCTTTCAAACCCTTTGGTGTTTCAGTGACGGTTTATGCATTCTGAGTTGTCACGTCACATTCGACATTCGTAGCCGTTAGGTTCGCTTTCAACTGCCTCACCCTGCAACTGCAATAAGACATCCTCCCCACGGGCCATCCCGCTTTCAGCCTCGTTCTATATTCCCTTGCAGCAGGGACGACTCAACGTTCCTATATAGAAGTACAGGTCAAAAATAACCAGCCAGCAGTCGCAGGCCAAAGAACGGGTCCTCCTTCCTTCACATCTTCGTCACCATACCACACCTTTCCCTCTCCGACCGATACCAAAGTTTACGATAGTCTACGTCGACCATCGCCAACATACTTTTTGGTCGCATAGGGATATCTTCAGCAAACATCAATCATCCACCGATCACCATGGCATCAAGCCGCGCGCGCCGAGTAGCCAAGGAGCTATCCGATATGGATGCCGACTCTCGATCGTCGGGCATCACGGCTTGGCCTGCCACTAGCAATGGCGACCTAACTCATCTGAAGGCTTGCATCCCTGGCCCTCCCGGTACGCCGTACGAGGACGGTAGATTCATCGTCGACGTGACGATTCCCAACGAGTACCCGTTCCGACCTCCCATCATGAAGTTCGACACCAAGATCTGGCATCCGAACATCAGCAGTCAAACTGTAATGTCAACCCTAGTCCCTAGTCTATTGTCCATCATCTACGTACTATTTAACTCGTGCTAATAACTATCGCGCAGGGAGCGATTTGCCTAGACACTCTGAGTTCCGCCTGGTCCCCCGTCCTCACCATCAAGTCGACCCTCCTATCCCTTCAAGGCCTCTTCGAAAGCCCCGAGCCCAAGGACCCCCAAGATGCCGAGGTTGCCAAGATGATGATCAACGACCTGGAGGCCTTCAACAACAAGGCACACGAATGGGCTGTGCTATTCGCCAGTGCTCCCAACAATCCCAAATTCCAATCTGTCCAACCGCGAACGTATATCTCTCCTGACCAGCAGCAAATCGACGACAGCCGGTACGTCCGACACCCATGTTTCAATATATACCTATTACACATACGACCTAAGCTTTGTGGTAGATGGCTAATTAGATCCAACAGATACCAAGGTTACAACAAGGACCTGATCAACCGATTCGTCAGCATGGGTTTCGATATCGATCGAGTAGTCGAGGCATTCCAGTTCTTTGGTATCGACCGACTAGACGGCCAGGACTACGAGCTGGAGGAGGCCTATATGGGAGACATCACAGCCCGTCTGCTGGGAGAGCCGTGAATAATTCGGCTCGGTGTATGAAGCAGGTTCGTCGTACTTGGGGGTGGTATTAGGGGTCATTCTTCTCCTGTATTCCATGTTTTTTTTTTTTTTCGTACGGGGTCGGGAATTCTCGGGGACGGACTTGAGAAGATAAGGGAACAGCATGACAGTCACAAATTCGCATCATCCTCAGCAAAGAGATTCGCCTGCGCTAGGATTAGCAGCATTTCCAGGCTAGAAGTATCTTCGCAGACTTTGCATGGGGAGTTGAGCGGCGTTAAGGGAAGGTTCATTGCTTGGTCAAGCAAGTTCTGCTCGAGTTTAATACTATTCACACGACCAATACAGAGTGACTTTGTCTTTACTTGTGAATAAATCCAATAAATCTACTTTCATTCCACACAACAATTAGTAGAGAAGCAACACTTGTTGCTCTTAGTAGAGGTACATTAGGGGTAAATGTTGCCATTGACCACTCGCGTCCAGGAGACCTACATAGTAAGTTGCTCACGAAATTCAGATGAAAATCACATAGATCACCTAGAGAAGCCAGTTCCGGCTAAAAATGCATCGAAGATTCCAAGTGCCACGATCAACTACGTGAGTCTATTGTAGATTTAGTGAGCACTTCCTTGCGAGGCGATGGCCCAGGCGCAAATTAGATACAGCCAAACAGCGAATTCATCTCACCAAGCCAAAAGGAAAGAGTAATAGATACCAGCATACACCAGAGCTTGAACCTGGAACCTTGAGACTCTAATCTCATGCTCTTTCCACCTGAGCTACACATGTCTACGTTACTTTGCCTTTCTCCATTTTCGAGAGGTAGGAAGGTTACAGGTAATCGTTGTAAAAATAAACCCATACCTCTAAAAAAGCACTCGATTCATATCCATCAACCCCGAGAGCAGAGATTCAAGCCAGCCAGCAAATCGCTCGCCAAGACATCAATGCCAGCAGACTCCTGGTCCTCAATCCCAAAACCTAGGAACAAGACATCATCCAGATAGCCATGGTACCTCTGCCCGCCAACCTTCCAGCTCACGGAAGTAACGTAGAACATCTGGCTATGCGTCTCGCGCCCGTGAATCCATAAGGGTTTCCCCGAGATCCCGTATACCTCGAACGGCGGCCGCCGCTGGAATACCATGACGTACGGCTCGTATACGCTATGAAAACCGCGGAAAGTCTTATGCTGGAACACCGTAAAGATGAAGGTGTTGGCGTCGCTTGGCGCGCAGTCGGGATCATGCCGCCGGCACATGGTAATGGATAGCGAGTTGGTCGCTTGGTGGATGGATTCGTGCTCGGGGCCCGGCTTCGGCATGTACTTGCCTAGACACTTTTCGTCGCCCGCTGCCGCCGCTAAAGGGGCTAGGTCCGGCCCTGCCGAGCCATCGGCGCCGAGTCGAGCGAAGGAGCGCCGAGGCGCAACGTCGTAGTGTGCGTACATCTGGCCGTCGGCATCCCAGAAGACGAACCAGTTCTTTTCCGTCGCGAAATTGGTGATCGGTCGGTGTAGCTCCGTGCCCAACTTAAAAGGGCTCTCCTGCTCTTTACCCTCCTCTCCCTCTCCATCGCTTCCCCAATTCACTAGCACACGGAAATCTTGCATCCACTGCCCGAAGCAGGTCTCGTGGGAGTTGCTCCCGTAAATCGTAAATAAAGTCTGCGGACCGTGAAATACGCGGGCGTCGTGGGGACCGACGCTCAAACTGAAATACTCGAGCTCATCTTTGCAATCGCCCTGGCCTGTAGGCACGATGGGCAGCGAGACCGGAGGGAACAAGCAGCGAAGCTCACTGCTGCTCTCGTCGAAGGCGGCGTCGCATGCCAGCTCGACGAACTGCGTGTGTGTAACGTCTGCCGGATCGTGCTGCTGCGCGACTATTACCCACGTGTTCGCGAGCAGCGGATGAGGGATGATGTTGGGATTTATGGTTCTCTTGTCACCAAATCTGAGCCGAAAGTATTTTCCGTCCGGGGTCGAAAGGGAGAAGAGCTCGATATGCGTTTCGTCGGCATTAGAGAGAAGTTCGCCATGTCCATCAACAACATCGTCATCGAAATCGCTTGAAGCGCTACTGGCGGCGTCGGCTTGGTAGATTACATGCTCCGGCTTCTGCTGTATGGTACTGTAGATACTACAGAATGTACGCCCTATCGGTTGGTTTATCTCGTGGCAAGACTCAGGCGACCGGCTATGGAGATATAAGAAGCCGATATAGACGAATAAGAGTAAGGGGACGACAAGGAACACTATGCGCTTCAGTTCTTTTACTCGCATTTTGTTTTTCTGGAAAATGTTATTTAAAAAAAAAAAAAAACCCTTTCCCCGGCCGAGTAAACTTCATTCACCCGACGCAGAATGATGGAGAACGTGCCATTGCTAGTGGCTAGTAAGATGTATAGCTAACCGCGAAGGTATTCGAGGTGGTGTGGGAAGTGCTGAGTTAGGCAGGTTCCTACGCGCTCGTGTATCACAAGCTAGCCTCATTTTCTGCAGAATACGATATCACGACCTTCCTCATATCGGCTTTAGCTTGCCTAATCGCGGGCAGCGATCTATAACTTTGTCTCATCTCAGGTATTGTGTAAGCGGAATCCTACCGGATAGAGTTCATCGCCGACGTGACACAGCGTTACCCAGAAGGAAATATTGACCCCTGCGGGAGAGCCTCGGTCTGATGAATTAACATGTGCTACGCCGTACCAAGCTACCGGGTCAAGCAAGGATAGGGGTGAAAATGAGTTACCCCCGAAAGTCGACTCTTAAATGCATTAAATAATCTCATAAGATCTCTACGACTCGCGGCACTAGATGAAATGACGCCTCGTTTGACGAGAACAGTGGTCATACTTTAGGTAGCAAACAGAAGAATACAGCAGAGAATTACGCATCTCATTCTCGTATGTCGTTTGCGTACCCCTAGGCTGATCCAGAGTTATCAGTCCCTACCTATGCACGCACTACCAACGCTATCGCTCAATGATCTACCGCCGCTTGAAATGAAGCCCATGTACGTAAAAACTCGTAGCTTGGATATCCTTCGAAACTCTCCTTGCAAATCCACCCCCCCTACTATCGGAGAAACACCCGTAGGGTTCCGAGCATAAACTTGAATATCATTCCGAAGGTGCCCAGCATGACAAATATCTTGACAAACTCCCACCAGTACTGCGTTCGGACTTCCGTCTCGACGTGTCCCTTGATTCCCGCACCGTTCGCCGGGAATCGACCCGTCGAGACATACTGCTCGAGTAGCGCATCTTTCTCGTACCACCGCTCCCGGAGCCACACGTCAAACTTTTCTTGATCGTCCAAGGGCATGTCGGCCAAGGCGAATCGCCTCCAGTAGAAGTTGACGGATTTTGGAGGTCGCCCCTGAAAGTAAGTACTCGACAACGTGAAATAATCTTCACCGTATCCCCCTCGGCTGGAAAAACCCGTCAGTTATTGAATGCCAGCTACGAGTAATGAGCAATGGGTTTAAGAGAGTACACTTACGGGACACCTTCGTAGGCTACAGTGCAGTCGTATACGTATTCGACCGTCCCCTTGAGTTCGTTCAGACAGAAGAACATACCGGTGCTTCGAGGCAGCATCAAGTGCTCCATGTCGCGCAGGCCCGTCTTGGCAGCCCATTTCGCCGACTTGACCCGGCCGTTGTTAGATAGGTTTGTTCCTTCGGGGAAGAGGAGGAGCCACATCGGGTCCAGATAACTCTCGCCGTCGGGATCCGTATGCTGAGTTTTCAACTTGCCGAGCCTGTGAGCGAGGCGCGGCTGATCGACAGCCATCTTTCGAGACATGAAGATGAACCCGAGGAACATGCACCCCGGGCCGAGGACGGGAATCCATTTCAGCGACTCCTTCAGGATAATGTAGATATGCCCGTGCATATGGGGGTTGTTCGTGTATCCGACCCACCACAGATACAACCAGTCGGTATAGATCTGTCGCAAAGCAATACTGGTCAGCCACCTACGTTCATCCACACGGGATCATCGAGCCGGCCCAGACCTGGTGATTCGCAATCATAACCATGCGCTCGGGGAAGGCACACTGGACTCTGCCGTCCGGCGTCAAACTAAGCTGACCGGCCACAGAGGCATCACCGCTTATCCTTATTACCGTCGGCGCCCACCACTGGGTCATGGTCGTGATCAACAGACCAAACGACGCTTTCGTCAACGACATGTATGCGTAGTAAAGTTCGCGACTGAGGTAGTATAGCGGGCTTCCGATGATTTGGGTAGCATGTACGCTGTAGCCATATCCATATCAGAACCGGGTCCATCATTTTGTATGCTACGAAGCCGAGAGGGATGGGGAAACAGGACATACGTCAAGCAGCCACTTCCAAAGTATATGGCAAACGTAATGGCACGAAGTAGCGCTCGGAAACGGCCGTATTTGGCTTTCCCAGCAGGATGGGCCATATTCGACGGGTTCGTGGTATCGGCCGTTTGTTTCGATTTCGATTCCGATTCCGGGATCGCGACCTTGCCCGGGAGCGGCCCACGCTGCCGCAGCTCGGCGGCAGTCATCGTCGTACAGAGTAGCGAGAGAATATAACGGATGAAAGAGGCTCGATGAAAAAGGTAGAGAGCGGTGGGGGTCACGCGACGCTTGGAGTATAGAGAATGATCGGCGGGGGGATCACTCGGGGATCTCGGATGCGCCGCTAGGAGTTGCCACTATTCCGTAGTAGCAAGCGGTCTATGAACGATCAGGTAGAATGCTAAAAGGCTTAGTTATGTAGTTAGTATGATTAAGTACCTAAGGTACCTAAGTAGAGAGTAGAGGGTAGAGGGAGTCGTGTAGAAGAAGGGAAGAAAATATCTATGTCGCAATCCTCGGGGTGCATCAAGAGAGGGAGGCTGCTGACTCCCATTTAAACCGTCCAAACCGCGACATATAGGGAGATGAGAACATTGCAAGACTGACCGTTTTTAGATGTCGTAAGGACGATAGCGAATGTGTCATGCTGTCGAAGATGTAGAATCTATCGAGGTGTTGCCTAGGTGTGTAGGAGTGTGGGATGCTTTAAAGGCGATAGGGTATCTGCAGGCTGTCTGTAGGCGAATAACAAGCGACGACCTACCTAACGCAAGGCAGATTTATGAAGGACAGCATGACTCGGTAGGTTAACGTAGACCTTGATGGACTAAAATAGGAACGATCACGAGAATAGGCAGACAGAACGCTGACTGGACAGGCTGATAAGGTGGGAGTTAACATGTATTGCAGATGCAGGTTTCTTATCGGTGCTTGGGGATAAGTAGAAATAAGTAGAAATTCAATTAGGCATGTTGAAGATGCGGGGCATGCAGGTAGTACAAAAACGGGATGACAACACGTGCCAACTGGTTTATTTCAAGGCAGATATATTAGTAGGGTTCATTATCGTCATATTTATCATGAGTACCTACCTCGTACCTACATACATGGTAGACTCGCAGGGTAGGAAAATCAGGAATTAGAATGGCGGCTTATCAGGAATCAAGAAGACATTCGAAAAAAGGAGGGGTCTTGAAGATGTACATTGTACTCCCGGACTCCACGATGACGATCGCGGAGGGCCGGAGCTAGCGGGTTTAGCAGTCCCATCATGGATCATTCGTAAGCAAAATAAGCATTCAGGGGGGACTGTCAGATTACCTAGATGTACTTCGACACTGCCCTTCAACACTGTATTATGACATTTTCGGTAGCAATGACCACCCCTTACTTCTTGACGTATCCTCCAAGGCCACTCGATGAGTCAAAAGATAACTCCCAGACTCGTCATGTCCTCATATTCTTCATCTCGGGGAATCCCGGCCTCATTGATTATTATGAGCCGTTCATGTCAACGCTTCGACAACTCATAGACGAAGCAGCATCCCTTCAACATGTCCGCTTTCAAATATACGGTCAAGACCTCGCTGGTTTTCGAGATGAGGACCACGAACCATTTAACTCGAAGAGGAAACCTCACGACCTCGAGTACCAGATCCAGTACACATCGAAAGCCTTAGGGCGCCTGAGAATTGAATCCGGGCCGCGTATCGGGTCCCCCTACGATGAGGTCCTGCTCATCGGGCATTCTGTGGGTGCATACATGGCCCTCGAGCTGTTCCAACGGAACCTCCGAAACCCGGACTCGGATTCACATCTTAATCTCACTTCTAGCATCCTCTTATTTCCCACCATCAATAACATATCCAACTCCTCCAACGGCTGGAAGATGGATCTACTTCGCCGAACGCCCTTGCTCGGTGATAATGCCTATCGTTTTGCCCAAGGGTTCTTGCATATCTGCCCGCAGCCCGCGCTGAAATGGATCGTGCATAACGTCGCAGGGATACCGGCGCAAAACGGAGATATAACGGTGAAGTGGCTCAAGAGCCGGGACGGCGTGTGGCAGGCCTTACATATGGGCATGGACGAGATGAAAGTGATCGGCGAGGACCGGTGGGACGACGAGCTGTGGGAAATCTGCCACGATGCCCAAGTTCGGCACAAAGTGGTGCCCAAATTTTTCTTCTTTTTCGGCAAGGACGACGAATGGGTGGCAAGACGGCACCGTGACGAATTTATCGAAAAGAGGCAGAAGAATGTGGAACGAACCAAGGTAATAATTGACGACGGGGATATTCCCCACGCATTCTGTATACGTAAGTGGCTTGAGCGTATCCCATTTTGGTACCAGGAAGATGAGTGCTAACACACGACGCAGATCACAGTGAGACGGTCGCCGAGAAAGTTAGTACTTGGATTGGCGAGATGTACAACAAGGAATGAAATCATCCACCACCTAAACTTATATGATATCTGTACAAACCACGAATGATTACATTAGCCCACATTACCTACCTCCCGTGATCATTCAAGGGGTGACGAAAACGAGAAAATAGCGAGAATGGGTGGCTTGACCAAAACACCACGTGTTAAAATACGGATAGGACGACTGATACTCTAGCAGCCAGGACAGACTTCACATACGGCTTGGCCTGAAAAGCGTGCAGCCTCAAAAGTCAAGGAAAAGCGCCGGCTACGCAATACACCGCACGAACAGTTCGAATACCTTACATTCAACAGGACAAATTAGTTGAATGGCATCTATACATCAGGATTCTAAGCTACCCAGATATGTACACGCATCCAACTATCCACCAACGCTTTACAACAAGACCATACCGGCACCAACACCCATAGCCACCAGCATGTACAAGCCGATAGCCATGTCGCCCATGGTCATGAAAGCACTCATGCGGACCGACGCGGGGGCAGCAGCGTTCTCGGTAGAGTCGGCGGTAGACGAACTACTGGTCGTGCCAGCGGTGGCAGTGGCCGCAAGCGCGACAGCAGAGTTAGCCTTGGCTAGGGAAGCGTCGCAGCTATTCTCCAACGTTAGTACAAGGCCTCGGCAGCATTACATCACGAGAAGTACATACCTAGAGTTGGTGGAGCCCGAGACAACCTGAGCGGCACCGTTGAAGTCGCAAGCGGTAGACTTGCTGTTCTGGTTGGCGTAGTAGGCGTTGAGGATGTGGGCCAGCTGCTGCTTGGCGCTGCACATGCCGTAGGGGCCGTAGACACCTGTCTCGGTATCAGCCTTGATGCCGGCGCAGGCGGCCGCGTCGTTTTCGCAGACGTAGCCGAAAATGTCACCGTAGTCCTTCTCTGCGAGGTCGTCCGAGGGGACGCAAGACGCAGCACTCATCATGCAATCGCAGAGGTCGCTGTCGGGGGTAGGGGGGAGGATATCAGCCGCCTTCCAGTCGTCGGAGATGGCGGGGCAGGCAGCGGGAGAGTTGGTCGGGTTGTACGCAGCCATGGAAGTAGACGAGGGCTTCGCAGCGGCGAGCTTCGACTGCAGGACGTTGTAGTTCTTCATGGCGGTTGCCTTGTCGCCGCTGACCTTGACGAGACCGTAGTCATTCTCCTCCTCGTAATACATGTAGACAATACCACCGCTGAAGACATCGGTCATCTGATCGGAGTACAAAGCAGTAGTGTCATCCCAGAGGCGGCCTTCGGCACCGCCGACGGTGTTGCAACCGTATTCGGCGAAGAACACGGGAACGGAGAAGTTCGAAAAGAACTTGACCTGGACATCATAGCCGGACTCGGTGAAGCTGCTCTTGCCGCACCACGAGTAAATGTTGTAACCCCAGAAATCGATGGCGGCATCCTGCTCTCCGCAGTTGAAGTACTGGGCCATGTTGGCACGGATCTCGGCATCATCGTTGGCGGCGTATCCAACACCCATCCATCGGCCACCGTTAGCCATCTTGTCGGAGATGTACTTTTTGGTGTCCCGCACAGCAGCCTTTACGTAGGCCGAGGCATCAGCTACGAGTATTGGTAAGCATCGATGCAACGAATAAGAAAAAAAATGCGTATACGAGCAGAAAACGCTGGGGCCACTATGAAACAGCTCCAGATGCCTTCATTAATAAAAAGTGGACTTACTATTGGTGTTGTTGTTGGTGACCTCGTTACCAGCAAAGAACCCGATGGTGTTGTCGTACTTGCCGAGGTTGTCAATGACACCCTTGTATCGATCGAACAGCTCGACGTTCCAGGAGGGAGAGTCACGGTTGATAGACAGGGAAGGGTCACCCATGTCGGCAACGACGTAAATGCCTGCCTTCTCCAACATGGACATGCAGTCGCTATGGTCGGCCTTGGGGTCGATGGCGTAGGTACGGATGGTGTTGACACCCAGCTTCTCCAACAGCGGAATGTCGCGCTCGCAAGTGGACGCGTCGGAGAGAGGGTCTACGTACGTTTTGCTGGAACTGCCGCTGCCGGCAGGCCCGCCGCCGGCCTCCTGCTGGTAAGCGACACCTTTGAGGAAGAACTGCTCGCCACTCTTGGTGAAGAACTTGGTACCCTATACGAATTGAAGTCTCGTTAGACTGGTTTGTTCCCGTCATGACTTGCGCATCGAAGCTGACGCGATTAGGTCTTACTTACCTTCATGATGATAGGGTCTACGGCCGCGGCATCACTCGCGAGCAGTAGAGATGTGGTGAGTGCTGATCGTAGGAAACCCATCTTGGCTTTGATTGTTATCCCCGGGATCTGTGAGTGATGTATTATATTATTTCTGATGTTCGACAGCTTAACCGTCGATATCTTGCTTTCCTGGTGGTGAGTTGGCGAAGTTCCCCTTCCTGTGGAATTTTTCGTGGTATGAGTTGATTCGTGGGACGTAGAGATAATATCAGACGCGCCGTCCGTCTATTGCTTTTTCCCTTCCACGATCAAGTTGTATAGCACGAGTTTGAAAAGAGAGCGTGTGAATAAACGATGGTATCAATGAGTGTTGGTAGTTGGGGATACCTGAATCCTTCTTCCGCCAAATGCCGATTAATTACAAAGGCTAGAAAAGTGCTATTAGAGAGAGACACGGAGAAGATGTGGCACGAAAGACAGAAGGACTTGGTCTCATAAAAGAAGGGAGACCGAAGGGCGAAAAACAGTAGATGCCAGTTAAGGGGAGCGCTCTCAGCTCGAAGAGGGGAGATTAAAACTGGTACCTATTTCATAGAGCCGTTGGAAAAGAAGCCCTAATTGGTCATAGGGTTCTGTGGATAGACCGATATAGATTAGTGAGGGCTGGGGTTTTTGCGGGTTGATGGACAGGGGCCGGGGGATTCCCCTGACCCTACTATGTAACCTAGGCCCTTGAACAAGGTGCTGATCGTATTGTTTGGTATTCTTAATCAAGCATTTGTGTATTGTTTGCGTTCTGACTGTGCCTAACATCATCAATTCTTGGTGACATCTAACCTCAAAGATCGAATGCATGCCACTAATTATTACATATTTCTTACATTAGGTACCTTAGGTAGGTAGAGCTGTGTTGCCATATCAGATTGGAAATACCATTTCCTATCCTGTTCGCTGGGTTCCTGATATAGACTAGGAGGCTCGTATTAAAGGTGCAGTAGTACCCGTTAAAGTTGGCGCTAATTATCGTACCTGTCGATCTTAGGGGAAGCTCTGGCGCCTGGACAAGGTTGGCAGCAAAGAGCCGAGACCCTAACAGATCCAACAGATCCATAGTAAAAGATTCTTTAAGTTGGTGTGGGACTCCCTAGTTTGTCGGCGAGGCGCAGCAATCCTCGATGGGACGTTAACACTGGGCACAAATCTGGTACGGGATTTTAGGCGTAGAAAGCCAGGGAGTAACGTGTAGTTTCAACTAGAGCTGGTTAAGCGATCGGTCCACTGGACAAGACAAATATGGGGTTGAGTCGCTAAACTGCTACAAACATATCTTCCTGATGTAATCTTGCCCAAATTCAGATACCAGAACACCCACCTTCGCCCCCATCTCGCACACAACTCCTGACTCCCTGAGAAAACTTGTGGTTGGTCACGTCAGTCTTGGTATACTTGGTGGAACTCTTTGGATGTCTTCTGTCTCGTCTAGGCAATGAATAACACGGGATTATAATGATCTTCTGCGATTTGCATGATCGTCCAACTTCCCCTTTACAATAAGCAACAAAACTAACAAGATTAGTCCGACGATTGACCTTTCCAGCTTGTCTACCAGTCTACTTACATACAATTCCGACACGTGCGTTGCCCTTTATGACGCACAGCCTTTTCATCTATCCTCTCTCCATCTCCCTTTATTTTTTCCCTCCCGCGTGGATGCCTTGCGAACTGAAGAAGCGGGTACGGAATCCAAGTAGGGCTACCCAGCAAGCAAGGCATTAGGCCAAGCCTACGATTGTTTGAAAATCACCATCGCTATGCAAGCAAGGGCACCAGTGACCTAGGTCATCATGTCATAGCTATCATAACACCCTGAAACCCATATCGCCTTCTGATTCCACAAGCCTAACGTTGTATCCAGTCCATCGTGATTTATCAAACCGGGCTGTTAGCCCCTTTTTACCGCTATTTCTCAATATCTTCTAACTTTTAATAGCCATAACTTACCCAAATCAGAATGAGGAATTAGACGATTCATAGCATTTAAGTCATTAGAGGCTGCGATACATAATAATAATAATTTTCCAATTTTTGGAGCAATTCGGATACTGCGCACAAAATCGCCTGAGAGCGTACTGCGCAAATAGTGTTGCTCCTTATATTCTTGGAAATAATATTCGTATCAATTGCTACTATGGCAGGCTTTGCACAAATAAATATGAAAAAAAAAACATAACATTAAATTAGAAGCTTTTAATTCACAAGGGTATTTTTCCGATTTTTATTTGAGCTGGCAGTGCTGTTAAACGTAATATTGAAGATGGTAATTTCTGTGGGAGCTAGGCTATAATATGACCTCACGTCGCTTGTTCCCACTGTAGCCCGTTTAGATTGTCTCGCGCACATGATCGTCGCCCTCCGGGTTTCCTATGGAACGGAAGCCAAGCCCCAGTTTATATCCGATTATTTCGTTCGCGTATGATCTTCCGCGTTCCGTGGCCGTTCTGTAACCGTCATGTTTCGGCTTGTGAACTCGGTCCGTGACCTCTCAGAGCCCGATCCATTAAAACTACCGAGTCAATCCAATCGGGATAACACATGGAAAATATACCATATCCCATATTTTACATCGGCAATGGTAAAAGAGTACGGAATATGACTAATTTATATTACTAAGGTGGCACGCTTCCCGTGTTTGTTGGCTTTCCGAGGCCTAAATCGCATTCCAAGGATTCGTAGCATGAATATATCTAACATCGTGGCGCGAAGCGTTTTCCCGAGTACTTGTCCAGAGCGAGAGCCGATTCGACGACTGTAAAGAGTACTTGTAAAAAGTAATAGATACCTATAAATTAATAGACTTTGACCTGAAAGCTGGGAAGATGAGCACGGCAATTCCCGATTTTATTTTTAATTTCTCTTTTAATTTTCACGATTAGCGCGATAATTCTAGCCTAGGTGCCCAAATATTTATCTCGAGAAGCGCGAGAAGCGCGAGAAGCGCCTTATTTGTTTAGAAAATCAACGACCAGAAATTCGTTAGACGTGTCTTGGGCTGTCTGGCTGTCTGGCTGTCTGGCTGTCTGGCTGTCTGGCTGTCTGGCTGTCTGGCTGTCTGGCGCAATTCTTCTACATCAAGCACCATGATTTACAAATGCCTTCGCGTGGGATTGTATCAATAGGTACCAGAAATATAAGGTGATAAATTGAATTAGTCTATCTTAGAGACTATTGGAAAGCGCCATAAGTCATCAGATCCAACTAGGAAATCTATCAAGACTTAAGAACTCAAAACCTCAGAATACCGGGCGTCCCTTTCAAGCTCGAGGTCCAAGTCAAGGACTCTAGGTAAGGTATTATCTTGCCTACGCCCCATATCATCTGAACTATCTGGGTAGACAAACGACACGTCCCATGAGTGGGACGTAACTTGGGGTAGGCTGGTATATCTGCGTGGAATTTTAGAAGTGTCGTAGAAATCGAAATCTTCGTTATATCGTGACGCAGTAGTGAGACGACGTAGGTATCCCTTTAGGACCAGGTCGTTTCCTTTCTTTTTTTTCTTCTTTACAGCTTCGGGCCTCAGGCGAAGGATGTAATAACCTCCTTGACCCTTCCCACAGCTGCACGGACCCGTTTGCAGCCCATGGTTCTAGACTCTGATTGCCTGTAAAAGTCTCCTAGACACAATAGGGGTAAAAAAACATTTACCCCTCATGTGTGGTTTCGCCGTCGCCATCGTCAAGATCGGAATCATCGTCGGCAACGAACGCTGCAGTGCCGCTCGAGTACTTGCATTCCATATACTCCGGCATCGGTACGATGGGATAGTATCTGTTGATGACTTTCTCGGCTTCTTTCCCAAAGGCGGCATCCCACGGCATCTTCATAGAAGAAGGGATCGGCCACCCCAACTTCGAGTTCCGAAGCCAAAGTCGCACGAGATGTCTCGACGATGTAGTACTGTCGCTGTATGCCTCTCTTGCGTGCAGAAGACCAAGGTTGTTGAGGAAGACGATGTCCCCCGGTTGCGTCTCCAACCGCATTTGATGCTTTCGGGCCGCGCTCTGGAGTACCGCGAGGGCCTCCGTCTGTTTCGGGGTCAGGGACGGGATCGAATTGTCGCGAGATAGGGGATGAGGCCCTATTCGAGCAGGGTCCATCGAGACCAATAGGTTCCCGGCGTGGAACGCAATGAGCGGAGATAGGACAAATCTGGGGCCTCTCCTCGAGCTACTGATAGTAGGTGTAAGCTTATGCCGCTACGCGAATAGCCCCTTCTCTATTCGAGGAAGCGAGGCGTAGATCTTACTCACGTCTGAATTGGCCAATTGGGTTCGGCGAGGGTATGCAAGGCCCACGGACTTGACTCAATCAGGTCATTGTAGATGGAAGCAATCGACGCCACGCAGGTATGGCCGCCTGTGTCGGCTCGATCTCGGACCTGCATGGCTAGAATTTCGCAGCCCATGTCGTTGTGAAAAGGCTGAAGGTTGTAGGTTGTTAGTTACATCACGACACTCCGTCCTCCTTACTCCTATACACCCGAAGTAGATAGAATACTTGGATACTTACCAAGTTACCGTTGGTATGGATTCCGTGCCGCTTAGCTTTGGGTACCGTCCAAGATTTGGAATCGGTAACGTGCGCTTCCCTTTGGTTTAGTCGACGCGAGATTAATACGGCGCACAGGTAACTTACAGAGCATGTCGCCTTTCGAATTCTGCAGCCCTCTCTGGTCGCCGATATAATCAGCCAGGGCCAAGAAGATGACCGTATTATCTTCGACCGTGTAGTTCTCGACGTCGAGTCCACGAATGATGCAGATCCCGCTGCCATAATGGAGTTCGTACGCGCATTGCTCAAGTTGGCTCTGGAGCTGGGGGAGTAGGAAACGTTCCCGGTTGACTTGATCTCCGTCTAGCTTAAGTTCTGCATGGATTTCAGCTGGTTGCGGAAGATCGAAACCGGGCAAACGAGGGGGGGGGGGGGAACTTACCAGAAAATCCACCGTGGGTCGCTTTTACCTCGGCTCGATGTTCACCTACGTGCAGTATACGTACAGGCGACCTGTCAGAACTCCAGTTCCTTGGGTCGTCGATACGGGCAGGCAAATCAGACGGGGCCAGGGGTTGCTGAAGAATGGTCCTCTGCTGCAAGACCAAGATATCCGCAGCGAGCCCATGCTCCTGGTCGCGCATCACTCGCTGCAGGTCAAAGCTTCCTGGGGCGGGCGAAACAGTGTGAGCTGTCATATTCTGTATTATGTGCTGCAGAATGGTATGGGTTTGGGTTTTGGTCCTTGGTCCTCGGTTCTCGAGGAGAGGAAAGAGTTTACGACTTCACCATTCGGGAGACTTATAACATCAAGACGTGTAGCAGATGGCACCTGGATATCGGCCACGACGAATACAGATTACAGATCACAACGACTGCAACGATTCCACGGGCGGCTACCCAAATATGACATAACTATCAACAAAGCTATTTGTCATTGGCTCTTTACAAGCTCATACTCCCTTGAAAACTGTCTACACGATAGTTTTGGACCTGAATGACGAAGTGAGGAGAAACACGACACACGATTGCAAAAACCCTGCACGGTATTTCGTGGTGGTCCGGCAACGCACGCCAGCAAGGCGGCGAGAGATGTGGTGACACCGGATATTAAAAGACAGGGTCGGTCTACGTCGGACCCTTTCCGGAAGGATGGGATCCTGCATATCTAGGTAGTTGTAGAGATAAACACTGCTACTATACTTGTTCGGTTTTCTTTCTTCAAAGGGGATGGCTATCCACGGGGGAGACGGGATGGAGGGTATGGTGGTGATACCTTAACAACACTAAAAGGGCGGCTCGTCAGGGGGAGCGTGTTATCGAGAGGCAGAGGTAGGTAACGTATCGTCCGACTTGCGTCGGAATGGGGAAATTAGTAGCCCGTCGATTTCCTCTTCTTAATGAACGATGAGATGTTTCAACCCACACGAGAGAGCCGCGAGGGGCGCGGGCTTCTGAGGCGAAGCGCACGTTCGAGCGACTAGAAAACGAGATCGACCTCGTGTAGCACATCTCCCGCTCGAAGCTGGCAACTACGAAATGATTCGAACCGCCTATAGACGCACATACCTTAGGTACTTTTCCATTTCCACTCCATGTCCATTTTTCAACCCCCCCACGAACTTGTTGAATTTCTAGGGGCCTGACGTGGCACCGGAAAGCCCCCGGACAGCCGGAAAGGATACCCTCGCTATAAGGCGAGACTACGATGGGATCTAAAACTTGGGCTAATTGGAAAAGGCACGTCTCGGAACAGCTTCCCACGGGAGCATCTTGGCAGATCTGCTGCTGTTATTGGCTCTCGATTGCTTCTCGACGATAGCCTCATGCGCGATCGACGCAAAGAGGATTCGCGGCCCAGGTTTGAGGAGTAGCCGGGGTGAAACCGGCGTGAATTCACTGGCGAGCTACCTACCTGGCATAACACATCACAGCCAAATTTTCAAAAAATCACACACGTACGGCACCGAATAGGCAACTCTGTCGCACGAATCATAACTTTCAACCGGTATATCTATAATGAGGACGAAGACGATGCTTTAGCTACATGATTGTCTCGTAAGTCTACCTAACATACGTGCCCCTGCCCAATATGCTTGGTCTTGGTGGATGAAAAAGCCACGAACAACAAACCCGCAGTACTCGACCGGCGGATGTTGTGCGTCAGGCTGAAAAGAGAACTCCTTTTTGCTGAAGAATCTTCAGCCTGTCCCCGGGACCTGGTATAATTAGGTAATGCGCGGATGCATTCTTGCGCTCGTCAGGTAGGGAATAGGTGACATAGTGGATGATAACATAAGGCAAGATAGGTAAGAGATAGGGGATTTGGGGAACAATGGTGTCTTAACTCCGAATGTTAACGCCTTTCTACATTGGCATCGTACAAGAGGGGGGGTAGCATGTCTCAGCTTGCAGTGTCCGTGTAGTTATGCGCTCATATTGGGGGCCATGGTACACGGCATATACTACTCCATGATAATTGATAGACCTATCTATGTACCTCGGGCAATGAATCTTGAGCTGGCGAATCGGCGTAGAACCGCAGCTACATACATACCTTAGGTAGGTAGGTACGAAAAGAAGAAAAAAGGAAAAAAAGGGAAAAAAAGGAAAAAAAAAGGCTGGTGGCTTATTGGTGGTGGCCTAACTTTTGCTTCTCCAATCACCGTGTTCTCGGTGTGATCCTGAGCTGGCAGACCGCCAGATCAACCAACATCGAGAGGGCTGAGGGCACCTGAAGGAACCTGACAACTTGGAGGGGAGTCCTCGATCTTGTTACTTAGGTATTATGTCTATAATGCGCAAGACGGTGCATTAGCCTACCCTTCTACAACATCTCGCCACCTGCGGATCGTCCATCGCACGACTTCAGGCCATCGCGGGTGGGACTCTGCCAGCCTGCGCGACTTTCCCGCGCAGAAGGATCGGCCCAAAAGCAACGGTCATTCTCGAATCGGTGAGGACATCTTCTAATATCGCTCTCGCAAAATAAAAAAAAATCCTATTATGCCGCTGACCGAGGCGGAGCTCGCGCGCATGCTGTGTATTACCAGCCTGCCAGCCAGACCAGCGAATGCGAAATACTGGTCCTACTACAACCACCTCGTCCAGGCCCTGCCCTGACCGGTTTCGATTCTCGCGCGCCACTCCACTTCCCCGGCCCGACGGTGAGTGTGACAGTACAGCGAAGCAAGAACCTTAGCACCGCACCTTGAGACCGGCAGTTTTCGACACAGGCGCACAAACGCAGGCTACAACGCAGGCCGGCCACGCGCAGCTCAGGAACAAGGACCGCTGCGTCGCTTGTCAGGCCTGTCAGCCGGAGAGAAATGAGATCAGATCATTGTTAGATAACGGTAGGAAAAAAAAAAGATGAATGAAACCGACGTCGCGGCCTTCGAGCCCGTTCCCACACTCGTAAAGCCCCCCTCGACCCACGGCTTGCCTCGTACCGGGGTTATGTCAATTGAGCAAACGTCATGTAAGGCGAGAAAGCGGCCTCGGGTCCCGTTCCATTCCTCAACCAGCTATAGCCCCAGTCATTCCTCTTCCTCGTCGCGCGTCGCGAAGTCCAATAAATTCAGGGGTTCCGGCGGGTCAGCGCCGTCGTCGTCATCATTGGCTGCCAGAGTCGCTGAGAGTAAGAGACCAAGGACCGCCGCCGATGCTGCCGCAGTGACGTCCATCCTAGCTGCCGCCACCGCGACAGCCGACGACCTCGGGGTTTTTGGGCACCAGACTCAGACTCAGACTCAGACTCAGATACCTAGGCACCAGGCTTCCGAGACCAGATGGGACCATCTTTCCTTCCTGCCAGGTCCCCCTAGTCACGGCCAAGAGTCAGATACAAACACCGGGCCGAGGGACCACTTCACCCTGTCGTCTTCCACCCTCTCACAGAGTCAGGGTCCGGACCTGTACTACTATCCTTGCAGCGAGCCGGTCGTCGACTTGAATAGCCTGGCATTTCCGCCAACGTTCCACACTCCTGAATTCTTTCTCACCTCCCCGGCCACCCACGAGAACTTACCCTCGTTCCCAAACTATCCGACCGATTACCCAGCTTATACGACCCATCCTTTCAGCAGCTACCCCTTTAGCTATAGCTTGTATACTCCCCTCGACCCCGTGAGCGCGCCAACCATGGTTACTAAACCGTATGTCACCTCTACCGGAGGGCAGCTGCCGCATGAGTCCGATCCTTCCTGTTCGGTGAAGAGGGAAAGTAGCAACGGGGCGGAGAGAATCGAAGACGAGTGGCAGGACATACCCGGTAACGCAGTACCCAGAGACGAGGTGGTGCCGGTAGAGAATCTCAGCCTTGGTAGCTACGAAGCCGCTCCGCAGGATGCCGACCACCCCCGCCGTGATTCTGAGACGTTTCTTGGTGGTCCTTATGATTATGTCGTTCCTCAGATTAGATTTGACGTTCCAACCGATGACAACCGCCGACCTTCCCCGGCGGAGAAGCGCGTGGGGAGATCATGCTTGGATGAGAAGGCACGTCTGATGACGGCCCAAACTCGGAGGCTCAAGGTATGTTGCTTTCCGGTTGCTTTCCGGTCAGGTGCTGGCTGTCTTCTCTTTTTTTAAGTTTAAATTTAATTTTTAATTTTTTATATTTTATTATTAAATCTTTCCAAATTTCCATTTATTCCATTTTAAACCCCTTTCGACTTTCCGAGAGATAGCCGCGCTCGTCATACTGACATGAGCACAGGCTTGTATTCGATGTCGCATGCAGAAAGTCAAAGTAGGTAGACTTCTAATGTGTCCAAGAATAAGCATCTACTCACCTTTCGGGTAGTGCGATCCAGACCCCGTCGACGAAGGACGGGAATGCCTGACCTGTCTGAAGGTAGACTTGGGTTCTAGAAAGGTTATCCATAGGCTTCCGTGCCTACGATGGAAGCTCGCCGAAGTAGTTCTCTTCCGAGAGGGGGGCTTGGAACTGACACGGAGGTGGTCCGGCGTAAAAGTGAAAGACCTCGGTCCACGGGATTGGGTTAGCGACCAGATTCACACCATCAGGGTCACCATCGGTTACCGTGGAAGCCCATTAGAGTTGTCCGTCCGGAAATTCAAGCCAAATCAAACGGATGTTACCTGGAAGAACTGGGTCGACAAGACGGGTGCGAAGAGGAGATTCGATATCGAGCCTTATGCCCTCGCGAGTACTTATAGTACTTCAAAAGAGTACGAGACGTATGTCTTTCAGTATGCGTGGCCGGCGGTACGCGAGTATAGTGATGATCCCAGGGTCCATCCGGCCGTGCGTGAGACATACAAGGCCACGTGAGTTGCGACTGCAATCCCACCCCTTCCCCTTTTATTCCGTCTCGTCCCTTTTCTTCCGTCTTGCGTTCCCTTTCTTCCGTCTCGCCGGTCTTTCTCCATTCTATTCGCCCAGAAAAGACCTGTACCTAGGGTCTGGGTACCATGTCTTGTTGCGCGAGAAGCTGATCTAAACTTACGCCTCGACAGTGCAACATATGTGTTGAGACTCGAGGTAGGATTGTGAATGCTTTTTACCAAGTTTTCTGCTAAAAAGAATCCTAGAATAATCCGCCTGAAATTCAGGACCAAGACGTGAAACCTGTAGAGTTTCTTAGACAGTATATCCAACTGTGGTTTGCAATAAGTCAGTGACTTGCCATCAGCCTCTCCGTATTCACTCGTACAGCTCTCGATCATATAGCTGACATCAACAGGGAATACTCTGGGATCGGCATTCATCGTGGGGGAGGACAAACTCGGCATGAAGCCAATAGATGACCCCGAATGCCCGTACTATAATACAATATCCATCCCGCGAATGATCCCCGCACAGTTCGACTCCATAGGCTACGAGAGGATACTCGCGCCAAAGAGAAAACAGATGCTGGAGGGTCTATGGAAGATGATGGCAAACAAGAACCCGGATCATTTCTTTGCCGTGTACCTTACCGTTTTCATGCTTGTCCACGAAGTGTCGGTTACGTCCGCGGACAGGATGCGTCGTGCGAGAGAAAACAAATACCAGGTAAGTAATGGCAGTAGCGCTGATGCGAGTATTTCCGATCTAACGGGCTGTGTAGGAGTATCGATACGATCTCGCGTCGTTCGTAGAGAGGCTGCAGGAGGGAGCAAATATCATTCTTAGCCATTGGCATTATTACAAACGACCCTTCATTCAATGGTTGGTGGCAAACCGTACAGCAGACACTACGAACGGCAAGGTAAACGCTACAGACGGCAAGGTAAACGCTACAAACGGCAAGGTAGACGGTGCGGACAAGAAGGAGGCCAAGAAGATTGAAGTTTGGGAGAAACTCGAACCCGACGAGGAAAACCTGATTAGGAGGACATACAAGACCTGTCTTGCTAGAGGTGAAATCTTATGTGCTGCTCCATCTACGGATTGTACAAAACTGACGAGTAACAGAAGCGGAGACTAGGCGCCTGGGGCCGATGACTTGGGAGGATGACCTCTACTTCGTGTCGCAGATGTTCGAAGACACCTGGCATCCGAGGACGACTTTCAGTAGGTAGGGTATCTTGGTCAGCATGGGACGTGATAAGTGGGAGTACGGGTTTATTCATATATATCTGGTGGCATGGGGTGCTTGACATTAATGAAGCGAGGGACGCAAAGGGGTATACACCAAGGAGGCAAAGTGTGTCGCTGCCAGACTGTCAGTTTTTCAGTCTTACGATTTATGTCATGACCATTACGATTACTTCTTCTCAATTAAACCTTTCGTAATTCAACAGCTACTAAAGTCTCCGACATCTACGAAGTATCTGATGCCTGCAACGAGTACTCAAATCAAATCGCATACGTACGAATATTTGGTACCTAATGGAGCAGTCGGTGCTAAAATACGTCGATGTGATGCAGACTTGGGGACTTGGAACGAGCGTAGGAGAAAGTCGAAATTTTCAGCCCATATGCTTACAGTGCGAGTTGGGATTTAATTTGATGGATTTGATTTGATTACATATCTAAGATTATGAAGCTTGAAGTCTGAAGAAGATTGGAACGTTGACGTTGACGAAGCTGTGGTATTTCCACATTGTCACATCGCCATATCTCTCCATGTATGCCCCCTTTTCCACAAATAACGTCTAATGCGGGTTTCACGCCAAAACTCACCAACTTCGCAAAGCCATAACTCTGCCAATTCGTACTAGAGTAGTACCGCTTACTTGCTCAATCCTATCAATAGTCAGTCGGGCTATATATCTATCAGTTCAGAAACTTTTTCCCATTTTTCGCGGTGGAGTTATTTAAGGTTGAAGTCGCGGTTTGTTGAAAATGTTCATTTTTGTTTGCATATCATACCCCCGCACTAACACTTTTACATGTAGATCTCTCATAATTCTGTTAGCGCAATTGTCATCAATCAGGTCCATTTCCAATTGACAATTCAGACAATTATAATCGAATAAAGCCACCACTTTTCAAGTCGCAAAAATGATCAAAATAGCATTAAATAGAGCAAGAAAAGACAAAAATTCTGATACAGGTTACATTATCTTACCATAGCTGGTTCCAATTAAAAGTGAATTGAAGAGTTGAAATCTGAAAGTCTGAATAGCCTCATGGGGCCCTCCACCACTTTTAATATTTAAGGATTGAAATTGAATTAGAGCCAGTTATCGCACAACAGTACAACTTATATCGGGATTTTTGTCTTTTTTTTTTTCTATTTAATACGATTTTGTTCAATTTTGCGACCTGAAAGGTGGTGGCTTTATCTAATTACAATTGTCTGAATTCGTTGAAATTGTCAATTTCAATAAGTGGTTTTTTTTTTTTTTTTTTTTTTTTTTTTTTTAAATTTTTCTTTTTATAAACTGCCCATAACTTCCTAAAATTAAATCGGAAAAATGTAGAGCTACTCAATTACTAACCTAAGTAAATGCGCGCATTTATACTATCACGAAGTTTTATATATTATATATGAATGTTGAGGGAAACTGAGTCTTAGAATAATAGGGTCATTTCGTATACTCTTAGGCTTTATTTCGACATTTAGGCTCCCTGTAAGCAAATAGAAATTGGGAAAATACTTGCATGGTATTAAGCAAAGTACCTACATACCTAAAGCTACTAGTAATTAATTTGATTTTTTGTATTGACGTTGTGTAGAGTTATGTCCACTTGAAATAGAAGCTGACAGCTGGCAATTGGCTAATACGTGTTATCGGTTTTATCGATTAGGAGGTAAATCGATCGCAGCTCGGGAAAGTCGCCAGATCGCATCAACCATCACTCATTTCTGTCTGCACAACCTGACATTGGCTTTCCCGTAACTCTAGAGCACTCACGGAATTTCGCATTATACCCACCGTCTCGGCCGTCCACTACCATATATCCAGGCGGCGTTAGTACAATTCAAATCACACAACCGCCACCATGTCTTCCGACCTCGAAACCTTTACCATGCTGCCTCTGCAGCTCGACCCGCAGACCAAAGCCATAACCACGACGTCGGGCTCGCGCGCCCTCCAAGCCGAACTCGCCGCCCTCAACACCCTGCACCGCTCGCTCCTGACGCTCGAGACGCCGAACCAGGTGCCGCCGCCGCCGGTGCCCGTGAACCCGAAGCGGTCGGCCAACGTCAGCAAGCTGCGTGACAGCGGGAACAACGAGTACCGCAAGGGCAAGCACGCCGACGCCGTCAAGTTTTATAGCCTGGGCCTGCAGATGGCGCTGACGCGGCCGCTTTGGGAGCCCCAGCAGCTGGTGCGCGAGGAGGTGGCCGCGCTCTACGCCAACCGCGCCCAGGCGCACATGGCCCTGCAGAGCTGGGCCGAGGGCGCGTCCGACGCCGAGGCGAGCGTCGAGGCCAAGCGCGTCGGGAACTCGAAGGCCTGGTGGAGGCGCGGCAAGTGTCTGATGGAGATGGGGAGGCTGCCCGAGGCCAGGGACTGGGTTAGCAAGGGCTTGGAGATGGAGGGCGACGAGGGGGAGCTGGTTGCTCTGCTGAAGGATATCAACACGAGGCTGGACGAGAAGAGCAGTTCGTAGAATATGCCAGCGGGTTGCTTGCTGTCTTGTCTTCCGTTCTGTGGCTGGTTACGATACTGCTATTACGAACGAACGGGGCAGCATATGCTCTTTCACCACGATGGCGTTTCAGGAGTTGGCTGGTAGGCCATGCATAGATTGTGTCTTCGAATACCCAATCGGGATTTTTCTCATTCATCTGGCTTTACCGTTATGTGGCTGAAATTCGATATTGTCTATTGTAGATTGGTGGATCGTGATCATTAGCAGGAATTCATGTCATTGCCACAAACAGTAATAGGATCTGGTTTCCTCGCAAGCTAATCCGCGTGCTGTATTTATAAATAAAAAAATTAAGTGTCCCGTCGCCTACGTAACCTCATCGCCCGCCTGGTTACTTTCAAAATATACATGGATCATACATATCCGTCGAGCTTCTCGTAATGACTGCAGTATGGCTGGAACAAGCCCCAAGTCTCATGGCACACACTGTCCAGTGCCAATTGCAGTACCTAGACAGATCCTTCCCGCGGCTCCCTTTCGTACCTGTACCCGACAACTGTCGGATTCAGCAGAAAGGTGCCGGCTCGATACTCCCATTCGGGTTGGAAGCCAAACTGACAGCTACGATCTGCCACCGCCTGAAATATGTCCTGTCCGGTTTTTGGGCCACGGCCAGCCCCGTTAAAAGAAAAAACGGCCAAGAGAAAAAAATCAGGAAAGCCTTCAGCGCGTGGTAGCCGCTCGTATGGTATCATCGGTATAAATTCTTCATCTTTCTCGTTCTCTTCCGTTTCTGGTCTTCGCCTCGTGTGCTTTTCATTCGCACAGGCTCGCTCTATTCTTGCTGCTTCTCCGAATCCCCCTTCTCCCGGACGCTCCGGTTTCTCGGCCGCATGACGGCATCTTGGCTCGTCATACGGCGGTCGAGAGCACGGTCTAGCTTGGCGCCGAGGGCGAGCTTGTTGAGGTTGGCGGTTTTCTCCTCGGACAGCACAACGCGCTGCTGCGAAAGCGCCTTATTCTCCATGCGCGCGAGCCCCGACTCTATATCGCGAATCTCGGCGTGTGCCGAATCGGTCGTCCCGACTGTCGCCGCTAACGAGGGTGCTGTGCTGTAGGTGCTGTAGCGTACGGAGGCGCGAGGGGAGCCGATCTATTTTTGGGAAATCATCAGCATCGAATACTCTTTCCAGATGTTCTAGCTCAGCCCGTCATTGATGGTTGATGCGGAAAGGCTGCGAAGTCATGCCGATGTCAAGTCGTAACCAGGTACGAAGTAAGCGAAGTTGCTTACGCTGACGACGACGGGGAGAGAAGACAGATTGGCGCAAAGAAAAGGAATCAAGACGTACATCAGAAGGTGCCATGATTGGGCGGGACGAATCCAAGGAAGTCGGCATTTTCTTTTTCTTTCTTGTTCTTGAATGTTTATGTTTATTCGCGACGCTGGATATATACTTGTTTTTGTTGTTTCTTCCGACTGCTTAGGTAGGCTCTTGCTGACACCTGTCGGGGGTTTGCGACGAATTTAACGAGCAGGGCCCAGAACTTGGAGGTTCGTCAGTGGCAGTGGCGGGTGGATCGAGGTTCGAAACGGCGCTATGCAAGGATGGTCGATGGTGGATGGACGAAGCCGGGATAAGGTTGATGAGATTGGTAGGAATGACCTCAAGCCTAGGATCATTTAATTGGTGATCTGGTGGCAGACGTGAGTACGCAGTTATGCAGTTATGCGCATATAACACGATTATGGAGCAGAGGTCGAGGAAAGGCTGGGACAAGCGAAGTAGGCGTCGCGCGAAGGAAGGGGAAAAGGAAAGGAGGGAAATAAATAATTGGAAGGGATGGAGGATGGAGGGGCGGAAGATGCAAGTTACGCGTGGGAATGGTAGTAATTGTAATTGTAATACAAGAAAGGTTGCAATGTCACGGCGAGTGTAGGATCAAACTGGAGACGCAAGCTGAGAGATAGCGATCATAGCCGTTTGAGGGTTATCGTTATTGTTATTAGTATTATTATATGCCTACACTTATAACACGATTTATCGATTTGCTTTCATATTCCGTACAGCGCCCCTGGATACGGTGAGGCTATGGCGTTCTGGACTGACTAATTTCTGGACTGGCCAAAATCTAAAATTCATGCACAGCCGAGGCTTGACAATAAAACCAACTACCTACCTAGGTACATAAGGTATATTATCTTTCCATTTACTTGGAAAGTACAACAGCAAGTAAACAATGTCTCGACTCAAAGAAAGCGCATAATGTAATCAGGAACCTGGTGAATGGTAAATTCAAAAGTTCCTCATCACAATAAAGGGGTAGGAAGCGGAAAGGGGGGGCTGCCACATGGCTATTGTCCCACACGTGCCATGCATGCAAGTCCCCTAAAGATCAATGCCTAACATGCCTAATTTACGTATCGGGGAGGGGAGCCTTGTAATCAAGATTGAATCAAGGGTAATTCTGGGCTACCTAAGGTTGTCTTTACATAGTAGGCCTGTAGGTACATGGTTGGGAAGTTGGGCGAGGCCAAAGCTAGGGGAGTCATGACAGGGTGTAGGGATCCTAGCCGCCCGCCACCCACCACCCGCCACCCACCGCTTTCTCCTGGTTTTACCTAGGTAATGTTTTGAATGGCGACCATCGGTTCCGTGAGCCTGTTGAAATTCGAAATTCCCATGCTACTACGGAATATACCTTGTTGATTATACCTGCCAACCTTATGCTAATACGGACGACTCCCCGACCCCCGAAGTTGATACCCTGTTCTTACCGAGCTGCAGCAGGATTTCGAATCTTAAAGTCGAATCCCGCCGATCATGCAGGAAATTAGGCAGCTGGAAGGAGGTAGGCTACCTTTACTGTGCTTACAGCTGCTTTGCAGGATGCTTAATATTAGGTACATATGCCAGTTGCTTATACACGCATCTAATCCGTCAATTTGAATCAATTGCTTTCACTAGATAACCGTTATCTAGACAAGGGCAACTGTCAAAGCATGTTTACTATATCTATAATATCTATAAGGCTCGTAGATTATGATGGTTCATACACCATGGAAATATTGACGTCCGTATTCAATAATACCTACCAGGTTCTCCCTCCTTATCTCTTGTTGGCAAGTGGTTCCGCGGAGATCAGCACGTGGCCCAATGATCGTCATGCTGTCGTGTTGATCCGCCGAGCACCACCTGGGCACCATCACCTTCAAGTCACTTCTCGAGCCCGGGGTCCAAGCCAACCCGCAGCTTGGTAAGCATAAAGCTCGACGTCTTATTGAAGCGTATCGTTCCGTTATACAGAAACCTCGATGTACTATGTAAGAGGTAGTGTTTTATATCACACGGCGCGGGGCCAACAGTTACAATTGAAATCTGTTGGTCAGACTGACAGACTGACTTGGTTCCTTCGGACCCCCTTGTCGCCATCGGAAGCTGACAATTACAAAACACATGGCCAAGGGATCCCTGCCAGATTCAACCTATCTCGCTGTTTTCGTTAGACCTGCAGGCTCAGCACGTGGCGGTAAGGTAAGCTGAATGCGACCCTACCGTGTCATCGGCGGCGTATGCCTGCTAGGGTATTTTACATATGTGTTTCGACGATACCTGGTATATTTGTATAAGCTTGTACCGTCCGGCAGCACTCGAGTGAAAATTGCGCATAGCTCAATTAGTACCACTTCAAATTATACATAGAATAATCCAGCAAAACGACTTTTTTCTATTTATGCTGTTATATAGGTTAATTTGATTTGTTTGAATGGGGCTTGTTAGGGTATTTTGGTGTGATGTGCAATATGCACTCGAAACCTGCCGACCGTCCAATACCTTAACCCATTACCAATTGCGTGGGCAATTCATGGGCAATCTCCTGCAAGGTGTTCATCTATGTACAACACTTTCCGTGCACCATTGTCTGATCCCTTGAAACTTTCGTGCAACCTAGACCGGGAGGTAGTTCCAAGCTGGGCTGCCACGAGGTCGCGGCCCCGGTTATAGATTAAACCAACCTCTATAGCGGACTACTGACCGAAGGCGGAGCCCGAAGCGAAGCGATGACCCCGTTTACACCCCGGTACGATGCCTCCTTACCCGCCGTCGAAGCGGTAATCAACAAGGCTTCTCCCCTAGTCCTGCTCTCCTCATGTGAATTGTGCGAGGAATCACGGCTTATCGAAGCTCCTACGATGACCGTCGCCTTTTAAGCTTGTCTGAATCTGAATCCTGCTAAGGTGTTTACGTGTGTCGCGTGACAGATCTCCGTACGAGGACTCAAGCTACCCACGTCATGGTAGTGACGGATTCCATTCCGCTTCGCCTAAGCCCGGTTACAATCTGTAGCAATCCGCGACCAAAACTTTGATTCAACCTGCAACATGTACAAGGTCGAGTCGCGGTCTCGGCGCGGAGGTCCTAAACCGCAAATGCCGCCGGTTCCAAATGGTGAGTGCTCCAGACCCAGCTAAACTTGAATGGCATGTAGCTAACTACCTAGGTACGCATGTGGTGATGTAAAGGCCGGTAACACTTGTCTCTATCGTGCTTCTCTCTGGGTTACATGAACAAGATGTTCTTACAACAGCAAGCGATGAAAAAGCGCGCCGTTCTTATTCTCGGCCTTAGATAATCCGCTAATATCACCATGGCAAATCCTCGAGGTGCTGATACACTGATATGGCCGTGCTATTCGCTATTCTTATTCTTAAAATCGATGGTACCTAGTAGCTAATGTGTTTCATGAGGATAGGTACTTCTCCTTTAGGCACGTGCCTGTCGACCAGATCATAGTCCCCAAGTAGAAGTTCTATCATTAAACGCTACTTCGGGCAACTGACTATTATACCGAAGGAATGTCGCCTTGTGTTTAAACCGACGGCCAGTAGACAAGCCAACAGACAATTCAAGTACCTTTCAATTTTCACCGGTCTGGATTCCCGCACCCGGAAAGCGGTTACCTGCATAACACACAATATGATCTTCCTTCGCTCGATGATGTCAATGATGTCAATGATGACCGCGGCTCTTGTGTGGTTTCTTCTTTCCATTCTGTGTCTTGGACTTCTTCGAGTACTCGGTGCTTGTGTCGTGGCTAGACATGCGCGATCCTCGATGGTTCGGCGCCGTCGCGGATGACGAGGCGAAATGCTCGCTCTCTTCTGCAATAGGCGGGCAGCTTCCGTTACGGTGGCTGAAGTCGTATGCTGCTCCTCGCTTGTGGGCGCCTCCTCGTGTGGTGCCGTGAATTTTGCGGCTGCCTTTTCCCTTTCGAACATCTGCGAATGGCGCATCTGGAGTTGTGCCCTTTGAGGTCGCTATAAATAATCAGGGACGTTGGTCTGATACGACGGGCGATGAGAAAAAAGTTCAAATTCTCACATGATGGACTGCAAGAGCTGCAGCAGCCGTGCCCGCACGACACCTCCATGTCCTCCATATTTCCCGTGAGGGGATTCCAATCCATCCGACGACCTAAGACGGTACACCATCCCTGGGTATTGGGCCCCTTTCCGCATACGCAGCAGTTCCAGCTACCCATCAGAGCCTTGAAATTGCAGTTCTGCAGGGGGCAGTCGACGTTGGTTGGTTGTGGTGTCGAGTAGATCGGGTTCGAGCAGGGTGTCTCATATCCCGTGTCTAGATCGAACATGGCTTCCGGACAATACAGCCATTTTACCGAAGTATGGGAACAGGGGTGATAATGAGGGTGTCCGTGGCACATTCTTCTCGGCTTTCGAACCTTTCGATCCAGTGATCAAAGAAAAAAGGAGGGAAGGACAGGTGACGATGGTATAAAGCTACGAGGCTGTCGTATCGGCAGAAGGAGACAAAATAATCAATCCGAGTTTCCACCTCGGACATCCTTGGCCTCTTATATACCTACACTTACCTGTGCTCAGAGAAACCTGCGTATTTCTCCGGAAGCAACACCAGCGCCAGCAGCCTGAAGGCTTTCTCTTCGCGTACAGGTTCCAGCCTCGATCATCCCTGTGACGACAACGAAGAGACACCACTCCTAATGCACCACAGGCTACATGTCCCAGGTCCGCAGCACCTCGAAAGATAAAGAAAAGGAAAAGCGAAAAGGGGGGTAGGGATCAGCAGTTCCCTTCTTTCGTATTGGCGAGTGTACCGTTCGATCCGGGAGAGACCTTGGTGATCCAAGTGCGGTACAGATCTTTTGTCTCGGGTAGTAGTGTGGATTAGTGCGACTTGCGAAGCCAGCAGCAAGCAGCAGCAGCAGCAGCAGCAGCAGCCCACGGACCCAATCGCGATATCTGGGCTCCTGCTGGTCAGTCCGTTCTTTGCTTATCCTTACCTTGCCCCTACCTTGCCCCCTACCTTGGAAGGTGGGCTCGCTATTGGCTTTTCGATATACATGTACATTGTGTACCAGCACCGTACCTATATTGCCGAGCGGGGCCTCGTTTGGACATAGGTATTTCTTAGGAGGTCTAATACAGACACCGGGAACGAGTTGCTTTTCGCGCCTGAGACCTGAGACCTGAGACCTGAGACCAGAGACCTTGGGGACGTTCTAGTTACTTGGCACTACATACGGTTTTTCGATCGACCGGCAACCAGGTACATGGATTCAGACTGTCGAGCAAATTTGCTTTTTGCTCGCTCGCCAGCACTCTTTCGCAGCCCAGTTTCCTTTTCTCGTATCGTCCCATCCTCGGTTCTGTCTAAGTGGGCTGCTTAGGTATTGTTGAACCCTCGACCCTCGAAGTTTTTTACTATCGCAAGCCTGAGATCTCGACCGTCTATTATCTCGCATCATATAATGCGAGCACCTCAATAATCATAGTCAAAAGTGAGGCAAGTAATCTCATCTACCTAATCGTTCATATCCACAATGTGTCCTCTTCTCCATGCGCCTCCTATGGAATATGGAATGATGTCTTATTCAACTCCTATCAAGGTCCGTAACATTGAATACCTTGCGCAATCTCAAAAATATACCTAAGGCCCCCAATAGACTACTGCAGCCACCATCTTCATATGCAAAAGACGGCCTCCTCCGATTCGTCGAGTGGAGATTCGAGGGTCGATTCTCAGTTCGTATACCTTCCCTCTTAGTTAAGTCCACCTCCCATCCGCTATCACTCATGCGGCGCTAGGGCTCTAATCTCCATTAACTCTCGGTAGCTGCCTCGCATGTCTCACAGCAAATGTGCCCACATCGATATTCTTGCCTGTCGATGATCATCACGCAGCTACAACGGCCTAATACGTGTCAGCACGTCAGAACTGGTACGAGGCTTGCGGTATCGACCGACCTTGCTCATTCCACTCTTTGCCGCACCAGCAGCAATTCCAGTAGCCCCCTCGTTGTTCGAACGGACAGTTTGCCAGAGGGCATGCGGCTTGCGTACCGAACTGTGGAGGGGGTGGCCACGGTACGGCATTCCGAATAACCCTGTCACACGTCTTCCGTTCCTTACGCATCTGTCGGGACGGCGGCGGGGCCTCGGAACAGTAGAGGGTACGGCTGATGACGTGCTCGCATCGAAGAGTGTAAGCAGTTTCGGTACACATCGTGATCGTGAGGTTTTCTTACTAGACGGGAAGTTTGAATCTTGTTACTTGACGAAAAAGAACGGATTGAAGATTAAAGATGCTCCTTATACTCCATATAAGATCCTTTTGGGTATACTCGTCACTCTGACTTCAATGCCAGGCAGTTGACAAACCGGTCGATTCTTATCCTGCGTCTCTACACCGTGTACGACACGGGAAGCACGTCCTTTTTTTCCTTGTCTCTGGTTTCCGTGCGCATCCCGTCAGATTGCGATGAAGTGTAGCAAAGTCGGCGATCAGGCCCGAGCCGAGATCTCAATGAATTTGGAAATATTGAGCTGAAAACCCACGTGCAATTGCGACCCAACGGTTGCTCTTCGAGCTGACACGCTTGCCCATAACAGTCCAGGGCATAACCCGACGCTCTGGTTCACAGAGCGGAAAGACCCAAAGACCTGGGTGAAAGCAATCACCCGCACGGTGGTCCCTTGGGATTTACGCAAGATGATGTACGATCGTCGCGGGAAGCTACATAGCATCTGAACGGGAAGACGGATACGGATTGAACTCGGGGGAAAAGCAAAACTGTCTCTTCACGATGTCCCCCTCTTTCGATGGCGGCCGCCAATATTAAAAAGGTTGTTTCACATACTACCAGTTCTACCACGTGGCGAAGTCGCCGACCTCATAAAGCAAGTCAATAGTACAACCAATATAACCCAGCTCGGCGGAGCAGCTTTCGATTCTTGTTTCACTTTACGGTGGTAATAGAATCGTCACCAAGACCCTTTGTCTCTCGGGTTTTCATTCAGCTTTCGATTTTCGATATAACAGAACAGAAGAAAGTCCAATGGAAATATATTGATACGAAGACTATAGGAAAAATCTTCTGACATCCCCGATTGCCATATCCTCCGTCTCCGTCGAGCTCACGCGTGCCCGCCTACCAACGATGAGGAATCCGGACGGCAATTTTGGCAAACGGCATGATAGCAGAGAGCGTCGGGAATCTTCTTCATCGGCTGAACACACCACCTGAACGTGTTACCTCCACGATTGCACTGGCAGCATGTCCAACTCCCGCCAAGGTCTTGTAGCCTACAACCGCCGGAGCTGCACTGCTGCGAGATGAGGCATCCGCCACCCGCGCAGGGGTTGCTATGATCCAAGCCCGAATCGACAAGATCATATTCGGCGGCGTAGGTGAGCGCCTCGCACGGCTGTTGCACCCATTGCTCGACGTCTCCGGTAGAACCAAACACGTTCGCGTCTGGCGTTACGGATATCGAGTTTGCGCAGTAGCAGTAGTGTATCGTGTATTCAACGTCCCGCGCGCAAGGGGCCAGGTGATGGTAGTGGAGGTAATAATATGTACACATGTTGCTTCGGGAGCTCAATGTCCAAGGGCGAAATTAGTAAGACTCGGGCTTCTGCTGGAAGCATTCAACTAAGAGACTTTGGTTTTTGGAATGTAGTAACCGATAGTACGGTGTCGATTATCGTCGATTTCTTATAAGTCTCTAATTCGAGTTTGGGATTTGGGATTTGAGGATAATGATGCTGATGAAAATTTTCCAAAGATTTTTGGTAGAAGACCAATGTGGAGGCCATCACGGTGTTATATAATTCTTCCAATCCTTCAGACCTATACGGGTTACGAACGCAACGTAGTAAATTATTCTCTCAAGCTTCTCTAGCAAGGTTGGAGTTGTCCGTGTACCCATTCCAGGCTTTACCAAGAGCCCCTTAGAAGTAGGATTCTAACACATGAGCGAGCATGAGGTAACTGATGCTATATTCATGGCGCGACTCCGACGTTATTTCTCCTTGTTTTTCTCCCTGTACCAACTACCAACATTTGCTGTCCAACATGTTGGGCACACATTTCCTTAAAGTTCGGCCCCGACACGGCCAGCACGTGGCGCCGGTTCCTGAACGGAGCCATTCAGCACCACCTTCATATCACCACCAACGCCGATCTTAAGACACGATTAAGACATCGAAAGATTTTATGCAAGTGGCGTTGGGCGCGAGAGAGGAATGACCTGAGAATGTCCCAGTATCTCTCAGCCGCGGTCCCGAGGAATGCCACCGGTTATCTACCTGAAAAGACTAGCGACGGCGTGGCCCGAATGAAATAAAGCACCTAGATGAATCGATAAGCTATGTTGTATCAATAAGCGAAGGGGCTGATAGCCAAGAGGCCTGCGCCAGGGGTGGAGCGCCGACATGACGAGAATACGATGAGAATAAAGTGCGCCGGTGGACTATGTCTTGCTTCACTTACATAGTTCTAGAAACATGGTTCTAGAAGGGCTGCGAAACTTTAACTCCCGTCAAGTTAGAAAAGAGTATGATACGGAATACTAGCACGTCACCAAATTGTCCCTGGAGGGTTTGAAGAATATAATGATAATTATGTAGAAAGTTACAATACCTCGAAATTGAATGTTGAGATAAACTACAGGGTGAACGAAGAAGGCAACTCGATTGGCCGATATAATTGAATTACCTCAGTTGCACCATGAAACAACACGACATCATACCTCGGTGCTTCCATGTGACTGTTGCAAATTTATTTATAGCTGAAACGCATGTTTATAACATTTATATTCGAATGTAGCTATTTCATATCTAGAAGCGTACATAATATTCAGTAAAGGTTGGTAACCGTACGAATAATCTTACGAACCGGCCGTTCCGTTATGTTGGACAAGGTAAAACAATGCCGACTCGGGGAATAAGAATTTGAGTCGGCCAGATTGCTCATTATGAAACCATATAGCCAGCGTCTCCAAGGTTTCGGGTATATTTCCCTCGGTCCGGTAAATCATGATTTTTGACCTATTTCTAGACCTCAGAGGTTTACTACGACGGAACAAGAATTAGCAGCCTAAAATGGAAGGGCGTCACGAAAATGACTACACTAATTTCGAGCTTTTTCTTCTAACGCCTGGCTCATGGAACTGTTTCGTTGCTTTTCAACTCCCGTGACGTCTTTGTTATACCCAAGAATGCCCCCCGAGTTATGCTAGGGGGTTCACAGAACACGGGATTCAGGTTGCCAAGCGCAAATAACGATATGGAGATATCGGAATGGGCTCCAGACCACAGTAAGATCTATTGTGGTATCTTTTGTTCATCTACAAGCCATAGTTATTACCACAAAAGAAGCGAGTGCCCCCAGCCTTTACGCAGCAAGGGCGTAACCAAATCCACGTTAGGAACAACGCAGTGAAGGGGGTTGCGGGAATCAAAAATATCCTCAGGTAATGTGGCAGAATGAATTAAATAATTACCGGTACTGAGCAAAGGCTGAGGGAGACTGAGATCAGAGCGGATGTGGCCGATCCATATCAGCACCCATAATTGAATGGTAGCTTCATGAAAATCTCATTCTCGAGCGTCGTACCCAAGTTTATTAGCTCGTATAAAATTCTAGGGAATTTGTGATAATGTTGTTAGTTCACGACAAAGGCCTGTAGCTTCGTAACAACGTATTTATGATCAAGTCCTGAGAGGTAGAAGGCTTCTAGGGATCAACTTGCCCATTTGCTTTTCTGAGATGATAGAATCGAGCCCAAGATAGAATGGAACTTTACGGGCATTAATATTATTGGAGTTTCTGTACGAAATGTGAATTAATGAGAGATTAGAATTTAGATTTAATAAAGTACATGTCATTCCCGTCGATAAATTGCCTGTGTACTCGAGGTGCTAAGTATCCTGACATAAAATCCTTGAACCACTCAACAGATATGGATCTCATTCATCGACGAAAGCTTTGATAATCCCAAGATCGGTCCTATAGAGCAACCGCGAACCCGAGAGCTAGCATACCAAACGGACCAACCACCGTGGCAGCACCGGCGGTAGGCGCCGTGGTCGGGGTGTTATAGGTCGAGCTGCCGCCGGGGTTGGAGGTGGCGGTGCCGTTAGAAGTGACGACGCTCGTATATGGCGTTGAAGTGACCGAGGTAATAGGCGTGCTGGTTACTTGCTGGCTTCCGGTAGAAGTCGACGACACCGTGTCGGTCGAAGTGGAAGTGATAGTGCTCGACGCCGTAGCTCCCGATGAGGACGAGGAACTCCCTGACTCGACGGCGTTGCAGAGGGCATTCACGGCTGGAAGGACCTGGTTAGTTGCGACGTCCGCGCCACAGGCTTGGAGAATACAGCTGGTAGCAGCCGTGGTCAAGGTAGCCTTGTTGGAGCCTACGTACAACGATTGGTTAGTAAAGTGTCCTATAGGATTCGCAACTCGGCCGAAAAAAAAAACAAAAAAAAAAAAAAAAAAACAGGAAACGAGCCGTGAGGGACTGGAGGATACCTAGGTAGGTAGCTATAGGAATCGAAAGCGAATCATCGATAATGAGCAAATAAAGCTTGGGGACTTACAGATGCAGGGATAGTCATCAGCCGCACAGTTGGTGTTGCTCGTTCGCGCGTCGTCGATACAAGGCACGGCACATCGAGGTATATCGGACGGAGACTGAGCAGATACGACAGTCAACAACACTGTAACGGCAGCAATGGTGTACTTCATCTTGGCGATTGCAAAATGGTTTCGAGTAGGCTTATGTCTTTAGGGATGTGACGGAAGCGGAGGCAGTAGCTCAGGAAGTTGCGTTGTCGTTATGAAAGGTGAAAGCGTCTAGTAAGTCTGCTGGATTAGGACTCGATGACTGTAGAATTTATATCTCAGTCCTGCGTGGTCTCATGTGTCTAAACTTGCGCAAAGTATCGCCGGACTCCGATATCGAAATTAATATGCTGTCGTCTAGCAAACAACACTAGTGATGCGGATAGTGATCAGAAGGGCAATTGCCTTCGTATTTTTCATATGCAGGGCTACGTAGAGGCCTGGGGATAATCTGGGGTATCCCGCAAGGTGAGTTTCCTATATAGGAGTATTGCTCCGCTGTGGCTTCTAGTTTCAGGGTAGCAATCACGATCGTACGTAGATTTTAAGGGGTAAAGGGTATCCGAAGTGTAGTTGAATATTGTTTGTCAAGGATACCCCTTGATAGCCGACGAATAGGGGGAATTCATATTTTAATATCTTTACAGGTGTATCTGGCGTTCTCGGTGTATGAACGACCAGTTTCTACTCAATCTAGGGGAGGGACTAGAGTATTTGGATCCTTATTGGACGAATGGGCAGTCGGAGTTCACTGTAATGACCCCAAAATCGGATTCAAGCCATGGCGTTTGGATCATGACTGGCCTCTGCGGGTACGATATTGGGGGCAAGGATGTGAACCTATATGAATGGGTGGGTTGTACAAGTCTAGGCGAGAGACCGCAGATGGCCTCCTAGTGTTTTACCCGGTGTTACACGACGGTGCGGCTGTATGAGCTATGTGTTTGTCTTGCCTCACGTAGCGGTTGACTTTTACTCTACAATGTACCTGCAACAGCCCAGTTATAGCAAAACGTACTTGGTGAGATCATTGGAAAGATTGGGGACGATCTTACGTACAGAAACAGGCTGCCGTCGTATAACTTGTTGGGGTTGAGGCTGTATTTATGCAATCCTGGTAGCTGGTATATTGACCTTGACTTAATTGGGATTGTGTGACCCATGGTATGGATGAGCCGAGGCGTCATATGAAAAGGAAGAATTGTACAAGAACATTTGCCCCTGAATCCCGTCTTCTGCATATAGTGGATAATGGAGGAAATGAGAGATTTTTGGAGATATGCTTGTATTGATAAGTACCCAGGTAGCCGGAACTACCCCGCTGGGGCGTCCCGCCAAAGTTGCCCCGCCATCGCCATCGTCATCGTAGAATTGAAGGAGCATTTTATCTCGAGATTCTAGAGGTTTTTAAAGCCGAACATGAAATAGAGGGATATATGGAAGATAGAAGTTCTGTTCGCAAAGAAACTCTACCGAATTTTGTACCAGTCTCCACATCCTCGTCATGGAATTCGACACCAAGACTCGTAGGCATTTTACCCTGGCATTTCCCTCAACCTCGACAAACACGTACTAACACTACCCGTTTAGCTCCGTACTTGACGAGCGACAAGTCGTCCTTCGCATACGTATCCGCTCGAGATCGATGGCCAATCATCATCGTCAGTTCCTTACGTTTGCGACCTACCCGCCGAGCATGAGAATCCGCTGACCTTTCGGCGCAAAGACGCAAGCTATTGACGACCTGTACCGGTCCGTGTCCGAGTGCGACGAGTCCGCAAAGAAGGAAGAAGGGAAGAAGATTATAGAAGAGCTGGCGCGGCTCAAGTACGAGCTCCAGCACGACCGACAATTAACGTATGCCATACCCACCGCACCCGATTACGTATGCCGATCATTCAAAAGAGCGCATCGGGCTGACGGGCAACTAGGCCGATAAGAGACGACGGTGGCGCCGACGTAGCCATCTACAACCGCGAACTCGAGCAGCTGGGAACCCCTAGCTGGTTCAATATCCCCTGGCTCTACTGCGAATGTTATCTTTATAGGTATAGGATGTCCACCCCATCCACACCATGGCAAACGCAAAGCAACGCGAAATGCTGATCGGCGGATAGACGCTTGAACACATCCTTTAGTCTCTCCAAACACTGGAAGTCCTACGATGTCTTTTCCCGCCAGAAGATTAAGACCTTTCGATCCTCTCGGCCGGCAGTCCTGGAGCTCGCCGCTCGGTACAAGGATCTGGTAACGCAGATGCAGCACGAGGGCGACAGAAGCGGCGCCGAACACGACGAGGCACAGAAGATTCTATTCCTCGAGATGTGCGAGATCTGCCTGTGGGGAAATGCCACCGACCTGTCTCTCCTGACCAGTCTAACCTACGAGGATATTCAGAAGCTGCAGGGATCCGAGGCGAGGAAGGCTTCCGAGAAGAACATTCTCGTCAACGACCTGGGAGACGCGTACGAGGTGTTGAAGAAGGCCAAGAGCGAGGGCAAGAAGGAACGGCGAGTCGATATCGTATTGGACAACGCCGGGTTCGAGCTCTATGTCGACCTGATCCTCGCCGGCTACTTATTGTCGTCCGGGCTCGCTACCCTCGTCGTCCTGCACCCGAAGTCGATTCCTTGGTTTGTCTCGGATGTCCTGCCTGGCGACTTCGCTGCTCTTCTCGGTGCACTGGCCGACCCCAAGCGCTTCTACGAAACCCCGACCGAGGACGACAAACTGCAAAACAAGACCCCATCCCCCATATCCGACAAGGAGGCTGCCGATCTGAGTTTCCTGTTCCAGGAATGGGCACAGATGCACGCCGAGGGTCAGCTTATCATGAGGCCGAACTCTTTCTGGACTCATCCGGGTAGCTACTGGAGACTGCCAGCTGTGGAGAAGGATCTGCATGAAGATTTAAAGGCGAGCGAAGTAGTCATCTTCAAGGGCGACTTGAACTACCGGAAGTTGACCGGCGACGTAAGTGCAAACGCAAGCGCAAGCGCGATTCCCCTAAAAACTGATTGGCCGCCTAGAAGTGCTGATAAATATATGCTGATAAAAATACTAGGCTGCATGGGATCCATCGACGCCGTTTACCACAGCCATCGGGCCTCTTGGTCCCGGGTCCGGTGTCAACGTCCTTGCTCTTCGGACGTGCAAGGCCGACGTTGTGGTAGGATTGAAGCCGGGACAAGACAAGGAAATTCGGGCCACAGATGTTCCCGGCGAAGGTGAAGATAGCCGCGCTAGGAAGTGGGCTTGGAGTGGCAAGTGGGCGGTTGTATCTTTCTCGGGAGGCAAATAGAGTAGAATTCCGACGACCATAGATGTCAGGCGTACGGCAGCAAGCCACAGACATAATAGATACTCAACTCAGAGCATGTCCTCGCCGGGGAATAAAAATCTGTAGGATTTCAGTATTTCCAAACCGAGGTTTGCATGCAGTATTCGTGGCCCTAATCTCGACTTGCTTGAATTTCGACTTGCTTGAATTTCGACTGGCTTGAATTTCGACTTGCTTGAATTTCGACTTGCTTGACTGTAGGTTATTCAGGTGAAAATAAGAATGGGTCGTAGGCATCACCGTTCAAAGAGATCAGACAGATACCAATGTCGGGATAAAGAGAGATATTTAATATCGATACCAAGATGGACCAAAACCCTCGTCCGAATTATCCGCTCAAGCCCGTAACCCGTAACCCGTTGTTGCGCATCCGGATATGTGTACCAAAACCAAACGCCCACTCCCTGACCGTTACGCCAACCCGCGACTCCACATACTGTCCCAGGCATGTTTCGCTGACCTGTCCATTTACATTTACATTTACAACCAGAAATCAAGCGTCAGCAAGGCGCCGGTGCCCTGGCGAATCGCAAACCAACCGACCTCCATCACGACGGACACGACCCCGCCGGTGATCTATTCCTTGACCTCGGTCACCACAGCCTTGATATCCGGCGTCTTCTCAAAGATGACCTTCCGGTCGCCGTTGGTCATCTTGGCCACCACCTTGCCGTCCTCCTCGACGCCCAAGGGCAGCCTAGCATAAACCCAGCGGCCGCCCAAGTAGGTGGCGGCGGCCCAGGCCCAGAGCAGCAGGGCGACGCTGAAGGTGAAGAAGAGGGTCGGCACGAGGACGAGAGTGGCGATTCCCAGCCAGAACAGCGAGAACATGAGGGCGGTTATCAGCGAGACGGCGAGGGTGGTGGTGACGAAACCTGCGAAGAGGAGTGTAGGCGCGAGCGATAGGGCGAGTTGGAAGACGAGGAAGGACTACGGAATAATGGAATGTGGGTTAATCATCGAGGCTAGCTTAGATTGTACGCGAGGTACGTAGGTAGATGAAGGACCAAGGATGGGGCTTACAAGCAGGACGGGTCTCTCTTTGGCCAAGGTGCGAACATAGTCGTAGGCTTTCTGTCGCGTAGGTGGGCTCACGACTCGATCTACTTGCTTCTGGCTGTAGACGAGCAAGTCGTTGGCTCTGGCTTTAGCCTTGTCGCCCGAGGAGACGTTTTCGGCTCCCATGATGACGTCCTAGATATAAATGATCGGAATTCTAGTTCGTGTTGGATAACCGGAGTGTTGATTGAACTCGAGGCTGATAAACTCGAGGTTGATAATGGTATTGGAATCAAGGTAATGGAATGTTGTTCGAGTTATTCGGAATGAGTGGTGGGAGGGTATAAATGTTGCGACCGTCTTCCAGGAATTCTTATGTACTTATGTAGATAGAGCCATATCGTCATGCACACTCGCGTTGAGCGGAAGTTGCTAGGTAGTTACTAGCTGCTACTCGAGCTGTGACGATGGGAAGGAACTCGACTTGAAAGAATGACGTGACGTTGTTGTAGCTCTGAAGCTTGCGAAGCTGTACGTAAAGCTCCACATCTTGACAAAGAGGATTGCTAGATGTACTGTGCCTATGTCGCTGGAGCTGCACCAAGTAATCAAACACTCCTAACTTGGGATAAGTCGGCGAATTTCATGATCGGAAATTCGAAAAAGAAGATTATATAATTGGAGCTCTAAATCCTATTCTTATGATTTTTCCAAATCTATCCTGATTGATGTGACTGTTAAATGTGTTGGTGAAAGTGTAAGGTATCTGGTAAAGTGAGGTGGCCTGTTTTAATAACGCCCTTCTACCGCGGTGCCGCAACTGGCAAGGCCTTAGCGTCCTCCGCGCTTCAGATATCAACAACTTTATAGATTCAACTGATACAATTATATAGTTCAGCTCATTCTTTTCGCCTGATTAAGAGCTTTCTGACGATACCGGTTGCACGCCTAGGCACCAGGGATCAAGTAAGTTGCCCGAGGTTGTAAGTATATGAAGCCACGTGACCCCCCTCGAAGACACCTTTTGATTTCGAAATGTCAATTCTACCAAGATTATATATAATTACGAGTTGGAAGTCGAATACTTCGGAAAACATCAGTACATACGTTCAATTGAAGCGACACTAGCTATCATATGGCGATGGCTTTGGATCTAATATTCATCAAGTTATCTGGCTTGGAAGTTGTGAAAGGATGAATGGAATGCTCTGTAATAAATACCAATTGTTACACTAGGGCCGATACTTCCAACTCCGAACAGCTGGACCAATTCAAGGCTCCTGAGAAAGCAAACTATATCATTGGATACCTAGCTTTCAATTGCGCGAAAAGGGTATTGATTTTTCAACTTTATTCATTTGTATTGATAAATGTAGGTAGTGGTTGAATAAAAGCTCCCGAAAAGCCGGGCCTCGGGCCGGCGGAGCTGACACCCCGGACATAGCACATGGGCACAGATCTAGCAGTCGATTAATACAAGGTACATACTTACAACCGCGTCTGTAAATCAACGAACACTAGGATTGGACTGTTGCTAGCCATTTGCTATGAATTTCTATAATAACGACGGCACATTCAGATTCCTCAACTCCAATCCCAAGTTCAATCCTGGTGTCTGGTCTTTCTTTTCGTCGATTCTCTTCTGCTGCTCTTCGGGAGGAAGTAGCCCGAAAGTTTCCACGTCTTCATCCCATTTTCTAACACAATCGGCATTCCAATTGCATCTCTCGACTTCGCCGTAGACTGGATGACTAAAGCGCGGGTGTCGACTGGGCCAGTTGGAAGCGTGGTAGTGGTGTTTGACGAGCGCGCCCCTGGCATCATGATTGCCCGAATCCGAATGTCCCTGGCCGGCGGCGAACGCTTCTACATCTAAGACCAGAATACCGCCGACTACCTTGGACTCTCTTAGATCGTGGAAAACATCCCACGTGATGCTCTCGCCGCTACTCCGTTCGTTCATCTCCTCCAAGACGGCGGCGGTAAATGCAGACGGGCCCGTACCGCTTATTACCTCGTCAAAGTCCAGCACCACCTCACCAATTGGGACGTTTTGCTTCTTGGCAAGGTTGGTCAACCAGCTCTGAATATTTTCCACGAGCTTCAGCATTACTGCCTGCTGCGGTTTCGCCATGAACGTCCATTGGCAAAACGACTGCGACTTTCCGCCGAGTATTCTGTGGTCTTTAAACTCGGGCTGGTCGATCTCGACGCCGATGACCATATCTATCTCCGACTCGTCGTAGCGCTCCGGAATGAATCTATGCACGGGCCGCAGCGCCTCGACGTCTATATCGGCGTAGATACCCCCTTCCGCGTACATTATGAGGTACCGCAAAAGATCGGCCTTGATTATGCTCGCGTTGACGGATCGGTAGAAGTCCACGATGCTTATGTGGTTGAACCCTCCGGGCCCGTAATGTTGCTCGACGTAGTTCATGTCGTTGCTATCCGTTAAGACTTCGTACCTGTGGCCCGGGTTTTTAACGGTCCATGATCTGGCCGTTATAGAGTCTCGCTCCTCGAAGGAGAGAGGGTCGATCTTCCAGGTCTGCCATATCTTCTTTGGGAACGCGCTGACTGGGTCAACTTTCCGAGGCTTGTGCAGCATCGTACTCCGTCTCAGTACACTGCTAGGGCTTGCTACCGATGGCATTAAATCGATGTTGAGGATGACCAGGAGAACGCACGCGCACGCAAGGTATACGAGTATAGTTCTTCGCAGCTGTTTTGGAATCCGATTTCTCAGCATCGCCGTCGCAGGCGTCAGCGTAGGTGACGACGGCGATGTAAGGAACTTCATGATGTGGTTCATTACAAATTCCCTTACGGTCAACCAAAGCCAGTTAGATTTTTTATCTCAGCGTTTTTTAAAAAACGCTGAGATAGCAATAATTTCCCCGTGATATATCTACGACCTACCTCCTACCTAGAACGGCTTCGTCGTTGCTAGCGTCTTCCATCCACCGAACCCCTGCGCAACCCAGCACCGGCCGGCGCCCGTCTACGGCAATACCAGTCTGACCACCTACTTTAACTAAATACAAAAAACTAGCAGTCCTCCCAGCTAGCCACCTACCCTGCGGAAAGGTTAAAAATGCGATCGGAAATGTGATGGTCCGTGGTCATACAGCATGATGAGATCCTAGGGAACGGTATGGCGTTTAGATCTTCACTCTCGATCTACACTTTGCCCCGGACTCCACAAGCCCCATGGGGAAATACAATGCAGAACCTCCAACTCGGCCAGAAATACGGCTGAGTTGCGTCGGGCTGGACTCGTCGTTTGCTCGTGTTAGCAGACCAGTCTGTGTGGGTTGTCTGCTTGATCTGGCTTGTGAAACCCATAGACCTTCCTTTTCGAGAAATATCCGTACCTAGGTAAGTTCCTCAGCATGTGCTAATCACATGCGGGAATGTAATACCAGAGAGGTCTCATGTGAAGGCTGGTTCGGCGGGCGAATTGAATAACGCCCGAGACACTTATGCTGTGGCATACCACGAGTCACAATGTATTTACCTGGTTTTAGGTAGTCAATTTTATGAAGTCATCCTCATCCATGGAGTACCTACTTAAGATAGGAAGTAAATGCTTATAACCATTAATGGGCCAATGTACTAATGAACGATCCTACGCGTTACTTTGAGGGATGTCCATTTACCCACGTCGAGCTATATGCTTGATGAATCGCACACCGCATAGCCGTGTTGACGATTTATTCGTATACAACGATGCCTAATCAACCCATAGGGCTTCTGGACCCTAGAGAATGGGAAGAAATCAAACCTAGCTGGAAGCCTGCCTCACCTAAACGCTCGTCAGGGAGGCGATTGAGTTTAAGGGTGTTGGCACGACCATTTAGTATTACCTTGCCCACGCTGTTACCGTCCACGACAATAGAACCGGGAAAAATACGCCCTACAGCTTACCTGGACGGCCTCCGTGGGTTTGCTGCCCTCCTCGTGTATTGGCATCATCACCAATTGTGGGCTCATGCGGCGACGCACCAGAGCGAACTTTTCGAAGACGGTTTCGGGTACGACGACAAGTATCATCTTGCCGCCTTCCACGGCATACGAACGTTCTTTACCGGTGGCCATTATGCCGTCTCTACCTTCTATGTTATCTCCGGTTACGTTCTATCCGCGAAGCCTTTGAGTTTCATACAAGAACAAGACCACGTGAGACTCGGCGATAATGTGGCCTCGGCGCTCTTCAGACGATGGCTACGACTCTATCTTCCCCTAATCGTCGTAACGTTCCTGTACATGACATCGTGGCACGTGTTTGGGCTATGGGCTACCAATGCCAATCCTCAAGGATCCTGGAGTGAGGAGTTGCGATCCTGGTATATCGAATTCAAGAACTTCAGCTTCATATACAATCTGGGCGGCGAGCCTTGGATCAGCTACCATTACCACGCCTGGTCGATCCAGATAGAGTTCAAGGGGTCCATCGTTATCTACAGCTGCATTCTAGCCTTCTCGAGGCTAACCAAGAATGCTAGGCTTTTCTGCCAAGTCGCTCTGATATTTTACTTCCTCTACGTTGCGGACGGCTGGTATGCTGCCATGTTCGTATCGGGCATGCTCCTCTGCGACCTCGACCTGCTCAGCGCAAGACACGAACTGCCTCGTCTTTTTTATACCTTTCCGTCGGCTAAGAGTCTCATCTTCTACCATCTCCTCGCCTTCAGCGTCTATCTCGGTGGGGTCCCGTCCGTCAACGCCGACGTCAATCGCATCAAGCAGGCACGGGGCTGGTATTACTTGTCCTACCTCAAACCGCAGGCCGTGTTCGACTACAAGTGGTTTTACCTGTTCTGGGCGGCAACTTTGCTCGTCGCCTCGATCCCCCGCGTCCCGCCGCTCAGGCGGTTTTTCGAGACTCGCTTCTGTCAGTACCTCGGACGCATCTCGTTTTCCTTCTACCTAGTACACGGACCTATCCTCTGGACGCTCGGCGACAGGCTGTACACGACGACCGGATGGTATCGGGAAGCTGATTCGGATCATCTATCGGGATGGGCGAATAAGTTCCCGCTGCCGAAGACTGGGCCGCTTGGTTTGGAGGTGGCTTTTCTGGCGCCGCATTTTATCCTTCTGCCGCTTACGATTTACTCGGCCGAGGTTGTGACAAGGCTGGTTGATCAACCAAGCGTTAGGCTCGCACAGTGGCTCTATCAGAGCTTGCTACCGAGATCTGGAAGATGTTAAGGGAGTAATCATCTCCTACAGACTATTGGACGTTGATTGGACGTTGGCGGGCACTCTAGGGCTTTTATACAGTGGGTTAACAAAAAAGGAATTTCCCCTCGTAAAGTTATAGCTTCGAGAGTATATGCGCGATCGCGGCTTGCCCAGGCTGCTACCACGTGACCCCCTTAGGGGACACCTTTGGAATTCGCATTGTCAATTCTACCAAGATTATACGTAAAATAGCACATTAGGGTTCAAATAATTCGCAAGAAATATAAGTAGATGCGTTAAGTAAAAGCAAAACTAGCCACCCAGCTGCGATAGCTTTAGACTCCGTTTCTATTGAGTTATTCATGTTAGAAGCTGTAAAAGGATGAATGAAATTTTTTGTGATAAATGCCAATTGCAATTCCAGAGCCGATACCTTCAATCTTGAATAACTTCGCGCTTCAAAGGCTCCTGGAGATAGCTTTCAATTGCGCGATAATGACTTTGACTTTTGCCAATTTTAGTTAACTGTATTGAAGGTGGGCGAGGTTGAATATAAGAGCTTCGAAAAATCCGGAGCCGGGACACAGCAGTTCCAGCGACATAGACACATCAGATCTAGCAATCCTCCAAAAGACGACTTTTACGTATTTCCGAGGCACGATCGATGTATGATGTGCATTGGAGATGTGCCTAGCTTAAACGAAGGTCAATCGCGGTGTCGCACGATATTTCGGGGCCGGTGTTTTGGCATAACAAATGAGAGTATGTAGATACCTGAGTAAATCTCTAATCCGTAAGTTTAGGTACGCAAGTAATCTGCTTAGCAAAGCCCAGCAGTGGCGAGCCCCGTGCTAACACGACAGGATTGCATGATGTTCGTTAGGAATAATTTTCCCATTTTGCTGAGAGCGTTTAGATTATTTTCTAATCATTTTTACAGCGCGGTGGCGCCCACCCCCAAGGTGGACCAATTCAAAATAACTGAACCTCCCGTCGGCTCTTCGCGCTCTCCTTGGCAGCTTCAATAATCCGTAACACGTCCCTCGCCTGCTCGGCCGGCACCGGCACATCCTGCTCGCGGTTCCCGACGAGCGCGTTGCCGAATAGTTCGTAAATCTTGCCGTAGGTCTCGGGCTCGACATTCGGGTATTCCTTTTCCGTCACGCTACTGCCATCCTCACCGACAAGCGCGAGCTTCCCGTTCCACTTTGCGTCTTCCCGGCCGAACTCGGCGTCGCTCGTCTTCATCCCGGCCTTCAGCTGCGGCTCCTGCGTATCCAGCCCCGTCTTGCGGTAGCTGCCCTTGGTGCCCCGGATCCAGAATCGCGGCTGCTGCACCTCGACGCTAGAGACGGCGATGCGCACGAGCGCGATAAGGCCGCTATCGTAGAATAGCTGGGCGGTTACGCTGTCGGGCTCCAAATCTGCATGTTCCGGCCCGGATAATAGACCATCGCGTTGACTCGCGAACGTGGCGAAGACGCCCCGCGGCATCCCGAATAGCACGTACACCTGGTCGATCAGGTGCGTACCTAGGTCGTACAGCGCGGAGCCGCCCTGGTCCATGCCGAGCGATCCCTTCCAGTTCGACGGCTTCTCCAACCGGTAGCGGTCGAAGTGCGTCTCAAACTCCACAATTCGGCCTAGCGTGCTGCCGTCGGCCAGCAGCTTCTGCACCGTCAGGAAGTCGCTGTCCCAGCGCCGGTTCTGGTACACGCAGATCAGACGACCCTGCTTCTTGGCGAGGTCGATGAGCGTGTTCGCCTCGGCAACGCTGGGAACGAAGGGCTTTTCGACGAGGACGTGCTTTCCTGCCTGTAGAGCCTGCTGGGCGAAGGAGAAGTGCGTCTCGGGGGGAGTGGTGATGACGACGACGTGTAGGTCCGCGTCGGCAAGGAATTGGTCCAGAGACGTAAAGTGCCTTACCTCGGGGTGGTCGCGCGGAGCTGACGATGACCCGTTGGGATTGCGCTGCAGGATGGAGTGAAGTTTCAGGGTGGACGTGGTGGTGATGAATGGGATGTGGAATATGGTGGCGGACATGCTAAAGGAGGTGAGCACTCGAATAACCTACGAGAGAGAAGACTTCTTACCCGTAGCCAACGACGCCGACGTTGAGCTTTTGGTGAGCCATCATGTGCTGTTCTCTCGATGTGTTGATACCTGTTCAAGGTGGTGATGGATGATGCTCTGAGAGGATCTTAAGTCTTGGGTCTTGGGTGTGAATGAGGTAATTCGAGTCATGCAAAAGAAGATGGAAGATACTCTACTTTGATCTTCTTCCTATTTAGAAACAAGACTTATAAGTTTTTATATATGCCCGGGTGAGGAAAAATCGACTACAGCAGATTTACAACCTATACTCAGTCACGGAACTTTACGACGCCCGACTGACTGGTCGACTGTTACAATTACCCTTTTCGATCATGGATTATGGTAACGGGCCGGACAGTACTAGCACTGGCGTTTCCGTACCTGCCATTTCGCCGAATCACGAATCACGAATCACGAATCACGAATCGCAGAAGGGATTGGTAATAGAAATAGGTACCCGAGATCGTTCACTGTAGGAAATGTATCGTATTTTCTCCATAATACGATTTTGTGAGATTATTTGCGAATATTGTACTGTACGGGAATGTGGGTATAGCATCAAATTGTTACAGTGCGTATCGCGGGGTTGGGACGGTTCGGCCCTCAACCCCTCCGATTACTAATCGCTCTTTCTACATCATCGCACGGCTACTCGACATGAATTTCTTCCTTTATACAACCTTCGTGTACCGAACTTACACGCCAGGAAACGTAACAGCATCCAGGGAGACGGGCCTCTGGATTTTATACGATATTTCTAAGGATTCGACGGTAAATTCCAAGCAGACGTCATTGAGTTATCGAGTAAACTAGCCGAGAGGGGTCAATAAATCTATCTTTGATTTTGAATTTTTCTTGGAGCCGCAAACCATTAATAGCGACAACATTGCTTGGTTCCCTTGTGCTGAAGCTACCTACCCATTCTTCGTACGCTCGCAAGCTATGCGATCCATCAAGGACTTGTATTCCACGCTGTAACTTTACCGCAGTGCCACAAGTCGCTCCACGTGTAACATTCGACACGAAACAGCTGTAGCAGAGTGGGTTGAACGATTCGCCGTAGGTAATGGGGCCCAGGTTTTCAGTTCAGAGAAGGATCGGACGCAGAAATGTTTCGAATAGGCGTTTCCGGTAGCCACCGATGTCTACCTTTGCAATACTCTCGCCATGTGCGCACGCGCACGCGACCATTTTCAACGACTCTCTCCCGTCGCGAGATCCTCGATGTCTCGTCTCTCCCTCCCCGCCTCCTACCCCGATACAGAGAAAGCTCGACGTCTTCGCTACTGTCTCTGCAATGGCCCGAGCCTCCACGCAATATCCTCATCATCCCGAAGCTCCACAATCCCAAGGTCACAGCGTCTGCCATATCCTTCGCGAACCACATCCACAGCGAGTATCCCAACCTGAACCTCGTCTTCGAACGTCGAATCGCTTCCACCATCCACGAGTCGCTTCCCTTCCCCATCTACACTTCCGACGCGAGCCAGTTCCCCGCCAAGATCGACCTCGTAAGCACGCTGGGCGGCGACGGGACCATCCTCCGCGCCGCCAGCCTGTTTAGCCTCCACGAATCCGTACCGCCGATATTGTCCTTTAGCATGGGAACGTTGGGGTTCCTGGGCGAGTGGAAGTTCGAGGAGTGCAAGCGCGCATGGCGGGAGGTATACATGAGCGGCAGTCACGTCGCCATGTCCGACCTGCAGGATCCTCACACGCAAGCCGCTGCCCGCGGCCGACCGGAGGAAGAAGAATCGCATTTACACCGCAACTGGGAAGGCGTGCGCGGGAAGAGTATGGGGCTCACGCGGTCCAGCAAGATACTCCTGCGTAATCGATTGAAGGTCGGATTGTACGACGCTGCGGGTGTCAACATAAACGAGACGCTCATGCCGACGTCGACGATCGCCGAGCCACAACATCCCAGCCCCCAGGCCGCAAGCAAAAGCAATTGTCGGGGACAAGAATACGATACCCCATCTCGACCCTTCCACGCCGTGAACGAGCTCGTCATCCACCGCGGCCCGAACACCCACCTCGCCATCATCGACGTGTACGTGAACAACCACTTCCTAACCGAAGCCGTCGCCGACGGTATCCTGATCTCCACGCCCACCGGCTCGACCGCCTACTCGCTGTCCGCCGGCGGCAGCATCATGCACCCGCTCGTCAAAACGCTTCTCATCACGCCCATATGCGCGCGCAGTCTGAGTTTCCGGCCTTTGGGTCTACCGCTGAACACCAAGGTCGCCTTCAAGCTAAGCGAGAAGAACCGGGGGCGAGAGCTCGAGGTTAGCATTGATGGGCGGCGCTGCAAGGCTGGCGTAACTATCGGCATGGAGATCCGCGTCGAGGGAGAGATGATCGGGCCAACCCCCGACGGCGGGTGGGCCGGCGGCGTGCCTAGCGTGATCCGGTCTCCGATCAAGGGCGCTGGCGATAGGGAGGGGATTGCCGAGGACGATGATGGATGGGTTGGTGGGCTGATTGGGCTGCTGAAGTTCAATTATCCGTTCGGAGAAGGGCAGTGATATATTAGCGTGTCGACTTGAGTCGAAGTCTGGCAGCTGGGATCGAAGTCTGCTCGGCATAGCGGGTAGTAGTGGATGAAATGTGTTTGATTAACAGAACAAGCGATGGTATATTATCATTTCGATATCATCCCCTGATTGTTAGCGTAGCTGGCAATATGATTCGAATGCTGCATCACTTCCATGTAATCAGGGACTTGGCCAGAGCCGCCTTTTTCGCCGTCTTGGTCACTGTCATCTGGGTATGACTTTTGTGCATTGTGCGCTATCGTCGCTACCTATCTATCTATGGTTCCCGTTCATAGACCCTAGAGACCAGGCCGTCTATTTGCGAATCTGAGAATCTGCTCTTGCCGGGCTAGCTACCTGGCTTGGTCAACCCAGGTACCACGCTACCGGCCAGTCCGAAACCCCATTTCTTTCTCCCGGAGAATTCGCTCTCGTGTCTGTCTGGATCATGCCTATAACACTGCAACATACTCCGCTTCCATGAATACCTACCCTAATGCTGACGAATTGAAAAGACAAGGGATTTGGAAGAGCAGGCGAAAATTATCGCCATTATATTCGGAGCTTGTTACGAGAACATCTCGTCCGTCCATGTCCACGTCGACGGCCCCCTCTTAAAAATCAAAACGTCTGCTCGAAAATAGTGTAGTCCTACCACGCCTCGAAAGCGTACGAGTAGCCAGGCCCGACTCCGTTAGGAGCTACTCCCTCCAGCTTGCAGGACAGAACCCATAGTATTCGTCACCTGCTGTACGGTGGGATCCATAGAACACAGCAATGCCCCACGAGTCGAGGATATTATGTCTTGGCTGTTCACCTTTAGGTACGTCAAGGCAGTATCCTTCCAAATCGACAGCGACGGCTCGTTCGGGATTGCGGTATTATTGGATTTCTTGCTGGCATCTTCGCGAAACTTCCCTTCCAGGTCGAGGATCAGTGTCTCCACCCAGGGATGAATCGCATAGTTCGACGTCAAGACCCGTATGGCGTCGTTGTACTTGGCGGATTGGGACAGGCTTTCGCGGTTCTCCCGGCCCGGCTCGTTGTACCACGGGTTCTCGCAGAAGATCATGGACTGGATGCTGACGAGGATTTGGAGGATAGTCGACTGGTTCGGCCGCCAGGGTTCGCCGGCCCAGGTCCCGAGCAAGGAGAGACAAACTATCAATCACCATCGTTAGTGTTATCTTATCACAACCAGGCTTCAGGCTTCTCGGTTTCTCGCCTTACAGCACTTAGTCCTGCATCCGAGCGGAAATAACTTACCCGTTCCATCCTCGTACAAATTCGGGTTAAACCTCACCTTTCCCTGATTCGTCGTTCTGAACCTCACTACAGGCGGTTGGTTGGGATAGCTGGGAGTACAGTAGAGATCGAATTCAAAGAAGCCAGACTCGTAAGGCGTGCCCTTCGGCCCGATGATCAGAACCTTCATCACGTCAAGGCGCGAGGATCCGTGACGGATGAAGATACCTTCCGGCAGCGACGTCCGCAGTGTCGACAGCTCCGTAATCAATCGTTTCATCCGCCCGGGTGCCGTATCGGCGGCAAGCCCCCTATTGACTTCCATCGCGAAGGAGAAGTTGTGCAGGAGCTGCTCGTCGGGTACGTCGCTCAAACAATTCTCGCGATGCCAGTCAGCGTATTCCGTCTTCGGATCGGCGATGCTCGATGCTGTCTCGGTCTTGTACTGCTTCGCGCCGGCGGCGTGTGATGCCGAGAACTGTATGAGGCGGCGGCTCAGCTTCAGTAATTTCTGCCCGTCTCTAGTCTCGAACGTGCCAGAATTCGCCGAAGCGTGTTTGGTAACAGTATGCGCTTGATCGACGAGCCCTCCCAATAGGTCAAACAATGACTTTCCCGTGTCCTTGGCGACCATCACGGCCTTGTTCTTGCAAAGGCCCAAAGATACGTGAAGCAATTTACCTTCTCTTCCGTGGAATAGTACGCGATCGCCATAAAGTAGCGTATAAATCGCCGGGTGGTTCCCGATCGCATCGAGAAAGTCAAGCGCGGCGTCGTAGATCCCATGTTGATGCAGAGCAATCTCGTTGATGGTGTTGGCGCTTAGCATCTTTGCGACCCGTTTTACCAATACACTGCGCGAGACTACGTGCCAAAGGAAATCTGGCGGCGCGACGCCAAACGAGCTCTCCAGCTTGTAGGACGACACGAGCAGCGCCGCGAGCCTAAACTTGGTTTCGCTTCTCGTCCCAGCTTCGTGATCGACGGCCCTCTTCCACATCTGAGCACCCGGGCGGGAGAAGATATTATTCTTCTTAGTGGGCAAGTAAGACATCCCCCTTCCAGTGGCGTAGCCGACCCCTTGAGGTCTGGCAGACTGGCCGATCTTAAATGCGGGAGGTGGCTTAGGTACAGAAGGCCCAGCCAAATTCTTAACCTTGTTGGCGGCTCGCGATTTGTGACGAGGCTTCGAGGTCGACTTCGTATACCCGCTCGCAAGTGCCCAAATTGCCATCAATCTCCCGTCGTCGCAGCACCATTTCGCCGTGAATTTTATCCCGGATATCTCGAAAGTGCCGCTCCGTCCACCTGTGCCCTTCTGGGAGATGTCTGCTCCACAGCCGGGACATGTCAATATTGAACAGCGTGCGTCATGGCATTTCCAGCCGAGCACTATATCCCGTTTCTCTATCGCATTGCATATTAGTGTTACCAGTCCAAAAGATACGGAAGCGGAGAGGGTGTGAAACATTTTCGTCTCTAGCAGAGACGCGCACCTGTCAAGAGTATCATGAAGCTACATGGGTCAGGCGTGCAAGGTAGCGCAACAAAAAATAGGGGAACAAGATTGAAGAAAGAAGAAAAAAAACTCACTGCCTATTATAGCATCGGGACTCAAGACAGCTTCTGCCCAAGACTTTGTCATTTTTCCCACATCCTCTACGCCCGCGGCCAATCCCTGAAAACACCCAGCACAGGTTCGGCCGAGGCAGTTCCGAACAAATTGTTGCAAAGGCTCTAGAGCTTCCGTAACGTTGTCGATAAGACTCGGATTTACCGCGGACTCCTCCAGGTTCACCGAAGACTCGCTACTGGCGCAAGAAATGCAGTCGTCTGCGATGGTCTGATAACCCTTGAAATGCTGCGGCGCATGGGCCGGAAGGTCATTGTCTTGCCACAACGCCGACGGATCTAGTGCAAATTGCTGATACAACATGTCCTCTTCGTACAGCTCATATTGCATCTCGTCCAACTGCTGGAATTGTTCGAATGCAGCGTAGTGGGAAGAGGTAGATAGCGGAGGCGGGAAGATGTAGCTGTGGAAGGTGTTCTTCGACGGGTGGGGGCCTTGCGTCAGAGACGCGTTGCCTAGAGTAGCCATAGCCGGGTTGGCCGTAGCTGGGTTGGCAATAGCTGTGCTGGCCATATCTGAGGTGGCCATAGCTGAGTTGGAGTTGGCCGTAGGTGGACTGGGAATGGGCATTCCCTGAGGCATCATGTTCTGCAGGTACATCTGATGAAAAGGCGAGACCGGAGAGGGCCCGGGTTGGGGTACGTATTGAGAGCCCATGGCTGGATGATGCTGAAAGGGGCCGTGCTGAGAGTTCATGGTTGCGTAGCCTAATGGTGTCAACAGCCCGGAACCTGGATAGAATGAAGAACCGTAAGGGGGAAACAGGTTATGCGCAGCACCAGAAGCTGTGTGATGACCGCCCGTTTTGTCAGTAGGAGTAGGGGCAAAGAGCTTGTTATGGGTAGCCAGGAGCTTACTATGAACGGCCATAGTCGAATTGTAGACGGCCATTAACTTGTCATGAGCAGACGTATTCTGGTTGTGAGTAGCCAAGGGCTGTTGAGACGGAGGCGGACCGGAAGCGAATGAATGTTGAAAAGCCGGTACCTTCGAGCTGGAGCTGGAGCTGGAGCTGGATCCCGCACTTAGTAAACCCGACCCGGCCAAAGGTGTAGGATGCTTTTTCCACGGCTGCGTTCTAAGCTTGGAAGCCGAAGACTTCGCGATTGCCGATTGTTGATTTTGTTCTAGAGCGTGAGGCTGCGACGGATTATGGAATGCCGAGCTGGTGCTTGCGCTTGCGGTTGGTACCTGGGGTGTGTCCGGAGGACTCGAATCTTGGTCATCCGGGTGAAGCCTACGCTTCAGTCGGTTGGAGAGATTCCTCATCGCCTCTCTAGGACTCATGGTGCATGCGATTCATCTAGCTGGTCAGGGTCCGAGAATCTCTCTGCGTGTGATACCTGTCCGTCGCACGCCGGACGAGATGGATGATCAAGTTGTTACGGTAGGCCGTCGCGCACAATACCGTGGTCTTGCGTAAAACACGATCGATCTACCATGTATGTTAGCTACCTGGCTATACCTAGCTGGAATTTGTGTAGCACATATCGACGTAGAGAGATAAAAAATTGGTTCACGAAGAATCCATTAGTGATAGGTACAAGGATTTCCGAGATCTGCTGTCAATTCGTAAAGGCAGCCGACTGACAGACTGACTTTATGCTCTAACCAGGGTGTGGTAGGTAGACGGGGCTCGGAATAGGTAGCTAACTCGGAGCAGACACAAACTTACCTTTGGGGGAGTCGACGCGCGACGCAATGGCGAAAGACCGAGACGGCAAAACTAATCGTAAAGTTTTAGAAGGGTCGTATGTTAGATCCTCGCAGCTCGCTGGCTCGATGTTTGGACTCGACTCGACTGGACTCGACCTCTAGAATTGACTGGGTCTGTGTAACGAGGTTCAAAGGACACCATAGGTTGATCGGGATTATCGTAAACACTAGAAGGAACACTACGAGCTAGTAATATTCGGATTGTAGGGTGACGAGGCTACAGCCAAACATCAAGATTCAAGATATAGCTGACTCAGCTTCATGCACCTTGAAGTTGTATGGTCCGTGAAACGTGAAACCGAAGGGGCAGTGAATGGCTGATTAGGTTCTGTGCATCAGCTTGGCTCGAGTCTAAATGGACCTGCAAGCCTAAGGTACAAACGGAGTAGAAGTTGTAGGAAATGTGATATTGCATTGTGCATTGTGCATTGTGCATTGTGCGAGGTACGAGGTGCAAGCGGGAGTGCGTCGAGGGGTCCGGGGGAAAAGCGAAAAGCTACAGTGCACCTAAGCAACAAGCAACGCCTTCCCTGGTTACGGTTCAAAGGACATGGTTCTTGGGCCATCTAACAACTTGACATACCTACCTGACCTGGGGCATAATATTCCTTACCTAAGGCATAAAATTCGATCTGTAAGTCTAGAATAGCATTGGCATATTTATGACGTCTATTTATACCTAAGGTACTAAACTGATGGAATCAATTCGTTCGTGATTTATATCGCTTTCTATGTGGAAATACCCCCCATGACGATCGTTCAACCTCAGCCGCAGCGGGGTATAACGCCCTGTTGCGCTGATGCCCCGCCTACGTACCTAGGTACCCATCAGCCCACCACCCGGGTAAGCAAGTGGGGTTAGCTACCCCTGTACCTAACATGCGGATCTTTTAGCACGTGGGCTTGGAAGCTAGATAGGGGATTCTAGGACCCGATCGACGCCTAATTTCTCGGAATCCAATCCTTGGGAGAGACCAAAATCATCACCACAACACAATCTATAGCTTCTTCCCCTGCCAAACCCTGCGATATCAATTACCGGGGTCTACAATATTCTTCACGACTCCGAGCATGGCTACCACTTTCTCTTCTTCAATCAGCGAAAGTCCTACAAGTGCGTTTTCGTGATTTTGAGGTTTATCATCATGTTAGCAATTCCACGTCTGGACGAGTGGACCTTGAGTATGGCCCTATTCAGCTCGAGCCACCCACAAAACTCCATCATCTCCCTGTCCTTATCTGATAGCGGTTTTCAGTCATCCGGAATCACGTCCTTTTCCAGATCGACCTTCGTAACGGGGAACACGCCGGTAGCGAGGTCGAGCACTGGCGATAGAACACTATAGTTCCACGGCGGTCGCGTATCGTGGCGGATCGCCGGCATTGCGGTACTCGGCATGATTAACCCGTCGATCGGTCGCCCCGTTCCCGTTCCCGTATCCTCCGACGTCCTCTGCCATCTCTCTAGAAACCTCCGACCCAGGATGGTTCTTCTGTGTTGGTTCTGCCACATTTCGAATACGCCGAGGGGCTTTATGCGGGTATTACTACGGCCGTAATCTACGGCCGTAATTCGCTTCGACCGACGGCGGTAAAGGCTCGCCCGACAACGCCGAGTCTCGCCTAATCTCCTCCGCACCGTCCGCGAGCCACATCTTCCAGATAATACCGCTTGCCTCTTTCGTCTGGTACGGGACGAAATCGATGACGTTATGGCCCGCCGCGAGCAGCTTCTTCTTGGTTATCGTCATCGCTCTCCGGAGCGGGGGACTGCGACGTTGTGTTGGGAATTGAGAATTGGGCGTTGCCGGATTACTGAAGAAGTCGACTTACGAAGGTGTAACGTATCCGTCGCCCATCCCGAACCCGAAGCACAATTTCTTTCGAAGCATCTCCGCTTCTGCTCTCCACTGTCGCACGCAACGTCAGTGGTTGCTTACCTACCTAGGTAGGTATGCGGAATTGTTAATCGCTAAAAGCGTAGTTGGTGGGACGAGGTTTGGAGAGGGCGTTCCTCGCATTTACCTACCGGTAATGGAATCACCTGCGGGTCACATTCCCAGGCCTCTTGGGCGGCGAGACTTTTCGTAAGCAGCCGAATATCCTCGGGCGATCGGCACAACGGTCCGGCGCTTGACTGTACCGCTTCCTGTCCGAGGAAAGTTGTGGTAACTTGCTGATAGGATACCCTACCGTGAGACGGTCGCAACGCGTATAGTCCCGTATACGAAGCTGGATGTCGAATACTCCCCCCTACGTCGTTGCCGATCCCCACGAAGCTGCCTCGGAAAGTCACCAGAGCCGGCTCGCCTCCCGATGACCCTTCCGTCGTCAGCTTGCGATTTCTAGGGTTGACAGTTCTGCCGAAGAGGTTACTCACCGTCTCGCACGTCATGAGTGTCGTCGGCACGTTGGTCTTTACGTAGAATACGGCACCGGCTTTCTGTAGAAGCTTGATGAGCGTCGATTCCTCTTCGGGCTTCCTTCCCGCCCATCCGACATATCCTATGGTCGACTCGACACCCTCAAGGTTGAACTGGTCTTTGAGACTTATGGGGAGACCGTGTAAGGGACCGATCGGTTTGCTATTAGTCAAAATACTCGTCTAGCTCGGCTGCCCGAGCGAAAGCCTGCTGAAGTAGATTTCGGTGACGCAATTGAGAAGCTGCTGTGCCACGGCGGTTTGGTTGCACGTAGCCTTCGCTACCTCGAGCGCAGTCCATTCTCTGGTTGACATCTTCGCTACGACGTCCGATGCCGACGGCTCGGTGATGGTTAGCTCACGTTCCATGAAGAAACCCGATATATGGGGGAAATTCTGCACGACGTCCTCCTTGGTGGATGGCATCATTGCTTCCGGGATCAGCCACTCCAGTGGTAATCTGGAAGCTCGCTCCGCCTATTTGCGCGCCGCGACGCTTTGCCGTATCTCCTGTGTCAGTCCTTTGCTCATATAGACGGCTTGTGAGATCAGTATTCGTCTCCGTATTCGTTCTATCAGGTTGTATTCACACCAAACCAATTTATTCGCTATAGTATCAGGTAGGTCTTTCACATTATCTAGGTTCTCTCTGGACTTTGTCGGGTTGGTATAATAGGACATCCGCCAAAGAATCACCCCGAGCGGGGTGACGGCGGATAGTTATATTGATGGTTACCATCTACCTCCTAAGACATGGATTCCGACAATCGGGCATCATGCAGGTGGATAGATATGGCTTATCTACCGAAGATGTGAACGATTACTTTATTTCCAGCGTGTTTGTAGCCTATATCTGTAGATATTGCGTGTTTTCCTTTCACAATTCGAACCGCAGTGCGACTCCCCGATAATCCCAGGATCATTCAGGATCGTAATCTGTGGATCGAAGTCGGTAATACGTATGCCAAGTGAGACTACCGAAGAGCTGTGGAATTCGGGCGACTGTTTTCGCTACCCCGTATATTTCAGAATCGTCGTTTCATCTCGGCTTTCTTCGTCCCTATAATTTCTTCCCTTTCTCTTATACTCAGAATCTGCTCGTATTATCTTCTTGGCTTTATATGATCTATGTATGAAAATGCTATAGCATTGCGTTCCGAGTGTGGTCTACGGCCGGAATCCACTACGGGTCGGGAACGTCGATCGATCTACACCAGCCCCATTGAAGTTAGAGCATCAGAGATGTAGTACCAGAAACCTGTTCCGCGCATTGTAGGATCAGGCACTCCATGTGATTCGACGTAGAAGTAATATCCTAGCTTTGTGGATGAATTGGCACCACAGCTCTTCGCTAATTTATGAGACAATCGAACCAATTCCCCGAGAGCCAAGAGACAAGCAAAATAGGAGCTTCGCAGTCTGGTTCTTTGTCTTACACGGATGACATCATCCTGCTCACTACGCCACTTACGTACACGGTTTGGATTCTTAAATCAGTTTCAACGTCCATTGCTTCCATTCTGCTTTCAAATCTTTACTTCACCCTGGCAAATATCAAGACATCTAAATACTACCTCAGTACTCAAACACCCAAACCATCTAATCGGCAATCACCATGGACTTCGTTAACAAGCTTACGGGAGGCTCGAAGGATGAGCAGGAGAAGCAGCAGCAGCAGGGGAACCAGGGAACAGAACAGCAATCTTCCGGTGGAGGTATTATGGGCAAGCTGAACTCGATGGCCGGAGGCGGCAAGGAGAGTGAGAAGAACGAAGATGCGCTTGATAAAGGTTAGTAGCCGCAAATTTCGACTCCTATTCATATTTCCCACATTCTAGCTCTGCCACACTTACCTAGCTAGCCACCTCGTTCTGCGATGCTGACTCTCAATTGAACTTTCAGGGGTGGATTGGGTACAAGAACATGTCCTCGGCCAGGGGGATCAATCCAACGAAAGTGCCGTCGAGCAAGCGAAGGATGAACAAATCAGTGACTTCATTCGAGACCAGTATGTGGACATTAACTCTGGTCTCCGTGTAGAGATGGGCTTGATTATTGATACTGACGATCGATGACATAGGTATAAGAAGACAACCGGTTCTGACATACCGATTAAAGATAAGGAGCGCTTCTAAACCAAGCCGAGAGAAATGCAGAGTCAGGTGCGATTGCGAAGGGCTATGTCTTTTAGGGCTATCGTAATAAAACCAATATGACATGAGCGAATAAAATGGTAAAATACTCATTGCAAATAAACCAGCAGCGCTTCACTGGCTTTTATCGTTACAGTGACCTGTCCGTTGGATATAGTTAAAGACTCCACGGCTTCTGTTCCAGCAATCTTGCAATCCCCATCCGTAAATGTCTGGCCCCCAAACGTCACGACACCCCCTTGGTCAACCCTAGACATGGCGCTCCCGGCCGTGAGTCTCTTCGCTTTCAGGGATGTTCCCGTTACACCACCGAGCTGGAAGGACTGGCCGGATCGGGTTCCGCTTCCACTAAAATAGTCGGAATTATATAGCAGCGCGCGTAACGGCTTGCCATCCGAGCCGAACGACACGTAGGCGGCGTAGTTGGTGGTACCGTCGTCGAGGGCGGTCAGGTACGAGGCATGTGACAACAGCGCGGTCGCCGCGTACGCGCCATAGTAAGGGGCGCCCATGCTGTAACGGCCCCAGAAGCAGTACTGGCAGTTGCCGACGGTGCCGTGATGGAAATACGTCCGCGAGACATTGCTGTAGCTCGCGCGCAGCACGTAGTCCATGGTCCAGAGACCGGCTCCAAAGGTGGGAGAAACACCTGCGGCGCCACCTCCCGACACTGTTTTCGTTACGTTAAATTAGTATCGTGTCAACACCGTCACGGGTAGGTACCTAAGGTACCCGCCAGAAGCATACCTGAGTTCGTCTCTCCGAATACGTAGGGTTTTCCTTCTTTCAAGGCAGCCGCCACATCCGCATCAAAAACGTGCAGATTACTCGAGATGCCCTTGTGGCTCATCAGGGAAGTAACCGTGCCTCCCGGATAGTTGTGATGGGCATATGTCTGGACGTATTGCTTGACTGTCGCGTTTTCCGTCGCTATCAACTCGGCGGCGCCCCAAGTCGGCGGAGAGTCGTTGGAATTTCCTGCCTGGATGATCGGCTTCTTGTTAACGGCCGACCCAACGGATACGTCCCAGTTATTCTGAGAGGCCGCATCGATGGCTGGTGACCAGCTTCCCGACGCGATGGGTTGCCCGTTTCTCGAGTAGTCTGATGAGAAAATCAATCAATGATACGGCTACCAACTTGTACGTGCGGGCAGACTAACATTCCGGCTCATTTCCCAGCTCTATCGCAAGCAGGTTCTTAACCTCGGAAACGGCAATCTTTGCGGCGTCAATCGTGTTCTGAATGTTGTTCTTGCCCCTATTCAACCCAACCACTACGCTGCCGGCATAGCTTCCAGCGAGCGTCAAGAATCTGGAACCGAATGTCAAACTCGCGGGTGCATCAGCTGGATTTGACACGCTGTACACGACCTGGCATTGCAGAGCAGTTAGTGGGCGATAGGCTCGACGGTTATTGGGATAGCAATACATAGGCCGAGGTTGCAGAGTCATATTGAGCGCGATCTTGTGTAGTACCCCCGATGCGTATAGGAGGCCAGACGCCCGTCAGGTCCTTCCAGTTGGAAAGGCATTGATTTGTAGCCGTCACATTGGTGCTGTGTGTTTTTTCAGATTAGATGTTTCAAGATTTTGGTCAAGAAGCTTTACTTACAAGTATGACGGGAAGGCAAAGAACTCGAACCTAGAATTGATATCGCTCAGCGCTGCTCAATATATTTTTTTTTCTGTGACTTACGATATGCCAACTGGCGCCGGATCTAGCGGCGCATATTTGTAAGATCCCGTATGCGCCTGTTGAGGGATCGTGAATGTCACCGCCGCGGTCACTTTGAGGACTGCAGCTAGGAATAGACAGGAAATACTGAAACGAGCCATGATGATGTTGTAAGGAAAAAACGAAATATGCCGATCATAGGTAGGGTACCTGCATTACCTACCGCACCTATATATCTGAATTACAATTTTGGGACCAATTAGCCTGTTTAGAGAAAAGGAGCATGCTGACCTCGGGACTTAATCCGCCGATCTTCGAGTTATCGTTACATTCATGCTTCTGGGCCTACTATATTTGTACCATGTCCGAATTATGTGCTCCATGAATATTAGGAGGTGATAAACTTAAGATCATCTAGATTCCCATTGGACTGCTCGTGACTAGGATAAAAGAGTCGTGGCATAGAAGCTCATGAAGCCCCGAACTTCTCTGATGAGGCTATTTGGAATCGCGGAACCGCGGCTGAAGGAGATCACGATTGTTGCTTGTTTGCATCTTAGATTAGCGACCCAATCATCTTTCAACTTGCTTTGCCTTCACGAGTTTCATATACTATCAAGGCTAGCGCGAGAATGTCAACGACTCGCCGGACTCAATCTTTGCCGAGGAAGAGCCTCGATTTCATAAATGTTATAAGAAAGTATCCAAAATGCATGAGGAACCATCTGCAAGAAAAGGTCTGTGCTCGACGTGATGCATGTGGATACGCTATAAATGAGTCAGCTTCACGTAGCGGTCAGCTTGACTTCCCAAGAGGGTATACGAGATGGTACGAGCATGCAGGTAAGATCCGGCCGTCGTGTTTAGGTATGTAAGCAAGTTTCGGGTGCTTTAACGACCTGCGACGGTCCAGCTACTACACCTTATCTTCACTTCCAGATATTCCTGGTCCCCCTGGTTGACATAGGAATTATCAAGAAGAAATGGCTAATAACGGAGGCTTCGGGATGTTTTCGCTGTCGGCTACCTTGGATGCACCAGCCAACGATATCGGAGTGGATAATCAAGGTAGAGCACTTCGACAACGACGATACCACGTCAAATCCCGATTAGGATGTATGAATTGCAAGTCTCGGAAAGTTAAGGTTAGTTTCGTCAACTGCTCCTCTGATAGCTGTCAATATGTCCAATCGTCAACGGGGCCTCGTCAACTGATGTATTCCTTGCAATGTAGTGTGACGAAAAACGGCCGACTTGCCGCAAATGCTTTACGAGGGGCCTGGAATGTAGTTACGACCAATCAGCTGAAAGACAACTTACGCCATACCGTGATAACCAGCACCAGGCTCCTGATACCACTACGTCTCAGGGAAACCAAACTCATGCACGGACGTCGGGAGGTCTATCTAGGGTACGGGAGCTTGGCCCGCCGACATTGGATCTTGAGGCCTTACAGCTGATGTACCATTTCGAGCACCACACGTCTGGCACACTCCTATTCGGCCAGCCACTGTGGCGAGAACAGATCATACCCCTTGCTCTTCAGGTCAGTCGAGACGTTGAGCATACTTACGGCTCCTAATAATCATATAGCACGACTATCTCATGCACGCTGTTTTGACTATTGGTGCCTCTCATCTACACTACCTCCAGCCGCAAGTCCCCCAACACACCAGGGCAGCATCTGTCCACCTAGATCGCGCCCTGGCAGGATTCAGGTTGAATATGGGTGCATCCAACCTATCACAGCACCATTTCGACGTAATCATTGCTTGCGGTTTCCTTCTGCTCCATTACGCCTGGTCAACTCCATTTTTCAACGTCCCCAACGATGCATCGCCCAGTATCGAGTCCGATGGGTTGCTGTGGTTTGCTGCTGGGCTTAAAACCGTTATTCTATCCGCCTACGACAAAGAGCCGAGACGGGGAATCTTCCATGAACTCTTGAAGGCGGACCATTTTCGGCAATTTTATGCGTGGTCCAAGGAAGATGACTGCTCGTACAACTTTGAGGAAAACTTCCTCCGCCAGTCTCCATCGGATGACTCTGAAACTCCTGAGAATTACTGCCTGCAGGGCTGCGGAAATACCAACGCGGGAGAAAGGCTCGCGCCGATATTCCGCGCTGTAGATGCCGTTAGGCGGGGACGAGACATTTCCCACGTCATGCCGTCTATTTTGGCTTATTCGCTTATGTGGCCTTCTAAAGCTATGCGGGCTTTCCAAGATGAAGTTAGAGATAAAAATCCGGGGGCGATGGCAACCATGCTCAGCTTCTATGCTAGCATTTCTATGGTTTTCTCTGATAATGTTTGGTGGGCCAAGAATCGGTCAAAGTTTATGTGCGAGGCTATAGTAGGCCTTCTTGCTAAAGAGGGGACTGGCCAGTGGGAGCGAAATGTATCCAAGATAACGGAGTATTTTGGCTTTAGTAAGACTCGCGATGGCAACTGGTGTGTTGAAGAGTAGTTGGTTGAATGACCCGCTATCAAGTTAGTAAATAGGGATAGTTTAGAATGGCTGTAACTAGACCCTCATATGTGTTTTCCATATGCGTGTAGTTATCAAGCAATCTTGCAGGTACCCTTACCGATTATTGCTAAATGGTGCTACAGACGCACGATTAATTCATGAAATGTATTTGCTTCTGCGCCGTGTAAGCGTATGTACCTAACGCGCTAGGGTATTCATGTAAGACATCGTACTCCCGAAGGGGGACACTCGTATGCCGGATTTAGTAGTCCGAAGAGCAACTTTTGTATAACAACTAGGGTTAGTGCAAGTCTTCCCCAAATCAATTCGTCTATAAAGACGCCTGGGATCCAAGATATCTCAAGTGTTTGCCTTTCAAGACGCAAGCAGTTCACTTATCACTTATCAACGAGGGGTTGTAATTCCTTGACGAAACTATCAACTTTAATCCTCGTTATCTGAAATGGCCAACATTATGACCGTCGCCCCTAAGCCGAAGAGCTTGTTGGGATATCATAGACAGCTAGCTCCAAGTGCTGCTGTGAAAGTTAGTCCCCTATGCCTCGGTACTATGGGGTTTGGCACCCAGTTCGAGGAACTGATGGGCCCTTGTGATAGAGGCACATCCTTCGAGCTCCTTGACTTTTTCTATGAGAGCGGGGGTAACTTTATCGACACGTACGATTTATAACTTCCGCAATAGGGAGCCTCTCTCGCTGACATATGCTAAATATAGTGCAAATGTATATCAAAATGGAGAGTCGGAGAGGATTATAGGAGAGTGGATGAAAGAAAGAGGCAATCGCGAAGAAATCGTCCTCGCTACCAAGTATAGTTCCTCATGGCAACTAGCAAACCCAGCTATCAAGATTCAATCCAACTACGGCGGTAACAACAAGAAGAGTATGCGCGCAGCCTTCGAATATAGCCTTCAGAGGCTACAGACAGCATATGTCGATCTGGTGAGCCCTCAGCAGTCTACCTCCGCAGTTTACGTCGGACGCTCGCCGAGGTAGCTGAACTACGTCGCTAACCTATTCTTCACCCCTAGTTCTACGTACATACGTGGGATTTCACCACGAGCGTCCCAGAACTCATGCACGCTCTTCACGACCTCGTGACATCTGGCAAGGTGTTATATCTTGGAATATCAAACACGCCGGCGTGGATAGTCTCTACGGCCAACGAGTACGCTCGCCAAAAAGGTCTCACCGTATTTTCCGTCTACCAGGGACAATGGTCTGCCGCGGAAAGAGACGTAGAGCGTGAGATACTCCCCATGTGCAACCACCAAGGCATGGCCCTTATACCTTACGGGGTGCTAGGATCGGGATCTTTCCGGACTTCGGCCCAGCGCTCCGTCGAGCAGCAGACCGGGCTGAAGCGAGAGGGACGAAACATCGCATTTACCGAGAAGCCGCAAAAGACCGTCATGGCTGATGCGCTGGAGAAAATCGCGATTTCCAAAGGCACAAGTCTCACGAGCGTCGCTCTCGCCTGGGCTAGGACCAAGGGGCCTTATATCTTTCCTGTCGTCGGCGGCCGCAAGATCGAGCATCTGGAAGCTAGCATCGAAGCACTAGGCTTAGAGCTTAACGACCAGGAAATCGTCGATATCGAGTCTGCTGTTCCCTTTGACTTTGGATACCCGCAGACAATTCTCGGAGGCCCGGGAGGTGCTACTCACCCTGCAGACGTGTGGTTAACCAAGCGATTCGGAACCTTTGACTGGGTTGCTGCTCCACAGGTAAGTTGGCCTGGGGGCCGCAAGCAAAACGCCACGAGACTGGACTTTGCTAACTCTTCAAGCCACCGAAACAACATTCGAACTAGGCTGTACACCTAAGTCATGTGCAGGTGGAATCTTGAACCGTAGGTACACATAAATTACAAGGTGGACGTTCTGGCAGCAGCATTCGCGTGAGAATTGCGCATGGCTCAAATAGTACCACCTCAAATCATACGCGGAATAATCCAGAAAAACGACTTTTACAAATCGAAAAAAAAAAAAATCACTATACCACTATTTAGAGGAGGTAGTATTTATTACAGTTTTCTGCATTATTATAATTTGAAGATTGCCAGAGTTATACGTGATTTGAAATGGTATCAGCTCTAGCTTAACCTAATAAGGGCCTTATCCCCATAACCTTTCACTGCTTAATTACTGTCCAAATAAAATTCAAAAAATTATCAATAAATCAGTTCATAATTAACAAACTGATCTATATTTTTTCTAATTTCTACGCCGTTATATAAGTCAATTTGATTTGCTTAAATTGGTCTCAGTATTTGGCGGCACAAATTGGATTCAGGTAGCATTGCAGGAATTTGAAGCGGGGATGCGCTGTTCCAATTCAAATCCGACGCTGGAGCCGAAACACGTGAAAAGAAGCTCGTCATAACCCCTGTAACCCCTGTAACCCCGCTAATTTGTGCTGACTTTGGTGTAGGCTTCTTCGCGGATGCTTGGCCTGAAAGAGAGCTGCATTCATCCCGCATCACAAAAGCAGTACATAAGATCCTTGACCGGCGGGAAAGATAATTCAAATGAAGGGGAATAGGTAGGTCAAGCAAACCCGCATACGGAATATACAGTTGATATCGCGGGGCCGCTAATCATCCCGGCAGAATGGTATTTCTCACGCCTTCGTCGTAGAGTGCGAGTCGGCGGAGGATCGCGATTATTACGTCGATACCAACCCTTCCCATCAAGAGTTAAAGGCCTTCGTGGCGCTCTTTTTGGAGAAAGTTATCGTTGTCGACTATTCGGAAGGAGTGTTCTAGAGTTTCAACTGGAAGGCTACCATAACCCTCCAGCTCACCCGTATCATAAACCCCTTATTGTTACCCTCGTCCTCTGCTTCTCTGCTCTTCATCTGATACGTGCCATAAGCCCAATATCGCCACCGTGCTTAGGGTACCGGGATTCGATAATCTGGTCTTGTGTCAACATCTGTAGTTCCCAGCATCTTTGAAGTGCTTCGTGAAATTTATCGGCCTTGCCCGCACGTAATCATGGCGGAGATGGATGGCCTTAGATTTCTCCATCAGAATCTTGAGCCCTGGAGGTTCGCGTTACATCTTCATGGAACAGAAAAGGAAGATCAACCAATGTAGATTGCTTAGCCATCTGTAACTAAACATTTCGTACGACAGTCGGACTGGTGTGGATGATGTGAGCATAGTTCATCATATGGCTGCTTCCTCATCGCCCACTTGATCTTCCGACCTTATGCTGGAGCCTTTCGGCCACAAGCAACATGGATGTCGTACTTCAAATAAGAGCCCGACTTCAGTTCCTCTTGAACTTCCTTCTCCAACTTATCCAAACCCTCATCAAACACGGAACCTGCCTCCCCTCGTTCAACTAACAAACGCGCCCAGCTGAAGACAAGGGTCATGATAGTGGAAGTAAGCTTGCATCCTGCCTCGAGTACTTTATCGGAAGATGCTACATCGGTAACTACCGACGTAAGGCCCGCCGCTCGCATGTGTTCCGGGAGCTGCGTGGTTAAATGTCACCAGTTAGCCAAGTTTTCCTATTGCTTAGTGGTGTCCTACAATCATGAAATCATTCCCCCGGGTATAAGCCTCCGCTGGGAAACTTGAAAACCCCCGAATGGGTGTAGTAATGTAAGGAAGGCGCCCAGAAACCACGCGACATGAATGAAATCCATCTTCCAAAGTTCGAAGTATGTATTCGTATCAGGATACGGTCCGAGTTACTTGGGAGTTCTCGCGTGAAGAAGAGAATGCCGACACGGCATGTTCTTATACATACCGTATTCCATCCGTAGCGTAATCGCTCTCCGAGTGCGGCTAAGAAAAGATCAAGCATATATTTACTCTTTTCGAACTTGGCGCGTGGTGTGCTCTTCGTCCATTCGGAGCTGACGAAGTCACACTCTTCCCACTGGAGGTAACCGCCAGGCTTCAATAATCGGGTGAGATTGCGGACAACGGGTTCCCACTCGCCTGGGAGCATTGCCGCCACTAGCATGCGTGCGTGGACCAAGTCATATTTCTCATGCAAATCTTCCGGAAAGGGTTGTTTGACATCCCGCTCGGATAGAGAAATATTGGTAGGGAGCAAGCTTGGAAAGAGAGTCGAAGATATATCATAACCCTCTAGTTTTGCATCCGGATACGATGGGTGAATTCGAATCAAGAACCTCGCAGACCCAGTTCCGAGATCGGCGATGCGTGGAGACGGTGGGAGAGTGACTGCAGGGTGTATGATGTACCCGACATTCCTATAATGGCCATTAGAGCCTGACGAGAGTATCGATATGCTAAGGTAGGGTTGTATACTCTGTCATCAAATCGAATTGGTCATTGAGCCTATTACGAAATGTCACTAAATCAGATTCACTTGTCTCCCGAGATAGATTCAAACCTCTGAACTTCGCTCGGGACGCGAGGCATATGATCTGCGTATACGTCTGCCATCGTAGTTGACTATGGGGCGATTGAAGTGGGCAAGTCAGTGGAACTCTTAGGGAAACTCGGTCACAGGCTTCATATGGAGCTTGGGGCATGGTGCCGAATATATTTCTACGTACGCAAATACGAATAGCTATCCCTGTCAACGTACTCCGTAACTGCCGTTTCAACAGCCACGTCAATGACCTAGCTATCATCGCCTAATGTGTTTGTCCTCCCTAATATGACTAGCTTGGCGGGAAGGTCCACCAGGAATCTGGAGACGTTGATAAATCACGTTGCTCCGCGGCACATTTGCGTTGCAGCCGCGTATCCGAAGCCCCTGAAATTCACATGCGATCCAACTCAACTCAATAGAGTTAGTTTGATTTGCAAGATTGGTTAGACTCAGACGCCTTCATGATATCCGGGTCCTCATGATATCCACAATGCCCTGTACTGGTACGAAATATTAGGCCCTCATCTATAAGGAGGACCCATCTATGAGAAGGGATGGGGGACGAATGTCAGTAACATAGCATTTCTATCTTATCTGCAGCTTGTGTTTTCGAAATATCCCTCCCTCGTTCCGTATACCGCGCAGCGAATTCACTAGGGAGTTATAACAGATATTCGTACATGCCTTTCCCGTTCACATTGACAAGCTAGTCTGGCACGTCCAACCTGGATACGTAGCATGAGTGAATTGAGAAACATGATTTTCAATCTCGTGACGCCGTAATGATCGAAGTCTATGGTCAGAGACTTCGGACTATCATCAATACTCTACGCTTAATCCAAAAAGGAATGGTTTAGCTAGTCTCCGTGGTGAACTGCCGATATATCACACTAGTTAAAAAGCGGCTTGGTAAATCGTCTGATGATCAATAACGACCTAACCTAAGCAGCTGTCATACGAGATTAGGTAGGTAAAAACTAGCTTAACTCGCTCGTTCAGCGGAAATGTTTCTACATCAGTCTTATTTCTGACCTTTGACCTATTCTGCTGAAGAAAACTATTGCTTGTATGTATTCCTCGATGATAGGATACCTGGTCCTCATGGGAAGTGGCCGTTACATTCGGCGTTCGCGCCTCGGGTCTCTCGGCTTTTCAATAACAAATAGACTTAATAGGGAAAAACATGTTGACTTCCATGATATACGAAGGTCCGAGCCAAAAAAATCACATGTTAAGAAGTTACCAGCAAGACCAGCAAAAATAGCAAAAGCAGCCAGAACAGCAAGAAGAAAATAGCACGAAGAAGTTAGAATATAACACCAAGTGCAATTATGTGCCTTTTATTACCTCATAGCTAGCACTTCTACACATATGCGATTCTTTTGGCCCGTACCTTCGTAGGAGTTAAGAGGATTGCCATGTCTCTAGATCTGCTGTGTGTGGGGTGCCGCAGCTGGCAGGGTTGTGGTGCTCTCTACGCTTGAGATCTTTACAAATCAAATAGGTACCATCATATAGCTAGTGTATTCACTTTCGCTGAATTAAGAGCTTTCTATCCATGCAGTTTGCACCATCAGGGACCAAAAATCTGTAAAGTTATTGCTCAAAGAGTGTGCATTCGCGATGTCAGCTACTCAGGTAGCGCCCACGTGACCCCCTTCGGAGACACCTTTTCAATTGGAAATTATTCAGAGATTATACCTACAGCCGCGTGTTCCACGTCAAATAATTCGAGAAAAATATCGATCGATAAGCCTACCTGAGGCGAAACTGACTTCCCAGTGACAGTAGTATCATGGTAAGTGGTCATGGAACTATCTGGCTTCCAAAGCTGCAAAAGAATCATGAAATTTTCTGAATAGCGGCATCCAGGTCGACGATTCTAGACTTGGATAGCTTAACGAATATTAAGTCCTAGAACATGCAATCTCCACCATCAGAAAGCGCTGATTTCGGCGAAAGAGATGAGGATTTTTATCAATTTAAATTACTGGTCTCAATAGCAGGTGGTGGTTGAATAAGAGCTCCGACAAGCCGGGCTTTGAGACGGCGGAGCTGACAGCTAGCCCGGCCCCGCACACAGCAGTGACATGAGCACAGCAAATTTAGCAATTCTCTAGGTTATATCAATTACATGCGTTAACGCGCCTAGCGAAATCGGAGTCATTGAGCGACGAGCTATCGCGGTAGCGGCGGCTCCGAGCGAGCAGCCTGGCAGCTTAAAGTTCCAAGTGGCTCCCATGTGCTAGCTAGCTGTAGCTCCGCTAAGGCCTAGGTCAGGCTATTGTGCTGTATGCCCTAGCGGGCGCAGCCTCGCGTCTTCTCCGTGTTGCATTTCCAGTCTTCGGGTTGATATCCCACCGAGTAGCGTGGAACCCGAGATCCTTCGTAAGCCTTGATACACCTGCCGTGTGCCGATTGACACGTCTTCGGTCCCGAAGTCTGGGCGGCTCTAGCGGCTTCCGCGCTTCAGATATCAACAGATTTACGAAACCGATAGTCACGCTCATACAAACAGGTTCGTTCTTTTCGCCTAGCTGAAAGCTTTCTAACGGTACCGGCTACACCATTGGGAGTTCATTTCAGGAAAGTTATTAAAGGAAAGGTGTAACTATATCTCGGCCTCCTTAAGCCACGTGAGCCCCTTCGGAGACACACCTTTCATTGCCAATTGCTTGAAAACTATACCTATATCGCCACATATTCTGGATCAAATAATTTGAAAAAATATCATTAGATAGGTACGTCTAAATAAGGCGATACTAGCAGTTTAGATGCGACGGTGCTGGAGGATATAGCCGTTGGGTTATTTTTCTGAAGCTGTAAAAAGATGAACCTGACGGCGACATGAAAGCCGATAACTTCAACCTTGGATAGCTTTACGACTATGGGGTCCTGAGGCATGAAACCAGTATGAGTAGAAAGCGCTCAGTAAGGCGAGTAGCATATCCATTTTTGTCGATTTATTCGATTATATTGAGCGAGAATATTGGGGCTTGAAAGCCCGGGGCCCGGCCCGACACACGGCAGATGTATCAACCGGTACACAGCAGATTTACCAACGCTATTATTCACGCTTTCCAGACAGGTCGCCCTACAATTCCCCTTTGGCGATCGCATGTATGTGAGCGGAAACCGAGGAATGCTACGGAACGCATTATCATTGTCACGCATCTACTCAAGCCACTCTGCGCGGTCCAGCTCATCGAGGTCTTCGGGCTCCCATGTGTATGAGGCGAATTTATACTCACGTCAAGGCTGCACAATCGTTTCGGGTAGAATATCTTCTTGTCGTCAATTTGGCCGGTCGACTTCAACTTTCTCTTGAGCTTTCCTCTTGAAAATGTTGTCTTGAATCCCACATCGTCCATCTTCTCGGTTAATGCTCGCGTCGAATCGTACGGTCCGTCGTCAAGAGTTCGTGCGACCTTTCCTGCTCCCCTACATGAGTTTCCAAACCACACAGGAGGCGAGCGTTGATGATATTGGTTAGGTCATTGGGCAGATTTTCGTTTCTTCGTTTTTAAAAACATCCATTAGAGAAGCAACTTCGTGGCTTCACACTAGAATCCAATGGTTAGCTTATTTTTCGAATTCATCACGTCTAGCTGCGGCACCTCGGTGGATCTGTGCGGGATGATAGACTGAGGCACTAGTGACAACAAAATATCCTATCCTCATGGTACAGAGAGCCATCAGTAGCCACCTTGCGAACCTGGAAGTCAGCAGGATGGAAGACACAAAAGAACTGATAACTTTGAGGACCATTAGCAGTTGATAGATCGTTAAATATAGTCATGACAAGTAGCTCAAACTTCCAATAAACGCTCACTTTAAGGGGCCAGTTAGTTAGGCTTAATCATCTCAAATAACAAACGCCTCATTCACGAACAACTTGACCCTACCCCCATCCGAATTCTACTGTTACATGCCTCGCCTAAACCTTCTATTCTGTCCACCTGCTTGTGCTTGAACCAGTTTTCGACAAGATGCACACGCAATTTTCCTGCATTGGGGACACTGGAGAGCGAATCGAGTTGTCCTGATCGAGCAGTTCGAACAGGTATGGGGGCCTTCGACCTTTTTCCACCATGCCTTATGGGTGCATGATTCTGTTGCGTCCGTCTCTCTTTGATCTTTTTGAGCGGCCCGTAGAATCTCTTCAAATATCCGGGCGGTCGCTTCTTCTCGTTCTCGTTCTCTTCTCGATCTTTCTTCCCATTCGGACGCTCTCTTTGCCGCCTCGGCTTCTTCCTCCTTGCGACGAGCTCTTTCCCGTCTGGCGAATTCTTCTTGCTTCTGTTGTGCTTCTCTTCGCCATGCTGCCGCCTGCTCTTCTCTCTGCTTAGCATATTGTTCTTGCTGCCGCTGCTCTTCTCGTCGTCGTATCGCAGCCTGCTCCTCTCTCCACTTGTTTATCTCAAGCGTTACCTTGTTAATCTCTGCTTGTATAGAATGTAAGGTAGCCTCGAGAAGTGTGACTTTGACCATCTGCCTTTCCAGCTCCCTCTCCTTGACTCGTTTCGCCGCAATTCTATCCAGGTTACGGCGGTCCCGGTCCCTTGCTCTCTCGTCGCGCTGTTTTTTAGATCCCGGAATTATCGATGAAAAATATCCCCACCAAGTAGTTTCCTCCGCGATATCTTTTCTCGCGTCTTCATCCAACTTCTTGATCCCGTCCGAAATTCGGTTCAGGCTTCGTCTAGCCTCTGTAACGTCTGCTTCTGCCCTTCTCTTATCATGATGTAACTTGTCACGCTTCGATTCTCTTTCGCGATTCTTCTGCTCGGACGAGTCCCTACTCGCCGTGCTAGCGTAACTCTGATAGTGGTTTTCAGCAGTCGGGTTGTTGGTAAAGGTGGGCGGACGTTGAAGATCGTATGCCCTTCGTCGCGTGGGATCGCACAAGGTCGAGTATGCCGATTCCAGCTATCTCACAATTAGCCGGAAGAGTAATCGGAATACGGGATGTATTACCAGCTGAAACTCGGCCGTCGCGGTCGGATTTCCCGGATTCTTGTCCGGATGCTTGATTCTCGCTAGCTTTCTCCAAGCAGCCTTGAGAGCGTCGGCATTTGCAGTTCTAGCGACTCCCAGCACCGCATAATAATCCTCTGTTATGGCTGAAGGAGTCATGATAAGGGGGCACAATAATCAGGACACTTGGGCGCAACGGTATTCTTAACGGCACGCCAATATGTTTTAATCCATCAATTGAAAGTCAAAATGTTGCCTAATTGACTATTTGACCATCATGTTCATGTGTCGGCTGCCTGCAGAATTTGCAAAGGTGGCAACGGCAGCCTATTGGTGAGAAAATGCCCGTTGCAACAAACCGACAGCCCGATTTAAGACCAATCGCTTCGTTATGTAATGCGGTACAACATGATTTATTTACTTGGGATTTTATAACTACACGTACAGAACAGGATATTCCGACACGACAACTTCCTCTCAAAAGAACCCCAGAATCCAGAGACGGCGCGATGTTGTCCAACAACTACAACTTTATCGTCACGATTAACGTCGACGACGGATGCGGAGCGAAGTGGGGCTGGCTGGGGTGCAGCGCGGGGGGAAACCGGGGGCGTAGCGGGACCTAGAGGGAAATCGGGATGGTCGTCACCTCAAAGTTGGTGAAGATGACGGCCAACCGGAGGGGAGGATGGTGTAGTTAGAGGCTGAGGTCTAGTAGAAGAGGGGGAGACAGTTCGACAACAAGATAGCCTAGCCGGGAGCGGGGGAGGCAACTGGGGGTGGAGTGGGAGTTATAGGGAAATTGGGACAGTTATCACCTTGAAGTTGGAGGAGATGACGACGGACCGGAGGGGACGATGGCATGGTCGGAGGCTGGGGTCCAGCGGAAGAGGGCGAGTCAGACCGACGACGAGATGGCCCAGCCGGGAGTTGAGGGAGGGGGAAACGAAGGGTGGAGCGGGAGCCAGAGGGAAACCGGAATGGTCATCACCTCGAAGTCGGCGAAGACAATAGCGAAGACGACGGCGAAGACGACGGCAAAAACAACGTCGAACCGGAGGGGAGGATGGTGTAGTCGGAGGCTGGAGTCCAGCGGAGAAGGGGGAGACAGACCGATGACGAGATGGGCCAGCCTAGAGAGGGGGTAGGCGGGGTGAGGGAGGCTCAGGCTCAAGTCTGCGAAGAGCTCGAAGTCGAGCCGCAAGGGCGGGGGTCGATATAGCCGTCAGTATCTTGACGCGCAGCACGAGGGGTACGTGGCAACGCAGCGTAACTCGGTCTGGCCTGGTTACGACCCGAAACAGATAACTGCGGTACTCCCTCTAGGCTCGGTATCGTGGGAGGCTTGGGAGCAACGCCGTCGCTAGACACGACGGTTAAGCTGTCAGGAATGGGTTCGACGTTGGGGCTCGGGGAAGGACGACTGGCGGGCCACGGCTGCGCATCGAGGGAGGAAGAGCGATGGATATTGGAAGTCGCCCGAGTGAGGGTGGGTGTCTTATCCCTTCGTTTGGTCTTTGCAACCTAGTATTCTACATAGTCCTCGGGTTAGATCACTGTCGAAGGGGAAGTACAGACGAGCAGCGTAACAGGGTGAAGCACTGAGCGCGCGACAGGGAAGGGCAAATATGGCGAGATAGCACCGGACGAAGGAGAGTTAGAGAAGAGAGGTGAGAGCAGAAAATAGAGGAGTATGGTGGAAGACGGGAGGGGGGGATCAGGCATAGACAAAAGAGGGAGCACTTACTGGTGTCGACGCCTCTGAGTCAGGGATAATAGTGTCTTGCTCATCCGTATCGTTGTCGAAACGTCGCCCCCGAGGTGGATGTGGTAAGGACGGTTCCATTTGCCGCATCGTGGCTGATGACGCGGCTGATGATCGTCCCAGGGTCTCGGCTGATGGAGCGGGAGTTTGCGATGAGCATCATTAGGCATGCTGACTCTGGTTAAAAGGGGAAGATGACTCCGGTTGGAAGGGGAAGATGACATCTACCTGTGGCACTTGGCCGGGCGTGGGCTGGGGATAATTACAGGTGAACGCAAAATAGATAGATAAGAACTTACCTTATTCATAGCTATTAATTGCCGGCCCGTATGAGATCGCTAGAAGGAATTAATACTGAAGAAAATATAGAGGAAAGGAAGGGAATCTTACATTAATCTAGTCCATACGTAATTAATGGTCAAGGACTTCAGACTCAACCATCATCTTTTGAAGCTCTTGGTGAGCCTCGGCCAGAATCGGCCCCCAAATCTCGGGGTTCTTAGCTGCTTTCTCTTCACAGTTACTAACCCATCTCTGTTGCTCAGAGATACGTGACTTAAGGAGGGCAGCATCATCTTGCCGAGGTCTCTTCGGCTTGCGCGTCATAGTGATTGATGGAACCCCGCCTTCTCTTCGCAGCGACTAATCGGCTGGGTGTCGCTAGAGGGAAGAAAGGAAGGAGACCTTTGTAGGAGGCCAGGTAAACAGAGCTGGCGTGGTGAGGATGAGTGTGGAGATGTGAGGAAGAGAAGCGAGAAGAGCGAGAAGAGCGAGAAGAGCGAGAAGAGCGAGAAGAGTGTAGAGGATGAGTGTGGAGGATGAGTGTGGAAGAAGTAGAAGAAGTGCGGAAGAGATGGGAGAAGTGTGGATGTGTGAAGAGGAAAGGTAGTCATTGCCCCCGCCCAGTGGTGCAGTTGTCAATTACGTATTCTCATGTAGGTGTCTATCACCCACCTGCCCGATCTTTCTTTAGATCTGGGGCGATCTCTATTCAGATCAGGGGCATCTACTCCAATGGGTTACTCTCAGGGAAGTAACCATAGCGAGGCTCTAGCATGTCGCATGATCTAGCGCTTTACGTACCTGCCTCCCACTAGGTACGCAAATCACGATCCATGATGTAAGTGAGCATGTTATGATGTTGAGCATGACGATAGTGATGCACTCACCTGCCACCTGCCTTTACACATATCAAGGTATGTACCTACCTCGGTAGGTAGATGAATTCTTCACGAAGCCACGAAGCCACGAAGCCACGAAGCCACGAAGCCACGAACCTAGTACACTCCTTAGGAGGATATTATGTGCAACGACGGTAATCACATCAGGTACTTACCTGTGGCGTGCCATATGGCACACACAATGTAGTCCGTCACATCCAATATGCCCGCTCGGGGATGCGACAGAACTGCGCTCGAGCTAGCACTGCAACACTGATCAGCAGGCACATAACGTACCTACCTAACCTACAAATTCTCCTGCCGTGATATTCAAAGTTTACCAGGTACCTAAGGTAATCGCGCGGTTATGAAACATCGTATGACACTCACACCTACATGATCTGGAAAGTGAGGTGGTTTACTGCTGCATCCTCCTGCCGGATGCTAGGTGTTCTTGCGCGCGTTTGCTACAGATGCTATATACTCATCTCGATCGCGTCGTAATATCCCGTTCCGTACATGTGTGTCGAGTGAGGAATGCTCAATTGACATAGCTCATTCAACGGGCCACACCTAGTTCAATAGACATCGTAGCAGGTAGCTTCGCGCATTTGCTCTCGCTGTCTCTGCCGGCTCCAAGAGTATTGCCTTGCGATATGGCTTCAGACCTTGTCTCCTGACTCGTCGACATGCTCGCCCATCTGATAGCATGCATGTGACTGTTGACTATTGACTGTTGACCGTTGGAAGGGAAATCGAAAGAATCCAAACGAAGTCTAAAAGTTTTGCGAGAAATGCAGTTACTTAGTTACAAACCAATATCAACTTTACTTTCAGATATCTTGTGACATGCCTTTGGTTCTCCAATCATCAATGTCCTTGCTTCGTTGGCTCGTTCGTGAAAACGAGCTGTTATCTCCGTATTCCCACCTTCAGAGTCATATTCCCCGCAATGGACGTATTATAGCACAGTACCTAATGTTACTCGCGTAGTTGGGGTCGATCGCCCGGGCATGGAGTGGAGAGGATGAATGGATTGAAAGAATACGGCGGTGTAGTACGAGATATTGGCCAAGTGGCAATGGACCAGGAACATTACGGCTTGAAGGAGGCTTCTTGTCAAGAGAATGAATGCAACGAGGAAGACGATATAATGAGCTATAGACCCGACGAAGAAGCAATGTGAATGTCGACGGAGAGGCGAATAACTCGAAAACTACAGCAGGACGGGAATAGCTACCGTCTACAGATTCCCAAACTCTACCTCGAGCGCATGGGCCGACGCGAAGCATACGCTTACAAGAGCTCTGCCAAGTATCCAAACCTCACTCCTATAATCATAAGAAGTCCTGCAACCGATACCGTGAAGCAAATGGGCTGGCAACGTAAGATCTGGAACGGGGATGCTTGTTCGGTATTCGTAGATCATCCTACAATTGAATAGGGGGACCTATCGCGACAACCGGGTGATCCGAGTAATCCCCCGAATTGCGGATGGGTACTCAAGTGCAGGGTGCTCGAAACCAGCAGGTGTTCCACGCGCACTACGCTGGGCTTCCCGTACTCGAGTAACGTCGGAACCACTTGGTCGCCCTCCGCAGGCCGCGTCCGCCATGGGACCGATTTAGAAGACGCCGCGATGATCGTTTCGCTCGATACGCCAAGCGCGGGGAGTCGGTGATAAGAGGTGCCACCCTGGTAGTGGACGATTGATCTGTTCGGAATCGTGGAAGTTATTGGACGGCGGCGGCGATGGGGTCTTCAGGCGGTGGGAGAATCGGATAGCTGGCTATCGAGCTCGTCGACGAGTACCTTTGAGGAGGCTCCATAGCACGCGCGAGGGACCGAAGACGAGTCAGCGGCACAATCAAACTTGTCAGCATGAACGAGATACTTATCAAGGTGTGTTTTGGTTTCGGCAAGCGAACCAAGTTATGACAAGAAGCATCCAAGTAAGCGAGGTGAGATTCATACCGTGTGTTTTGCTGGATTGCAAGAGGGGAACTGTCTTGTAGAGACGGATGGGAAATATGGTGCGACATGCGCTAAAGGACGCCTGAAGTCAACCGCGGCCGCGGCGGAGTCCACTATGACATCCACTACGTCGGCCACTACGGCGCCCATAACGGAATCCACCACGGCGGCCAATACGACGGCGGCCAATACCTCGGCGGCCAAGTTCATTTCCTTCTTAGGCAAGTGGACTATTGAATTCTATGCATCTATTGGTTGAATCGTCTTCCCTCCTCCATCCGCATCCGAAACTCCTCATCCAAACAATTCCCACTCCAGAACATAATTACCAATCCGTTGAATTGGACAGTCGCCTCGCAATTTTCGGTGATCACCATGACTTTCTCCGCCCTTTATAAGCGGAACTACTGATACCTGGCTAATTTTAGCGAGGGTTCCAATCGCTTGGTTTTACTGTCGCGTCGCAAACCTCTATGGCCGAGGTAAGTCACCATCCACCTTGGATCAATTGAACACAGCTAACCGCAGTGGAATTGTCACGGATTTCCCTCTTACTCCACCTACCTAGGTACGCATACGTATTCGAATGACAAGCTCCTCCATATCATTCCCGAGAATATCACGGTCGATACCAAATCACCCCGGGAACATCAGTCGAGTTCTTCCAGATTCGTTACGTCGCGTTTCGACCCTCCTCGCTGCCGACGAGACTCGCGACTCCTCGTAGACGTACTCTCTCCGTGCCTCGACCTTGTGGCGATTGGCATTTGATTAGCAATACCCAACACCTTGGGTTGAGGACCTAGCTAGCGAAATCGGACTTTACGGGCCGGTGGCAATCATCGAAGGGGAATAGTATATGTAGGGTTAGAGCTTAGAAATACTTGAATGCAGAGAACGAAAAATGCTTTCGCACCATGCGCGTATGTCGCGTCGTTTCGTTTGCGACAGAGCTATGGGTGATTAGCAATTGACGGGTTCGTACTGCCGCTCCAATCGTGAAAAATCAGTTCGCCTTCGCCTCACACTACACGCATTACACGGCCGTAGAATACAGTACTATTCCACATCCGCGTAATTTTGACCCGAGTTGAAATGGTTGCGCGCAATCTACCTTGCGATCTTTCCGGCATGATGCCCATCTTCGACCTACGAATAGCATCATGATAATATCTACTAGCAGGGGTGCGGCCCGGGATTATCTGCAGTAGGGTTGTCCAGGTAGCTGCGGTAGGGTTGTCCTAGCTGCGGGATTGCGTCACGGCGGGGGGCGGGGGGGCAGGGGGGGGGGGGGGACGGGGCGGGAGGCGGGGGGAGGGGCGGCGGGAGGGGGGATGGGGCGAGGGACAGACGC